>CM046450.1:46711866-47132215 GCA_025506515.1 Flaveria trinervia
CAAATGCGTAGAAGTATTTGTTCATCCGCATTAATCAATGCGGATAACCAACATACTAATGCGGATAATCAAGTGAAGAAATGCTAATCAAGTCAACTCATCCACATTTGCCAATGCGGATGAACAAGCAAAGATGTAGATCAAGACTTAGACTAGTTCTGATGTAATAGGTGAGGGTTAGTTTAGTCAATTTGTAAAAGGCATCTTGTCTGCCTATAAATAGAATAGATAACCTCGTACATGAGGTGACGGCTGATAGACATAGAGAATTTTTGTTCTCATTTATTCTCTGTAGTCAATCAACTTTCATATATACAATAGAAAAGCATTTATGAGTATAACTCTTGCATTGAATGTTCTTTGAATGTTTGTTTCTGCCATTCAATCTTACTTACCCAGTTAGTTTGATCATAGGGGAGTTTTCATGGGGTAGTGTTGGAAGTTATGGGTAGTATTTTGGTAGTGGGTATTATTGGCTAGAGCCATCTATTTATTTTTTGTTAGTTTTTAATTCGGGTTTCATCTTGCTTCTTTCTTAGAGTCGTTTGGTGTAAAAAGTATTAAAATTTTCATAGAGTTCCAATGAGTCCTAAATCAAATGGTTTATGAAGATGCACCCCATGACTTTCCAAAGTGAAGGTCATGAGTGGGAGTCTCACTAGGTGAAATATGTTGCAGGTGGGCCAAAGGTTTTATCACAATGGGCCTTTGGGTGGTGGGTTTCCCTTGAAATGGTGGGCAAGCCAGTTATCAGTATTGTCGGTGTTCGCGAGCATGGATGGTCTTTCGCCAATAAGTTTACCTGGGCAACCGGGCTTAATAATTATTCACCGGCCGTTAAAAAATTACATTGAGTATTAGGAGAAAGAATGAAATTATGTGCTCTAAAAGTGGTTTATATTTTGTTGTAAATATTTATAGTGTATACATATTTTTTTAAATGAGTTCATGTGGCAGAAATTCTACCCGCAAAGCCTACATGATACTCTAGAAATGGTGTAATCAAACCGACATGCCAAACCCGACCATGAGCTTGATGGGCGCTCCACTCAACCTAAAGAGGCACAACCTTATTTTAATTCTATATATAACTCAAGGGATTTCATGCATGTTAAATAAATGATTGTAGGAAAACTCATGCTATATTTTAATTTCACATGTTACAAATTCTTATCACAAGGAAACTATTGTGCATCTCGAAAAACTAGTAAGTCTACACTTTATAGACAAGAAATTTATTTCCTTTAACTATTCAACCCTATATGTAAACAGGCAAATGAAAAAAGGAAAAAAAGGAAAAACAAAGAAAAAATTCAAAGAATGAACGAATATCTCGTCTTACTTGCATCACTTGACCAAAGATACTAGCGGACAACAATGAATCTAACCAAGTAGTTAGTGACCAGGTCCACTGGGGCTTCGACCGGACACAAGGCGTTGGAGCCAAAACGACATAGTGTTCTTGGTCTTGTTGTACGTGCTTGAATACGTAGAAAGATTGTTCGCATCTGCAAAGTCCTCACGCAAGACCCTACAATCAACTACACGCGGGCTTATAACAGTGACCAAGATAACAAGGAAAACAAAAAGGCTGCATACATTCTTGAATGTCATCTTGAACAAGATTATGGAACTGAAACCGAGATGCATATAAAGCTAGTTGCTACTCTAATGGTTTTTAAATAAGTATATGTGAAGGCTTAAATGAATTTTCCACAAGGCAAAAATAGTTATATATAGACAGAAAGTTTGAATAATAAGAGGGTGAGCTTGATGTTTGATTTCAATATTATTGTCTGCTTTTGAATGGTCGTAGGCGGATATCCTAAATGGTCAAATTCATGTGTTGATTATATTGCATATATTTCCATGATTTATAAAAATTTAAATTGAAAAGAGTTTACTAAATGATTTTGTTTTAATAATTTACTTTATGATATTTATTATAGAGGTAATTCAGGGGTTGAAACTATTGTCTAAAATCTTGTTTAACAACACCCGTACTAGCAAGCAGCTTCATATTTATAGATCTAAGAGTACAATCACACCTAATACTGTGATCTAACATAGTAGCATGTGAACATTTCCCTTAAATTAAATGGAAAGAAATGAAAAAACGTGTATGTAATCAAAGGTTATTCTTGAGACGAAATGCTATTATTGAAAATTAGAGAATGTAACTGGTTGTGTATTATTGAATGAAAAGACAACAAGGATAAAAATAATAAACATAATTACACTCTAGCCCCTATATATATGATATATTGTCTAATATTTCCACACAAGCTGAGACCGGGGTACGACTATTAGCTTGGATTGTAGAAAAAGAAATCACGGAGAGGCGAGAGACTTTGTAAATATATATGCATATGATCATTTGTGAAGATGAGATTGTTTGTGAATATATATCTTCTTTGTGAATATATATCTTCTTTGTGAATATATGTAATATGATTGTTTGTGAAGATGAATTGAATAGAAAGTTCCCTTGTGTGACCTTTTCCCAGAATAAGTGAGAGTCCACTTCCACCCATTTTGTACGAGCATGAAAAACAGGATTAGAAGATAAATAAGTGGCACGAAGGTTGTAACACCATAATGTAGGTGGAGATATAACCTAAACACACAACTAATGTAAAATGATTGAATCCAAGTGAGTTCTGCCATAGTATCTGCTAATGCCTTGCATTAAGATTCTATAGATGGCCAAGAGATGGTTCTTTGTTTACGAGCCGACCATGAAACATAAACCCCAAATATATAGCATATCCCCCATAGATTTTTGATCATGTGGGCGACCAACCCAATCAGAGTTAGAGAATACATTACGAGTGGTGAAAGCCATGTTGGAGTACATGTGAACACAAGTGCCTCAGCCATGTTTGATGAGGAGATCATATGCCATAGTACTATGTAAGTAACCCAATATCTGTTTAACCGCTAACCAATGATTCTCAGTGACAAACTTTGTTTGTAACGCCTCGAAAATTGAAAATGAGCCGACTAATAAAAATGGGCATAGATAGGTTATTTAATATAACTAAAAGACGACTGGATTATGGATGAAATTATCCTTATGGATTATGTGTTAGATGAGTTTAAGGTCCCGTGAACACCTTGTATATATATACAAATCAGCCATATTCTTCCTTATTTGCAACTCAAACAACCAACCTTCTAGAGAGAGTGTAATGGGAGAAAGTGGAGAAAAGTGAATATTTGAGGCTTTATGGATCAAACGATTGAGGATCTGCATTTTTTAGGGATTAAACAATAACAAAATAGAAAGAATCCACGTAAGAATCATCATCCAAACATCCCTTTAGATCATACCCAGATTCTAGGGTTTTGGGGTTTTGAAAAGTGGTAAAGAATCATAAAAAGTCATGTTTTTATTCAAGAAATCATGTAAAAAGATTAAATAGAAGTTCATGGATAAAAACTAAGGATTTGGATGTAAAAAGTTGAAGTTTTGGGCTAAAAACAGATTTGAACGTCATTTTTATGCGTCTAGACAAAAACCGTGAGTTCGTCTAGAGAAACTGTCAGTCCGTCTAAAAAACTATCAATTCGCCTAGAGAAAGTGTCAGTTCTTCCTGTAAAACTGTGGATTCATCCAGAGAAACTATAGTTTCGCAGGCATGTATTCCAACAAAAGTTAGGCAAAACTACAACGCGAAACTAGCAGAGAAACTATCAGCGAAACTAGCACAGAAACTATGAGCAAAACTGTCAGCGAATCTACAAGAGAAACTATGTAGAAAATGACTTGTTTGCATGTTAACTCATATGCAGACTATTTATCATGAGCATACTTTAGGTGAAGTTATTTGCGAAGACCAGGTGAGTTCTAGAACCTCGTTTACAAAGTTTTCAACGGTTTTTGGGCTGTTATGCATACCTTTGTGATGTTAAATGCTTAACTATATGACTTTTGAGATGTTAGCCGTAAGATGTATGATTATTGTACGAGAAGCAGGATGAATAGTTAAGCTAGTGCTTGATAGGTTAAGTGATAGGAATGTGCCTACTTGTGATGCTTTATGAGGTTTACGATGTTTTATAATGCCTTAAACTACTTTCTCTCATGATGAAAAACATTTTTATGGAAGCTTTACTTGAATGCTACATGTGTAATAAGTAAAGCCTTATGTAAAGGGAGGGAAATATAATATTAATGAAAAGTGGAACATAAAGACTGTTACCGGGGCCCGTATGATGATGAAAAGTCTTGTAAGCACTATGATGTACTTCACTTATATGGGTCTAATATATGATGATGGATCCGTATTCATGAGCAAGCTATGTGCCTCGAAATGTGGATCAACTGTCGGGGGTTAGCTACCATTTTCATGTGTACCAACAGGGATCGACATTTGTTATCGATCAACAGGGGGATTTTGATGTGTGCAATCTCGTTTATCGAAGTGAAAGATAACAAAATGAATGATAAGAAATGTATATGATGATATGTATGTAATGATGAATAACGACAAATTAAATGTAAAGATTTTGAAATGTGTGAAAATTATTTTATTATAAAACTAGAACTCGCTTAGCATAGCTGACTTTGTGTGCATAATAGTTGGCAGGTAATGATGCAGCTGCGGAGTACAGGAATGGATGACATAGCTACTAGAACGATCTGAGTTTGGAATTTTAGATTTTGAGATAATCATTGTAATTGTTAAGCTTTTATGACACAACTACAAGAACAATGTTTTTCATGTATTTACAAATATATATGAAAAGTTTAAATTCCGCTGCAAAATGTCGTATTTTAAATGTTTTATGCTATGAATGACCGACTGTAAGCATTCTGGAAATAGGGTCTTACAAGTTGATATCAGAGCCAAAATTTTAGAGAATTGGATAGAAGTTTTTAAAACCATGACTTAAACTGAGAATGAGACAAAAGGGAAAGGGATGCTAGTCCTAGTAGCTACATAGCTGCACGTAATTGTTGATGCAATGTTTTATGTAAATGTTATATGTAAATTAATGGAACAAGGAATTATGTGCGCGTGTTATGTAAATTATGTGGTTTTAGTAGATTTGGATATTAATGTAGTCAGGATAGGAAATACTCGAGGAATGAAGAGTAAAGTAAATAGCTAAACATAACTAGCCAATGTAATTAGGGACTTACTATAGTTGACATATTCTAAGCTATTACCTTAAATGATTGGTGATAGAATTAGAGGGCCATAGGTTTCCTGCTACACTTTTTGTGATAGTCTTAGGAGGATTCAAGGTAGTCTTAGGGATGGATGGCTAGCACCCTATGAGGCGAATATCATGTGTCGCAAGAAGATGGGTGTTTGGTCACGCTTTATGGCGATAGAGTTTTTGTGGTACCGAAAGTAATTTTGATGGTGGTGGAGGAGAAGTTCATGAGGCATTGATGTGGTGCTTATCCGGCCTATGTGAAGGATGAGATGCGACAGTACCATGATTATCAAACGTACTGGTCGTGTGTGATTTCCCAGAGGAGTTCCTGGAGGATCTACCAGGTGTGCCACCTAACCGCGAGATTGAGTACCAGATCGATCTGATACGTGGTGCACCACCTATTGTTGTTGATACATGTATGTCCCTAGATCATGATATGTGATGTAATAGATCTTGTTCGGTATGATGCATGAAATGATATTGATAGTTTGTTAGTTATAATGTTTAATGTTTCATTAATGTGTTGACATTGAATTGGTTAATTAGGTTAGTGATTGCTTGAATGATTACATATAATGTTTATTAATTAATACATTCAAACTTAACAGAATGAAGTTCTCATGCGAATGGCTCATGCGAATGAACCATACGCATGAATAACTTCACACGATTGACTCAGTCGAACGACTGAACCAGGAGACTGGATCAGTCGTACGATTGTAACATAAGATTGGCTCAGTCGCACGACTGAACACTCAGTCGTACGAATGAATCAACCGCATGGTTCAATCTCACGACTGAACCATACTAATGGTTCAGTCGCACGATTGGATAGTACCAACCTATAAATACAACTCAATTCGTGAAAAACAGGACTCTCGGTTAATTACGATTCCAGACGTACCCTAGCCGTCCAGAAACCTCTCAATTCGTTCTCCAAGTTCATAGAACACATTAGATCGATTCCCAATCGATTTCTAACGTTAGTTTCAATTCTTTATTGATTCTTCGTGTGTTCTCACTGATTGGATCGCCAATCAAATAGGATTCCGCACTATTTGATCTGGTTTACACGTTAATCTCTAGGTATTTCGGTAAAATACCAGGTCCTAACAAGTGGTATCAAAGCTATTGGCTCTTGATTACGTGTGATTCAATCAAGATTGATAAAAAGTTTGTGTTTTTGCACTAAAAAAACGCAATCTTTTGTGTCAAAAGTGATCTTGGACGTTCCCTGCTCATCAAAGTTTGGTTTCTACGGACTTAGGCAATTCAACCTTGCGGAAGTTCGAATTTTTACGGCTAAAACACGTTTAACCTAGAAATTTTCGCATAACAGTAGCTTCAGTCGCACGATTGAGCCATTCGCACGACTGGACTCATTCGCATTGCTTAGTCGCACAATTGGAAATAGTTCGTATCTCCATTCGTACGATTGAACCGTTCGGTCGCACGGTTCATGCGCATCAGATTCATTCGCACGCCTGAGCTAATCACTTATTTCAGCCGCACGATTGAACCAGTCGTAGAGTTCATACGCACGACTGAGTGTTCATACGCACGCCTAGTCCATTCTCACCCTTCAGTCGGCCGACTCAAAATTGCTTATTAGACTTAAAGTTATTTACAATGGAAGATCAATTGTCAGCCTTTACTGCTGGGAAGGACTCTAGGATCCAGAACCTGCTGCTACTTGAGAGTGAGGTGGGTAATCATAATAAACCACCAAAGCTTTTAACGTTAGATGAGTTTCCCCACTCGAAACAACGTTTTGAGATCTACCTCAATGGAGTGGATCCGAATCTATGGGAGGCCATCGAGATTGGATATAGTACACCGGTGGGAGCCGATGGAGTAAAGTTAACCTTAGGAGGGATGACAGATGCGCAGAAAGTCAATATAATGCAGAGAAGAGGGTCTATGCATTGATTACACAGTTATCCCTAAAGAGATATTCCACCAGTACTCAGAAAATAAGCAGTCAAGAAACTATGGGATGAGCTAGAGAAGAGGTACGACGGGAATGCCTCGTTGAAGGCAATCAAGGCTAAGGAGTTAAAGAAGGAATTCGACAACTTCTCATCGATGGGAAACGAGAGTTTGGACGATGTTATAGATAGATTCTACCATCTGATGAGTGAACTGCATACACATGGGGTGGTTACTACCATGGAAGAGAAAGTTAATAATTTTACAGACGGATTGCCTGAAAAATGGGTTTCATTCGTGTCTAATCTTAGACAGAATGGAATGCTGTCAAAACTGGATATTAATGACTTCATTCTTAAGTTACGAGAAGAATCACTTAGAATGAAGTATAGAGCTCAGAAGTCGACGTACAATCAAAATCCAACTTTATATAATGCCACCCTCAAGCTAAGACATCTGTAGCACCCCTCCAGACGCATTTGTGTCTAGCTCATCGAGTCCTACACATGCACCTGCTTCAGGTTCAGAAACATCAGGGTCTTCTTGTACCCAATACATTGGATCTGAAGCAAATGCTACTAGATGAAGACCGAGAACCTCGGTAATGTGACTGTAGAAGTAGCTCGAGAGCACATGGATCTATTGGCAGCAATGGTCCATTCCTATGATGAACTTGTTGCTGGAAAGATTGGAAACTGCCATCTGGTAGACGAGGACTACGAGCAGGTGGACGAAATGGAGCTTGAGAGAATGGACATAATGTGGACCTTAGCAAGTGCTGTCCGGAGGGCGAAGAAGTTTGTAAAAAAACTGGACAGAACTTAGGTGCTACTAAGGATACCACCTTTGGCTTCGACAAGAGTAAAGTGACCTGCTTTAACTGTGGTGAAAATGGGCACTTCAAGAGAGAATGTGTGAAAAAAGACTGGGAACGGGAACCCGTTCTCATCCTTCACTCGTCTAGACAAGCAAACTACCAGCTCTACTTCCTCAAACAAGGACTCAAAAGCCTTGACTGCTCATGATGATGAAGGACATGATTGGAGCTTTAGGTTTGTCTCACCAGGGGAATCAAACATTGCAAATGTAGAAGATATTGACAGTGATTCCGCTAGTGAAGGAGATCTAGCAGTTGAGATAGCAATGTCACATAGTGAAGAAGCAACTGCAACCGAGGTCAGTTACAAGCCAAAAGTGGACTACCATGTCAGAGACAGAAAAGACAGAAGCAAAAGAATCAGAATCATCTGATACTGCATTGATGGCAAACGCTTCTGAATCAGCTCAGGTAAGTACTACTGACACAATGTTTAATAATCATGCTTGTTCTGGTTGTGATGCCTTTAGGAATACCATAGATGCTAAATTTGCTAGGTTATTAGATCATAATGATAACTTGATAAAAGATTTGCATCTATGCACTGAGGCTAATAGGGTATTAAAACAAAATGAGCTCAGTTATAAAGAAAAGATAGACCTTTTGACTAAACAGCTTAGGGAAACCGAAGTAGTTGCCTTTAATCAAGCTAATGACATTAGGTATTATCTAAACTCCCTAGAAGACACTAAGAAGCAAAAGGCAGTTCTAGAAGTAGAAGTAAATTCACTAAAACAGAAACTGCATAGTTGGACTAGTTCGTCGCACATAGTCCAACACTTAGTGAAAGAAAGGAACAACGGGGAGGGACTTGGTTATAAAGTGGTTCCGCCACCATCTGAGACTTTGATGAACACTAAAACTAGACCTTTAAGTAGTAATCCCATCAAGGATCATGTAGTGTCTACTACTCTTGTTAGTGATCCAGATTCCTTATGTTCATCTATTGACACTGGAAACAAACAAAAGGAGACCACTTCAAAGGCAAAGGGTAAAATGTCTTGTGTTAATCTGGAAAAGAATTTGAAAAGGTTAACTTAAAGTCAGGTTCAAACAAAGTCAAATCAGAACCAAAAGGGCTTTTAAGGATAATTTTCACATACTTCAAGTCAAAGACCAATTAACCAAAAAGAAAAGGATGTCAAACAGGTTAAATCAGTTAATTGTTTAAACCAGTAACACATCAAAAGAACCAGAGTCAAAACCTAAAGTGAGTGATGTTACTAGAGTGTCACACACGTCTCCACAAAGAAAGTTTAATCATAAGGTTGATAGCAGGGCGTGCTACAACTGTGGAGAATGTGGACACATTGCTTCCTACTGTCCTCATTATCAGACACCTATGAAGAAGATTGCACTTCAGGACTCAAAACCTAGGGATCTAAGAGGAGCTCTTTAACTCCACCTAGACGATCTAGTGAACAGAAAGTTCAATCTGTTAGCCAGTCAACTGTTTATCACAAACAGGCATTGCACAAATCTGGCTTATGGAAAGAGAAGTCAACTTCTGTGGCTGATAATGAAGACAAGAAGGAACCTGAGCTACCCTCACCTTCTAAGGGTCAATGGGTTGAATTTCTGATGTGTGATGCCTCTGGGAAACCCAAGCCAGTAAAGGCTTGGGTTCCTAACCTAAACTAATCCTTTACCTTGTATGTGCAGGTGTTCAATACAGTGCTGAAACTAACACGTGGATAGTAGACAGCGGAGCATCCAGGCACATGACAGGAAACATATCCCTTTTATCAAATGTCAAAAAAATAAAAGGAGGGCATGTTTCGTTTGCTGGAAACAAGGGAGGATATATCAGCTCAGGGAGAAGTTGGAAATAAGAAAGTTATGTTTGATAGGATGAACTATGTCCAGCAACTTCAAAACAACTTACTCTCTATTTCACAAATATGTGATAAGGAATTTAAAGTCATCTTCGACAACAAGAAGTGTTATGTACTGAAGAAAGACTACGTGATCCCAGAGGACCAAGTTTTGATGACTGCTTCAAGATATAAAGATCTTTATGTCTTGGATCTGTCAACAGCTTCTACAATGGATCATGAGGTTCAGTGTTTTCTATCCAAAGCTACTGAAAAAGACTCCATCTCCTGGCATAGGAGAATGGGACACATCAGTCAAAGGAAGATGAATCACTTGATTCAGAAGGATGTGGTGAGAGGTGTAAATGTCAAGAACTTTCAGCTTCCTGATTTCTGTATAGCTTGCAAGAAAGGTAAACAGACAAAGAAGTCTCATAAGGAAAAGAAAGTTAATTCAATAGAACTTCCTCTTGAACTTCTACACATGGATCTGTTCGGTCCAGTCAGTACAAAGAGCATTGCAGGCGACTTGTACTGTTTTGTGGTCACTGATGACTACTCAAGGTTCACTTGGGTAATGTTTCTGAAATCCAAATCAGAAACATTTGAATCATTCAAGGAGTTGGTAACCACACTGGAATCTCTCTACAAGCTGAAAGTTAGACAAGTACGCTCAGACAACGGAACGGAATTCAAGAACCATTGGATGGAGGAATACTGCAAGGAAAAGGGGATTGTGCATCAATTCACTTCTGCTTACACCCCAGATGAATGGCGTTGCTGAGAGAAAGAACAGGAGCTTGATAGAGACAGCACAGACTATGCTGGCAGACTCGAAACTGCCTATCCAATTCTGGAATGAGGCAGTGGCAAATGCATGTTATATACTGAATCGAGTCCTGATAGTCAAGCGCCACGGAAAAACATGTTACGAGCTACTACAAAGACGCAAACCGAACTTGGAGTATCTCGAACCATTTGGGGTGCCGTGCACACTTCTGAAGAAGACACAAGAGGGAAATTCAGCGAGCGAGGAAGGCAGTGTAGCATTTCTAGGATACAACATACCTAACAAGCGAGTTTACAATAACTCAACAGGTCTAGTAGAAGTTTGGTGTAATGTTGATGTTCAGCGATTCACACACCGCCTACTGGCAAAGGACCTGCCTACTTCTTTGACTATGATGGATTCTTCAAGTCCTTCAACATTCCTCTCTCTCCCTCGGATGACAAATTAGCTACACGAATGATGTATGATAGCTTGAATCCACCAACATCTAGCTCACAGGGAGAATCATCTACTCATTCAGGGGGAGTAATCGACGACAGTGACACCTCCTCTGAAAATGAAGCTGAAGAAGATACCCAGAACAGTCAGGAGGAACAGGTTCCAGTTCCTGAAAGTCCACAAGCATCTACCAGTGGTGCACCTTCGACATCAGAGCCTCAAACTCCAACTACCTCAGATGAAGAAACAAATGTTCATCATCTTGGCTCTGAGGTAGCTGTTCCTACTACTCCAGGATCATGTCTAAACGTTTATCATCCCTTAGACAATGTCATGGGGGATGTCCGATCAGGAGTACAAACCCGAAATCAGCTGTACTCAGCTGACTATGCCTCTGCTATGGAAAAGGGATATATTCATGATGGTGCCTATCGGTGTTTTGTCTCACAGTTGAGCCAAAATATGTGAGTGAAGCACTAAACGATGAGGCATGGGTGAGTGCAATGCAAGAAGAACTTCTTCAGTTCAAGAAGTTAGGTGTATGGTCTCTGGTTGATAGACCTAAAGGTGCTAAGGTCATTGGCACCAAATGGGTTTTAAAATGCAAGAAAGATGACCAAGGGGTCATTATCAGGAACAAGGCTCGACTGGTTGTTCAGGGATTTCACCAAGTCGAGGGAATTGTTTACAATGAGGTATTTGCACCCGTGGCAAGGATGGAAGCCATTCGTATCTTCCTTGCCTATGCATCGTACATGAAGATTAAAGTCTATCAATTAGATGTGAAGAGTGCATTTCTTCATGGGGAAATTAGAGAAACAGTTTATGTCAGTCAACCCGAGGGATTTGAAGATCCTTATCATCGGGATAGAGTCTACAAGCTCGACAAGGCTTTATACGGGCTTCATCAAGCTCCAAGAGGTTGGTATGAGAAACTCTCGACTCATCTTGTGAAACACGGCTTTCGCAGGGGAGTCATTGACTGCACGCTGTTCATTAAAGAAAAAGATGGCGACCTACTGCTCGTACAAATCTATGTTGATGACATAATTTTTGGTTCAAAGAATGAAAAGTTATGCAAAGAATTTGAAGCAGTTATGCAGAAAGAGTTTGAGATGAGTGCTATGGGGGAGATGAAGTTAATTCTCGGGCTACAGGTGGATCAAACACCAATGGGATCTTTCTACATCAGACCAAGTACGTAAGCGACATTCTCAATCGTTTTGACATGGAGAATGCATCTGCTGCAGGTACTCCACTGGCTACGAATCATGACATAGCCCCTGATGAAAATGGAGATCTGTGGATGCCATGATGTACCGAGGAATGATTGGATCCCTCATGTATCTCACTGCCTCTAGACCTGATATCATGTATGCGACATGTTTATGTTCTAGATATCAGGCTAAACCTAAGGTCAATCATCTGATCGGGGTCAAAAGGATTTTTCGCTATCTAAAGGGTACACCCACACTAGGGTTGTGGTATCCTCATGATGATGATTTTGAGCTCACGGCGTATAGTGACTCGGACTACGGAGGCTGCAAGATGAACTACAAGTCTACATCAGCAGGGTGTCAATTCTTTGGGAGAAGATTAATTACCTGGCAGTGTAAGAAGCCGACATTGGTTGCATTGTCAACCTGTGAAGCCGAATATGTTGCTGCTGCAAGTTGCTGTTCACAAATCATCTGGATTCAAGAGCAAATGCGGGATTACGATTTAACGTTCCATTCTACTCCTATTTTTGTAGATAACTCTGCTGCAATTGCAGTAACTAAAAATCCGGTCCAACATCCTAAGACCAAACATATCGGTATTAAATATCACTTCATACGAGATTGTTTAGAAAATAACTTAATTGATGTGGTAAAAATTAATACTGATTTTCAACGTGCTGACCTCTATACTAAAGCCTTTGATAAACCACGTTTTCAATATCTGCTAGAGGTCAACGGCGTTAAAAAGAGAAGTGATGTTATTCCTGATGATGATCATGAGTAGTCCGATGTAGTTTAGTTATTTTCTTTTTTATTTTTTTTATTTTATTTGTTTATTTTAGTCTGTTAAATTAAACTCATGTTATTCTGCTGTTTTATTAAAATCCTAAAATAACTAAACCAGGTTTGGTTTTAGTATTTTAGGGGGAGAATAAGTCAGCAAACAACATTAAAAAAAAAGGAAACCGAGGGAGAAGGAGTGGAAAGCTGATACAAGGTAGATTGTATCTGTGATACCGATTCAAACCCCTTTGAATATGATAGTACACAGGAACAAGTCAAGAGGACTTTAAAATCCTAATTTAGAAAAGATGAAAAAATTCAAAGTATAAGTCTGTGTAGTCTAAGCAATATAAAAGGGAAGATGATAGAAAAACTGGTAACTCCTAAGGTAACACAATGAGAGTAGACCTAGAGGTTGCTAGACCACAATTGATATGTCAGTAGATTCAACACAATAGATGATTAGACCGGACTGGTGATCTCAAGATCAAACTAAACTGTTCAACTGACTGTGGGCTTCCATCTTATCACTGGTTAACACAATCAAAAATTCCAATAAGGGGTAATGAGCATGTAAACGCCACAAATGTGTGCGGTTGACCATAAATAGAGCAAAGCACTGAAAAAAATGAAAGAAAAATGCTATCAAGCTAATGACCTATGTTGTTGGTGCATTTGGTGCAAAATAAAAGCTGCTCTAACAAGGAGATAGGTGTGTGCCTCTCTGCTGTGCGATGGCACTGACCTGAGGATAAGCATAACCTAGATATTCTAGAATTCATTGTTGTTTGCCGCCTCTTTGCTGTGCGATGGCACTGACCTAAGACTGGTTTCTCTATGAAAGATCTAAGAATAGTCTCTTCTTGTAACAATACCCGTAGACCGCTCAAAAGCTCCTGAGGGATGTTGATTACCATATAAGTGTGGGATCCACAAATGTTCGTTGAATTAAATAAACCAAAAACAATCACCGGTTTGAGTCAGAGTCTGTGTATGGATTTAAGTGGACAAACATATTGACAATCATTATGGCTGCAATTCTTGAAAGTTCAAATCAATGTGGTAATCTAAGAGTTCTAGTATGATTCCCTAAAGCTGCTGATGACTCTGGATGAACACCAAGAATTGAGCATCGAAAGAGTTTGATAACAAGTCCCAAATGATTTGATGTTCCTGTATGATTCTAAAATTGAATTGGTCCAGGTGTGGTCAATCTAAGTTGAAGCTTTCGATTCCGGAATCAAATCCCGTAGATTTCCATCTTAGGGTTTTATCCCTCACAAAAGGTTCAAAAACAAATTTTATTTGTGTATTTAGTTTAAGTTTCTATGTTAATCTTTTAGTGTGTGTGTCTGTCGGACTCCATCAGGAAAATCAGAATGGAATTAACTCACCTAAAAGGGTCATGTCTGAGATGGCCACATGTTTTTCAAAGTTTAAAGAGTCACATCAGAGGTGACAACGTGTTTTAAAAGAGTCACGTCTGAGGTGACTGATTTGGTTAAGAGCTTATAATGTTATTGTCAAAAGTTAAAAGGGTCTTAAAAGTAAAATGTTCAAAATGACTGTAAACTCACTAAGTGTGACCCATTCGCACGATTGAATCATGATTATGGACCAACTATGCGAATGGCTCCCAATCGGCCGAATGGGCATGGGAATGATCCATTCGACCGAATAGAAGGGGGAGAATGAAGCAGTCAACCGACTGAGGCTCAGTCGGTCAACTGAAGATGCGAATGAAAGAGACCGAATGAGGTAGTCGACCGACTGAGACTCAGTCGGCCGACTGAATGCGATTGACTAGGCCAATCGTACGACTAAGACTCAGTCGCCCAATGAACTGAGCGAATGAGGCCAGTCGGCCGATTGAACTTAAGTTCAGTTATTAAGGGCCTCAGTCGATCGCATGTTCCTCATCACACCAAAATCGCACTCAAATCGCATTCTTCCCGTTACTCTGCCAAAAATTACTACAGATCCTGATTACATTGTTGTTGAGTTTCTTACATTCGAGTGACGATTTTACAGGTACATTACTCTTGAATCTTACCAAAATTAGAATATTACCGAACCCACATAAGACACTCGATTGAATCAAGAACCGAACTGTGAAATGACCTAATCACCTACATAAACTAAGCAAAATGTTAAAATTAAGTTTAATAGGTTATTAGTGACAAGTAGGCGAGTCTAATGGACCATTAAACACTATTAAATGACTTAAATTGGTCAAGATTCGACCCACAGGCGATCGAACAGTGGGGCAAGCGACTGGTCGTTCGAATGAACTCCAATCGCCCGATTGAACCTTGCGATTGGGTCATTCGCCGAATG
The DNA here is from genome assembly GCA_025506515.1 of Flaveria trinervia. Taxonomy (NCBI): domain Eukaryota; kingdom Viridiplantae; phylum Streptophyta; class Magnoliopsida; order Asterales; family Asteraceae; genus Flaveria; species Flaveria trinervia. Next base: position 46,727,227 of record CM046450.1, read on the forward strand.
AACTACCCGAATGAGTTCAGTCGGCCGACTGAACCAATCGAAGACTCAGTCGGCAGATTGAACTCAATCACATGTATCAATCAACCGAATGAACTCAGTCGTACTTAAGAACAACCGAATGACTCCAGTCGCATGATTCATTCGCATGAATGAATCAGAATGGAAGTGAACACTACACTTAGAACTGAATTCTGATGTATTATGTACTAATGATCATGTTTTTGTGTTTCAGGAAAAATGGCTGACAGATGGTCTCTTAATCCAAAGCACAACATATGTGCCCATTTGGACCACACAACTCGGAATGGGGCCAAGTTCTCCGAGATTATAGCCTTCCTCAAACGCTCACGGATACATAAGGCTATATCTACACCGTGCACGCCTTACAATCACTACACCAGGCATTCTGGGAGAATGCCTCAGTGGATCGCTCTCGTGAGCCATACAGCATCCGAAGCACCATTTTGGGTCAAGTTATCGACATTACCGCTACAGACATCCAGAGAATCCTTGAGTTTGGGGATGACTCCACTCACCCCACTAAGTTACATCCTTTGACAGTGAGAGGGTGTTTCCTCCGAATCAAGTATGCGGGGGACATTAACTCGGGGGTGCTAAATAAGAGCAACCTGTGCCCACAATACAAATATCTGGCACATGTGATTCTTAAGTGCATTGCTTCGAGAAGGGGTGGTTTCGATGACCTATCAGATCAGATACAAAATGCCTTCGTGGCTCTGGTGCTGAACCACCCTTTCAGCTTCTCTAATATGATGTTTGCTTATTTGGTAGAGAACATTGAAACAAAAGGGAAAGAAGGTTTTTGTATGTATCCAAGGTTCCTTCAGATGATATTCAATGAGAAGCTGCCTCTGCTCCAGAAGGAAAGTCACGATGCAGTGACTTTGGAACTTATGGATGACACTACTTTGGGTAGGATGGTGGTGTACCGGGGCAAGCAAGTGAAGCCCCAGGCAAAGAGGCTGATTGGCCATTTAGCAGATGAAAGTGATGTGGCACCGGGGCAAGAGAAGAACAGTTGTCGACTTCTGACCCGGTGCCACATAACTTTTATCCTCAGCCTATCCCTCATTCACTTACAGATCACCCTACCTACAGTTATGGTAGAAGAACAGTTTTCGGAACTAAACAGAATGGTAATGCGTTTGCTGGCTGCCGATGAGGAAAAGGCCTCCCAAATCCGCCAGCTTACTGACCTGACGGCTGCACAAACTCACCAAATTGCAGAGCAGGCTCAAGTGATAGAAAGACAGGCCCGACAGATGACTGCCCAGAGCAACGAGATAGCCATTCTCCAAGCTCAAAGCGTCACCTCAGGGAAGAAAATAGAGGAGTTGGAAAAGGCTAAAAAGACCATTTTGCTAAAGCTGAAAGGATCGAAGGAGGAGCCCTTAAAGATAAGGGATGGGGATAGAAATGATGATGATGATGAAGACGATGATGATGATGAGAGTGAAACTAACGAAGAGAAAACTGAAGAATGGCACGAAGATGAAGACACTGACGGAGGAGAAGCAACTGAATCTGTCTCAGCTCCAGGGCAAGACAAAAGATCAAAGAACAGACAAGATCAGTTAGCTTCTGCTTCTGCACCTTCACGTGATGAGCCGAGTATTCAGGATAAAAGTAAATAGTAGATGCTTATGTATTTATTTACTTTTGTATTCTTTATTGAAAAACCATGTATTAAATGTTTATATTAAGTTAATGCATTTCGTTTGATAAATTACTAATGATTTGAGTGTGAAATGTGTAAATCAAACAGATCCAAATTACAAAAGAGATGAGTTTGATATTGCTCCCCTTGAGCAGGTCAAGTCTCAACTCACAATGGTTCTTGATCTGCAAGGGATTGTCAGAAGGTCAGTGAGTTATACCCCTGAAGAAGGGGAATAATTCACGATCTATCAAACGAGAAACTAGCAGAAATTTTCAAGCTCAATCCTGATGAAATAGTGAAAGATGCTCCGACATGTAATTCTACCTGTGATGACGAGCTAAATGACGTTGATGAAAAAGAGATAGAAGATGTCACTGCAAAGCACTATCCTCAGTATGCTGACAATGAGGGCAATGTGATTCCCAATCTGGGTGAATCCCTTGTCGGTGATACATTTGACGTGTTAAACAAAATAGAGCAAGAGTCAGAGAAGACAGAGGGAATGGCCCAAGCCTCAAATGATGATGTTGATATCCGTAAGACTGAATGGGCTGAATGTTTTAAAGAAGTTAGAGCCCAATGTGCTGCACCGAAGAGGTATGCCTACACCAAGCTCTACAGAGTCAAGAAACATCTTAAGGCGTTAGGCAGGATAATCGCATGGGCATATTTTGATGATCTTAACGTTTATGCCGTTAAGAGGGAGAAGGGCATAGAGTACTTTAGATTTCCACATGATCTAAAGACTCTACCAGGTTTTGAGCTCAACCAGCTAGCCAAATTGAAGCTGTTGTATGCTGACCCGAGAAAGATGTCAGGCTGGTTTGAGGCTGCCCTAAAGAAAGAGTACCACACCAGCTGGATTAACTTCAGACCTCAACAACCTACAAGGTATATTAGAAGGTCTGAGATGGATGCCATTACTGGAAAACCAAAGATAGTGTTGAAGTGGAATCCTCCGCGCACAATGTCAAGAATCCCACTTCGAGAAATGACAAAGGATTTCACACCACACTTTAAGTGGTGGTACTACGATTGGAGAATAGCAGAAGCGGTCATAGTCTTAAATAAAGAGCGCCAGATGGATACAATTAGAGTATTCGATCCGATGTGGCTTACCAACTTGTCGGAAAATGATGTCTATACACTTTACAAGTGGCCATTTTTCTATGATACGCAAGATATTGTACAGGCCCTCCAGTTCCAAAATGTCATAAGACTTTGTTTTGCGTTTGATATTCACGCGGGAGTCACAAAAGAGAACAAGTACAAGAAATATGAGGAGGTAATGAAGAAAGCAAGACATTAGAGAGATCTAGGTCCAAGGGGGAGTTGTTCATACATGTATGTCCCTAGATCATGATATGTGATGTAATAGATCTTGTTCGGTATGATGCATGAAATGATATTGATAGTTTGTTAGTTATAATGTTTAATGTTTCATTAATGTGTTGACATTGAATTGGTTAATTAGGTTAGTGATTGCTTGAATGATTACATATAATGTTTATTAATTAATACATTCAAACTTAACAGAATGAAGTTCTCATGCGAATGGCTCATGCGAATGAACCATACGCATGAATAACTTCACACGATTGACTCAGTCGCACGACTGAACCAGGAGACTGGATCAGTCGTACGATTGTAACATAAGATTGGCTCAGTCGCACGACTGAACACTCAGTCGTACGACTGAACACTCAGTCGTACGAATGAATCAACCGCATGGTTCAATCGCACGACTGAACCATACTAATGGTTCAGTCGCACGATTGGATAGTACCAACCTATAAATACAACTCAATTCGTGAAAAACAGGACTCTCGGTTAATTACGATTCCAGACGTACCCTAGCCGTCCAGAAACCTCTCAATTCGTTGTCCAAGTTCATAGAACACATTAGATCAATTCCCAATCGATTTCTAACGTTAGTTTCAATTCTTGATTGATTCTTCGTGTGTTCTCACTGATTGGATCGCCAATCAAATAGGATTCCGCACTATTTGATCTGGTTTACCGTTAATCTTAGGTATTTCGGTAAAATACCAGGTCCTAACAATTGTTAAGGTGCTTTATCGTCTAGTTCCCTGTAAGTAGAAGGAATAGATGGCTCAACTGCGAAATTTACTAGATAAGTGGTTCATTTGACCAAGTATCTCTCCGTGGGGTGTTCCAGTATTATTTTGCAAACAAGAAGGATGGTAGTATGAAGATGTGCATTGACTACAGTGAGTTGAACAAGTTGATGGTGAAGAATGCGTATCAGTTACGAAGGATTGATGGCTTCCTTGATCAGCTCCAAGGTGCCAGTTGGTTCTCAATGATAGATCTTCGATCTTGCTACCATGAGCTAAATGTGAAGGAGCAGGATATTCCTAAGACAACCTTCTGTATGTGTTATGAACACTATGACTTTCTTGTGATGTCTTTTGGTTTAACCAACGCGCCAACTGCTTTTCTGGACTTGATGAATCGGGTGTGTGGGCTGATGTTTGATAAATCAGTGATTGTATTCATTGATGATATCTCAAATTATTCAAAGAGCTAGAGGGAACACGACAGTCATATTTGTGAAGTACATGAGACGCTTAGAAGGGAGAAGTTGTATGCCAAGTCTCCAAGTATGCTTTGTAGTTGCGAGTGGTTCAGTTTTTAGGTCATGTTGTTTATCTTCAAGGAATCATGGTTGACCCAACGAAGGTTGAAGCGGTGATGCAATGGAACTCCCCAAAGATGCCATTTGAGATCCATAGTTTCTTTGGTTTGGCAGGCTATTACAGAAGATTCATCCAAGGCTTTTTGAAGATAGTTTCTCTATTGACCAAGTTCACTCCTAAAGATGTACGTTCATATGGGGTCTAGAGAAGGAGATACTTTCGAAGAGCTAAAGACGAGATTGACTAAAGCTCATGTCTTGACGTAGCCCAAATGAAGCGAGGTGGTCTATTTAGATGCTTCTTATTCAAGATTGGGTTGTGTGCTGATGCAATAGGGGAAAGTTATAGCCTTTGTGTCCTGGCAATTGAAGGTCCTCAAGGCTAACTACCCTACTCATGATTAGGAGTTGGCATATATGGTCTTTGCATTGAATATTTGGAGGCAATACTTATACGGGAGGAAGTGCACCACGTACACTGATCACAAAAGCTTGAAGTACTTCTTCGAGCAAAAGGATTTGAACATGAGGTGAATGAGATGGTTGTAGCTTGTCAAAGATTATGGTTGTGAGATCCATTACCATCCGGGCGTGGATAACATTTTGGCGGAAGCCCTTAGCCAAAAGGAGAGACCCGAGCCGATTTGTGAAAAGGCTTATTAGTTGATTATGACCTCCGATGTAATGAAGCAGGTCAAAGAATTTCAGGATGAAGTGCTGAATATATATCAGATTAACTCCGAAAGGATGATAGGTGTAGTCGACGAGTTGGGGGAGAATTAATGTAAGCAATAAAGTGATGTTGAAGTTTCGCCTTGCAAAGGGATCATCAGGTTCAGGATGTGAGGAAAGTTAAGCCCAGGGTATATAGGACCCTTCCGAATCATTTCCTGAGTAGAGGAAGTATCCTATCAATCAGAGTTACCCAATGTGCTAAGTGGGATTTATCCAATATTCTATGTATCTCATCTGAGCAAGTGCTTAGTGCTAAATCAATTTTTCAGATTCATTAAGCTTGGATCATAGGATTCATCTTGCTCAGATCTAGAAATCAAAATTAAGATGGGTGGACGTTTGTGAATCAAAGAACAAAGAGATGGATAATAATAATGTTATGACTTTATTGATGTTGATAAACAAGTTACAATGAGAATCATAGATGGCTGGTGAAATCAAACCTAACCAAAGGAGAGGATTTCTCCTTAGGTGGTGATTTACACCATGAGAAACACACACAAAAGAGCCACACTTGCAAAAATGCACTAGTGGGTCTATTATATTATTATTACAACATGACCTAATTTGAGTTTCTAATTGTCTTGATGTTGACTTTGTCATGTTGAATTGTCTTGTATTGTTGTTTTTGTTATGATTAACTTGGTCTGTGAACTTATACAATAAGATCTTCAGTTGGCTGTAATTAAGATTTGGTAAGCTTCAGTTTATTCCATTGTTGTACCCCAACAATACTCCCCCTAAACTGATGCTTGCCAAACCTTGAATTTGAAGATCTTCTCTGTCACATGTCTTCTTGATCAACTGATGTTCTGGCACATTCACTGATATTCTCCTCCTTAGATTAAGCTCCTCCTAATATATTTTTGACAAAGGTTAGAATCTCTTGAGAATACTTCTTTGTATTGGATATGGTCTGTATCACTTTTGTATTACAGTTCATATCACAACTCAGGATCATAATGTATTAGACATATGGTGAGGCTTTAACTTCAATAAACTGCATCAGGAACATGAAGCAATGTTAAACACACTTCCACTCTTTTGAAAGAACTTGATAAATGACATTTTTTAGATAATGAGTACTCACTTGATTAAAGTCCGGCTAACTGTCTGCTCAGTAGTTAGACATGGGTGCAACACATCATTAAAAAATTGAGCTCAAGTACTTCAAAAAAGGAATCTGATAGTTGTACAAGTCCCTAGATGAATCTGTGAAAAAGTGACCAAAGTTGATTTCTATACTCTTATTTTTGTTGCTTTCATGATCAAAATGGATGTGCTTGTTGGTTGCAATCATCCACGTTCATGTTTTTATTTTCTTTTAAAAATCTTGTTCATCAGCTATTCATCAGCTGTTCATAAGCATTTCTTGAACATCTGCATTTCTTTGCTAACTCATCCACATTTGTTTGCAAGGCATCCACATTTGATTTCAACACATCAACATTTGATTTCAATACATCCGCATTTGATTTCAATGCATCCGCATTCGTGCTTAAACTACCCACATTTGTTCACAAGTTAACCACATTTGGTGACAAGGCATCTGCATTTGTTGCCAAGTCATTTGCATTTGGTGACAACTCATCCGAATTTGTGTATAACACATCTGCATTTGTGGATAACACATCCGCATTATGGATAACACATCTACATTTGTGTATAACACATCCGCATTTGATCAAGCATCATCCGCATATGTTTTTGTTCATCCGCATTTGTTTTCAGACTTGAACAAAATGATTTCACATTGTAGTGCAGGTCAGGAAATCAGCAGTAGATTCCATTTCTTCATCTTTTCTTTGTTTTAATGATAATCATGTTCAGTTGCATCGTATTTTGAAGGAATAATCGAGTGAATGATTATATTTCTTCAAATCGTACCATATTAGAACAGATCTTGATGATTTTTCTTCTTGATTTTGAGATGAACAAATGTGTTTTCTTCTTTTGATGTTAATCTTGTTCAATTGCATCGAATTTTTAAGGAATAATCATGAACATGTCACGATTCTTCAAATCGTACCATAGTTGAATAGATTTGTTGGTTTTTTTTCTGATTTTGGGTATGAACAGATGGGTTTTTGATGAACAAGGACTTTGTTCTTCATTTTTCTTCATTTCTTCATTGTTTTTGACATCATTAAAGATGAAATCAGATCTAAGACTAAATAAATCCAGCAACCAACAGCTCTGATACCATATTGCTAAATCAATATTTCATATTCATTGAGCTTGGATCTTAGGATTCATCATGTTCAGATCTTAAAATCAAAACTAAGATGGGTGGATGTGTGTGAATCAAAGAAAAAAGAGATGGATAATAATAATGTTATGATTTCATTGACGTTGATAAACAAGTTACAATGAGAATCATAGATGGCTGGTGAAATCACACTATGAGAAACACATGCACAAAAGCCACACTTAAAAAATGCACTAGTGGGTCTATTTATATTATTATTACAACATGACCTAATTTTGACTTTCTAATTGTCTTAATGTTGACTTTGTCATGTTGAATTATCTTGTATTGTTGTTTTCATTATGATCAACTTGGTCTCTGAACTTGTACAATGAGATCTTTAGTTGGCTATAATTATGACTTGGTAAGCTTCAGTTTAATCCAATGTTGAACCCCAACACTTAGCCGGCGAGTATATGCTGGTGCCACAAGAGAATATCGAGGTGGATGAACGACTCCATTATGTGGAGGAACCAGTGGCCATCATTGAAAGAAAAGAGAAAAGGATAAGTAATAAAGTGGTTTCACTGGTACGCGTATAGTGGGGACACATCAATGGATCAGAATCTACATGAGGGACCGAGGAGGAGATGAGGGAGCATTATCGTTAATTGACTAATGACTTACAGGATTTGAGGATGAAACCTAAATAAGTGGGGTAGACTTGTAACGCCCTGAAAATTTGAAACGAACCGATTAATAATAATGGGCTTAGTTGGGGGTTATTAATATAAATATGACATGAATGGATTATGGATCAAACGAACCTTATGGGTTGTGTGTTAGTTGAGTTTATGGTCCCATGAACACCCAGTATATAAACAAAAATCAGCCATATTTTCCTCATTTGCAACTCAAACAACCAACCTTCTAGAGAGAGTGTGTAGAGAGAGAAAGTGGAGAAAAATTAATATTTGAGGCTTTATGGATCAAACGATTGAATATTTGCGTTTTTGGGCATTAAACAATATGAAAATAGCAAGAATCTATGTAAGAGTCATCATCCAAATATCCCTTTAGATCATACCCGGATTCTAGGGCTTTGGGGTTTTGAAAAGTGGTAAAGACTCATAAAAAAGTCACATTTTTATGCATGAAATCATGTAAAAAGCTTAGATATATGTTCATGGATGAAAAATAAATATTTGGATGTAAAAAGTTAAAGTTTTGGGTTAAAAACAGTCTGGATCATCATTTTTATGAGTCTAGAGGAACTGTGAGTTTCTCCAGAGAAATTGTCGGTTCTACCTGCGACACTATGGATTCATCGAGAGAAAGTATAGTTTTGCAACCATGTATTCCAACGAAAGTTGGGCAAAACTGCCACGCGAAACTAGTAGAGAAACTGTCAGTGAAACTAGTAGAGAAACTGTTAACGAAACTATTAGCCAAACTAGTAGAGAAACTGTGTAGAAAATGACTTGTTTGTACGTTAACTTATGTACAGACAGTGTATCCTCAGCATACTTTAGATGAAGTTATTTACAGAGACCAAGTGAGTTCTAGCCCCTCATTTACAATGTTTTCAATGGTTTTGGGCTGTTATGCATACCTTTGTGATGTTAAATGCTTAACTACATGACTTTTGAGATGCTAGCCATAAAATGTATGATTATTGTACCAGAAGTAGCATGAATAATTATGCAAGTGCTTGATAGGTTAATTGATTGAAATATGCCCAGTTATGATGCTTTATGAGGTTTATGATGTGTTGTGATGCCTTAAACTACATTCTCTCGCGATGAAAAACATATTTGTGAAAGCTTTACTTGAATGCTACATGTGTAATAAATAAGAATTATGTAAAGATAATGGAAAGATAATATTAATGAAAAGTGGAACTTAACAAATGTTACCTAGGCCCGTATGACGATGAATAGTCTTTCAAGCCCTATGATGGACTTCACTTATGTGGGTCTCATGTATGATGATGGATCCATGTTTATGAGCAGGCTATGTGCCTTGTAGTGTGGATCAACTATCCGGGGTTAGCTACCATTTTCATGTGTACCGACAGAGATTGATATTCATTGTTGATCAACAGAGGGGTTCTTGCTATGTGCAATCTGGTTTAGGATGAAGTGAAAGATAACGACACGAATGATAATAAATGAATATGATGATATCTATCTAATGATGAATGATGGCACACTAAATGTACAGGTTTTGAAACGTATGAAAAAGTATTTTATTAAAAACCTAGAACTCGCTCAGCATAGCTAACTTTGTATGCATACTAGTTGGCAGGTAATGACGCAGCTGAGGAGTGCAGGAATGGATGAGAGAGCTACAAGAACGATCCGAGTTTGGCATTCTAGATTTTGAAATAATGATTGTAATTGTCATGTTTTTATGACACAACTATAATTTAGGGCAAGATTCATAGTGATTGGGATTGGAGAATTCACAGGCTTTGACCTATGAAGGCTTAGATAACTAAGCAACTTTTGAATGTACCTTTTATGCGACAATATCACATCCCTTCCTTGATTAACAAGTTCAATGCTAAGGAAATACGAAGCAGGCCGCATGTCATGGAGAGCAAATATGCAATGTAGATTTATGACCATATGTTCAAGTTGTTGTGGTTGTTACTTGTCATAGTATGTCATCCATGTACACAAGAATATACGATAACATGCCATTAGATTAAAATGAATAATGATGGGCCCGCCTTAGATCCATGTAAGGGCTATAGACACACTTTCAAACCAATTCTTAGGTGTCTGCTTTAGCCAATATAATAATTTGTGAAGGAGGCACGCATGATGTGGTTTATTTGGATTCACAAAGCCCAAAGGTTATTCCAGGTATATTGTCGCTCTAAGATCCCCATGTGAGAAAGCATTATGTACATCAGGTTGTCTGAGAGGCCAATTTTGTGTAACTACTAAGGAGAGCACAACATGAATAGTGGTTGGTTTTACAACTGGACTAAACATTTCTTGACAATTAATACCCGGTTGTTGCCTATATCCTTTTGTAACAAGTCTAGCCTTATACCGAATTACATTCTTTATCGGATCATGCTTCACTGTATATAGCCGTTATAGTTTACCACATTGGAACCTGGAACACATGGAAAAAGTGATTATTTGTTGTGTCTCATAAGTGTTGAATACTCTTCAGTCATGGTGTTATGCCACTGAGGGTATTTGTTGGCCTCAATAAAGGTGTGTGGTTCAATGTTATAAGATTGGTTTAGTATGAAATGAATAGGGGGTAAAGGGTTTTGTTTATTGGGATTTGGTTTTAGATTTTATGATCACGTTCGGGGAGTAGAAGTGGTTTGCGAAGTAATGGAAGGGTGATGATGGTCCGTCTTATGCTTGTTGTATGGCCACATATGAGGATAACACTGAAAACCAAATAAATGAAGAAATGACTAAGTAGGCTGATGTTGGAAGAGAAGCTCAAATAGGGAGATGTTTTGGTTTGTTCTAGAAAGCATTTAGTGTATTAAATGTACAGCAGTGTCAAACGCAAATTGCCAAAACCGTTGGGGACCTTTTGATTGAGCAAGCAATGCGAGACCAGTTAGATCCACATGGTAGTGATGACGCTCAATAAACCCGTTTTGCTCAATCGTATGCAGACAAGTGAGATGATGTTTAATGCCAAGTTGAGAGAGAAAACCGAGAGAGGTTTCGAAACTCACCTCCCCAATCTGTTTGAACATATTTTAATGTATTTTTGAAATGACGTTCAACCATAAGAAGGAATTTTTTAAACACGTGATAACATCTGATTTCAACTTAAAAGGGAAAAACCACATATATCTAGAATAATGATCCACACATAAAAGAAAATATCGATGACCATCAAACGAAGTAGTAGGGGTGGGCCACCATACATCACCAAACACCAAGTCTAAAATATGTGAACTTTTCTAAGTTGATAGGACCAAATGAAGTTTGGAAGATTTTCCTACAAAAAAAGCATCACAAAAAAGTAGAACATTTATTCAATACTAGTAAATGATATTTAGAAAGCATAGACTTTAACAGGTGGGGATGAGGATGTCTTAACCGTTGTGCCATGTGGAGGAAGAAGCGCGTGTGGTAGAGAAATAGACTTTAGAAAAAGGTTGTATATGTGGTAGTTGGACCGAATACAGTCCGTTATCACTTGGACCAGTGAGGAGGATAGTGCGGGTGGGCTTGTCCCTAACACAAAAATAAGAAGAGTGAAATTCAAGGTATACAAAATTATCTTTGCAAATTGAAAGGATAAATGGTTACGTTTGATTTACTGAAAAGAATTGCAAATGATAGAAGAATATGTGTCCACTATCCATGGATGGAGTGACTATTTAGAATCTTCTCTTCTTTCAGGAACATGAAATATATTTTTAAGGGAGAATTTTCATTTCCGAGAGTAAATTTGAGAGGAACCAATATGGAGAATCGGTAAACCTAGCCATTGCCAATATGGAGATTATCATCACCATAGTATGCTTCAATGTGATTAACAATAGAGAGATCCAGGGCAACATTTGGTTTGAACCAATGTCCGGGAGCCATGAGGTAGATGCTTGAGAACAATAATCACTATAATTTGTTGCTGGTAGTTGTTTGGTTCTTATTGTGGTGGGGTCGCGATTTAGGAATTAGGAAGGAACATGACCAATACCACACCTGTTGCACATTCCATACACAGTATTTTGATTAAAAGCCCAACTAAGTTGATTTTGGTTACCTTGATTTTGATTGTTGTAAGACCCCAACTCATAGTTCTGCCCTAACCGGTTGTTTGATCCATGACCATGTGAACGATTGTTCCCATTGCGATTTGTGTAGAAAGCTTGGGCTGATGGAGTGCTTATTGGTTGAAGTTGTAAACCAAGGGGTAGTGTAAGGTTTCATATAAGGCTGATGCAACCCAAAACATCCAAACCTGCATTCATGCACAAAATGCTGAAGTAGAAATTTTTGGAAGTTTCACATTCCGCAATAGAAAACATTCTGTGTGAAAACTTCTAAAGCCAAGACCGATATCTTCCGAAGACAATATTAAGTCTTCCGAAGACAAATATGAAGTCTTCTGATTCTAATTTATGAAGATAGATTTCTTCCGAAGACTTTTGAGTACATGCTTTATCTGATGTACCTTTTACCATAAAGTTGGACCACCTTTCCGCTGCAACTCTATTTGACTCACCAACATTAAAGTTGGGGAAAAGGTTCATGCTTTTGCTAAGCTATACATTGAGGTCTTGAATCTGTTTCTTTCTACTTTATGTACTTTTATCATTTTTGTAATATATTAGCATGTGAGTTATGGCATGTCATAGTCACTAGTCATAAGGCAATCTACCTTTTGACTCTATATTGATTTTGTTGTTGTCTAGATCATGTATCCAGCTGGCCTTCAGAGTTTGGCCGGCTGTAAGATGTAGTATAAAGTATCTCTGGTCCCATGTATCTTTCTTATGATTTGTAAACACTTGTAAGGAACTAGAGAGCAATATACAACATTCTTTAAAACCAAACACTTGTGTTATTCGTTCTTTTCTGTCTCTTCATTACTTGTGTTTCTTAGTATCATTGTAACTGATTGGTAGTTCCCCATTTGAACTGTTAAGTGTTCTAAATTAACTCTCCTTATTGTGTGTTGTGTTGTAAGTGACCAAACCCCTCAACCGGTCTTGCAATTTGTATCAGAGCATTCCAGACGTTTGATTTTAAGATCTCACTATTTTAAGATCCCTCACACACACAAAATACATCACATCTCAAATGCCAGCTATCACCGAACTGATATTGAAACTAGAACCATGAAAAAGTCCCCACTGATCACTCTTGAAGACTTTGATAGTTGGTGCCAAAGAATGGAAGGTTTTATCACGTCTCAAGACTCCAGGATATGGGAATCTATTGTCTCAGGACCTTACATAGCAAGCCCCTCTTCAGTTGCTGCTGAAGGTGGTATGATTCCAAAGGTTATGGCTGATTACTTTGATGAAGATAGAAAGAGAGTAGACATTGATCAGAAAGCCATTAATACCTTTAGACTGCTCTTCCAAACTCTGTGAACAGAGGTTTCAAGAAATGCAAAATAGCTAAACAACTATGGGATCCATTGAAACTAATGTATGAGGGTTCTACTAAGCCAAGGAGACCAAGAAGGATCTTCTAAAGCAGTAGTTTGAAAACATCACCTTTAAAATAGGTGAAACCATGACTCAACAATACTTCAGGTATGTTAAGATTGTGGACACTCTAATGGATGTTGGAGTGACTCTTGAAAATAGGGACATCGTAAGGAAGTTCATGTGCTCTCTTCCTAGGCAATGGATACATTATTGTGTTGTTATCAAGACTGAGAACCTTAAGACTCTCACTTTACTGAGTTGTATGGTATTCTCAGTGGATACCAGATGGAGATGAACATGCAAGGTTCATCTGGTAACTCCAGCAATCAAATGAGTTCAGCCCTTCATGTGACTGAAAGGGATAGCATAGAACCTTAACATCATCTTATATGCTACCCTGAGGACTCACAAAAGGGTCCTTTCATCACCTTCCCAGAGACGCTAAGAGAAAGGTATACTCAAGGAAGCCTGTTCCAAGAGACAAGTTCTTCACATGCCTTTGTGTCTTTTAATGAAAGATCAGGTAACTTTATATTTACCCTTGAAGATCTAGACTATATCATCCAGATGATCTGGAGTACATGGAAATAATCTAGCAGATGGCTCTTATCACTCACAAAGCCAAGAAGTTCTACAAGAGGACATGAAGGAAGTTTCCTAGCAATACAGCCATGAAAAGTTTGGGTAGGATAAGAGCAAAGTCAAATTACAACTGTAACCAAATAGGCCACTTTGCAAGGGAGTGTAAGGCACAAAGGACAAATAGGGGCTAAGCACAATCCAAACCAAACTACACTAATAAAGCCACCCAGAATAAGAAGCCAAAGCAGCAAGCTGCAATTGCTGTTGAAGAAGGAGTCTTTGACTAGAGTTTTCAGGTAGAAGATGCATCACCAAACCAAGCAATGATGGCTGACCATGATGAAGCAAAGGTATTGGAGCATCTCTATACCATGAATGTATTGCTAAAGTTAATAGATGTAGGTCCTACAACTTAGAGATGAGATCTGAACTTGAGTCCTTAAATATCTTAAAATCTTATTTTAAAAGGGTTGAAAATAACTATAAGTTAATGATAGAGGACTTAGACAAAACCATTTCAGTTCTTAAACATGAACACACCAACTACAGGACTCATATCAAATATCTCATAACCAAGTTGACTGAATGTCAAGCTGATCTTATGATCAGAAAAACTAGGGCAGAAAAATGTGTTCTTGAAGAAAAGACCTTTGAAAACATTATATCCTCATCCTTGCATGCAAAAGTTTGTTATTAGATAAGCAAGGACTGGGATCTAGTGACATAGCTCCTCTAAATACAATCTTGTCTGTAAGATCTCCTAGTTGTGGAACTTTTGAAGATGAGATTCCACTTATAGACCCCTTGACTGAAGAGGATGAAGAAGTGATAGTGGAAAATGCCTCTAAGAAGAGTGAAGAAAAAGATTATAAGAAGGGACACTATCCTTCTATGGAGAGTAAGAAGTCTATGATAACCAAGTCCATGAGAAAGAACTTGATTAGTGTTAGGATCTTGTATATAAACGAAATACAACTGATTAACGTGTAAACCAAACCAAATAGTGCGGAATCCTATTTGATTGGTGATCCAATCAGTGAAAACGCATGTAGAAACGATAAGATATCGAATCTGACATAACAATCAATTAGCAATCGATCTATTGCATTCTATGAACTTGAAGTATGAGCCTGGAGGCTTCTGGACAGCTAGGGTGCGTTTTGAGTCGAATAGGAATCCATTCTTTTTTTGCACGAATTAGGTGTTATTTATAGGTTAGTATTGCTCAATCGGGCACTAAACCATTAGCATTGTTCATTCGTGCGATTGAGCCATGCGTTTCATCCATTCGCACGGCTGAGTGTTCAGTCGTGCGCCTAAGTCAGTCGCATGAAGTTGTTCAGGCGTATGGACTATTTAGGTGCATGGACACTTAGTCGCATGGCCATTCGAACGCATGACCACTATTGGGGTGCATGGTCCAGTCGGACGCATGAGAACTTCACTTCACCAAGTTTGAGTGTATTCAATATTATAACATGCATAACACTTCAAACAATCACAAACCTATATAATTACATCAATATGCGTTAATCAACACATTAATGAATATTAAACATTATAAACACAACCAAACATTTTGTATTTCATTAACTACCCAATAGTTACATAAGTGTAAGACATATTACATTCAGATCAGGATCTAGGTACATATATGTATCAACAAACTCCCCCTTGGACCTAGATCTATCTAATGTTACCTTCTACATCACCTCTTCATACTTTTTGTACGTTTCCTCTCTTGTGACTCCTGCAAGTATCTCGAACGCAAAGTAGAGTCTTATGACATTTTGGAATTGGAGGGTTTGTATAATATCTTGTGGGTCATAGAATAGTGGCCACTTGTATAATGTGTAAACATCATTATCACACAAGTTAGTGAGCCATATTTGATCAAACACCCTGATGGTATTCATTTGTCCCTCTTTATTTAGAACTATGACCGCCTCCCCGGTTCTCCAATCTTAGTACCAACACTTAAAGTGTGGAGTGAAGTCCAGTGGCATTTCCCTAAGAGGGATTCTAGACATTGTTCTTGGGGGACTCCACTTCAGCACTATCTTGGGCTTACCAGTGATGGAGTCAACTTCAGATCATCTGATATACCTCGTAGGTTGTTAAGGTTTGAAGTTGACCCACCTGGTGTGGTACTCTTTCTTTAGGGCAGCCTTAAACCAGCCTGACATCTTCCTTGGGTCAGCATATAATAACTTCAGTTTCGCCAGCTGGTTGAGCTCAAAACCAGGTAGAGTCTTTAGATCATGTGGAAATCTAAAGTACTCTATGCCGTTTTCCCTCTTTATTGCATAAACATTTAGATCCTCAAAATGTGCCCACGCAATAATCCTCCTGACACCTTATGATGTTTCTTCACTCTGTAGAGTTTGGTGTAGACATTCTATTTAGGAGCTGCACGTTGGGCTCAGATTTCTTCAAAACAAGCAGCCCATTCCCCCTTCTGATATCAACATCGTCGTTTGAGGCTTGCGCTTTTCCTTCAATCTTCTCTGACTCCTTCTCAACTGATCCAATACGTCAAATGTATCACTAACTAGGGATTCACCCAGATTGGGGACCACATTTCCCTCGTTGTCAGCGTACTGAGGATAGTGCTCTGCTGTGATGTCCTCTTTTTCTATGTCATCAATATCATTTAGCTCTTCTTCACTGGTAGACTCAAAGTTAGAGCATCCTAATGATCTCATCTGGGTTTAGCTTGAACATTTCAGCCAGTTGCTCATTTGAAAGATCATGAATTTTCCCCATCTTCAGGGGTTAAATGCACAGATCTCCTGACGATCCCTTGCAGATCAAGAATCATAGTCAATTGAGTCTTGACCTGCTGAAGGGGAGCAACATCAAATTCGTCCCTTTGAAAGTTTGAATCTGCTTGTTGTAAACATGTAACACATCAAACATTAGTTAATAATCAAGACAGAAATACATTAATCTTAATATAAACATCAAATACATAAGTTTAATACATGATTCAAGTACAAAAGCTATCAAATCATAATCTTCTAATCATTACTTTTCTCTTGAATCGCTGGATCAACACTTGGTGCAGCAGAAGAGGAAGCTCGTTGGTCTTGATTTGTCTTTGATCTTCTTTCTTGACCCTGAGCTGAGGCAGATGCAGGTGTATCTCCTCCTTCATCATCATCATCCTTCTGCTTGTCCTTTATGTTTTCTTCCTCATCCCCTTTATCATCATCACTCTCTTCATCTTCTTCCTCATCATCATCCTCACCCTCATCCTCACTCTCATCACCATCTCCTTCCATTATCTTCAGAGGCACATCTTTAGTTCCTTTGAGCTTGAGCATAATAGACTTTTAGCATCCTCCAACTCCCCAATCTTCTTTGCTGATATGACTTTATGCTCTTGGAGTTGGGCAATCTCTTCGCTCTGAGCAGCCATTTGTTGTGCCTGCTGCTCAATCAGCTGAGCCTGCTGAGAGATCTGCTGGGACTATGCAGCTGTGAGATCTGCCAGCTGACGAATCTGCGCAGTCTTCTCGTCATTGGCTGCTAACAGGTGCATCACCATATGGTTCAGCGCTGATAGTTGTTCCTCTACTCTAATTCGAGGTAGCGGTGATCCGTATAGTGGGTGGGATGTGAAGATGGCCCGGCTTGGTGGCTAGTGGTAGTAGTGGTGGCAGTGGTGAAGATTGGGTTAGGCCTAGATGATAGTGGTGATGATGTAGGTGTTAATGATATGGTGGTGGATGGGATATATGTAGTGGTGGGTGGTGTGGTGACAATGGTAGGTGGGGTGTGGGAATGGTAGTGGTTGCTGTGGAGGTGGTCGTGGTGGTGGCTGTGGCTGTAAAGGTGGTTATGGTAGTGGTTGAGGTGGTGATGTAGGTGTGTCTACGCTTCTTTTACTTCATGCCGTGGGGCTGAGCCATCCTTTTCTTCCTCGATCCTGTCGAGGAGGATGCTCCCCCTAGAACACGGCTGGACGGCTCTGGAGCATAGGTCCGGTCAGCGGCAGTCTCTCCCGATCCACTGGGGCGTTCACCAACCGCCCGGAGTCCATGTTCTGTGGGAACGACTTTGCTTCCCACAGTCCTAGTCAGTGGCTCCTCATCTGACTCCTCATCATCCTCACCATGTATAAAATCCTGGTGAAACCCAGCCGACTCTGCTATATCTCCAGTGGGGGCAGATACGAGAGGTGTACTATCAGTCGTTGTGCCCCTCGGTGGAATGGGCATGGTATCTCTAGCATCCCCGCTATCATCATCATCAGAGTCATCGGAGGGTAGAGCAATCTGCTCAACATCAGAATCACTATCACCGTGACGCCACTTCCTTCGAGCTGGCACCGCATAGTCCTCCCGGGCCAAATGCCTGAACAGTCTTCTGACAGAGGGTTTCACCTGCTTCCCCCTGTACACCTTTATCCGGCCTAAGGTGGTATCATCCATCACCTCAAGCACTACTGCATCTTCCTTCTCCTTGGCAGGGAAGGGCGCTTCTGGTCTATAATCATCTGCATGAATCGGGGGTACATGCAGAAGCCCTCCTTCCCTTTCCCCTCAATGTTCTCCACTAAATAGGAGAAAATCATCCTGGAGAAGCTGAACGAATGGTTTAGCACAAACGCTACATAGGCGTTCTGGATCTGATCTGACAACTCATCAAATCCTCCCTTCCTGGATGCTATGCACTGCAGTAGTACGTGAGCAAGGTACTTGAACTGGGGACACAGGTTGCTCTTGTTGAGCACCCCTGCATTGATGTCCCCAGAGTACTTAGCTCAATGAAAACATCTTCTGACATTAAGGGGGTGTAGTCTAGTAGGACAGTCAGCATCTTCCCCCAACTGCAGCACAATCCTGAGATCTTCCTCTATGATCTCAATCGCCTCTCCAAAGATAGTACTCCTGATACAGTGAGGCTCAGAAGATTGGTCAACTACTGCACCTTCCCAGGAGGCCTGCTGTATAGAACCATATGGAGTACATGGAGTAGATATGACATGTGCAATTCTCGATCTCCTTAGAAAGGTAATGCCAGAAAAGTCTAAGCATTTCTGGATGTCAGATCTAGTTGAGCACATATGTTGTGCTTCGTAGTCATTGTCCATCGACTTGCCATCTGTTACACAATGAAAGTAAACATTAGTATCCATTTGCTAAGAATGTCTTGAATCACTTGGACTTGAAAACCTTCTTTTCTGTCATGCAATGAGGTTGTGCGATTGAGATCAAGTCGTGCGCATTAGCAGTGCGACTGAACTAGTCGTGCGAATTAACCCATACGTACGACTGAGTGTGCTACTAGACTCATATGTATGTAAACTCATGCGGTTACACCAGTCATGCGACTGAACTCATACGCATGGTTCAGTCGTGCGGTTTAGCTAGTCGCACACATCAGTCGTGCGACTAAGGTTCATCAACCTATCCATTCGCATGTTGTTCTGACTATTCAATTCAAATTCAATTTTTTAACAATTTTGAATTTTAGATTTCGTGCTCTGGTTCATTAGACTCGCAATCCATTAGTTTAACACCTAACATCTTTAATTTCATCTGTTTACATCGTTTAGTTAGGTTATTTGAACCCAAATGTTACGGTTTTTCTAAGGAGTTTGATTGTCCAGATTATGTATCAATTTGAGATATATAACAATGGTTCTGCACCGCAAATTACCTGTAAAATCAGTAGATATCATCAGTACACAACAAACAATAGTCTTGAAGGCTCAAATGGTGATCAAATGATATTCGGGCAGAGTAACGTTAGTCGTGCGAATTAGGGCAATTTTGGGAGTGGTGAGTCTCTGCGAGCGATTCACCCTCTATTTATACATAGCCTAAATTCAATTGTACGACTGGGCTAACACGCATATTTCATTCAGGCGAATGGGCCTCAGTCGTGCGATTGGTTCTGTTGGCCCCCTTCAATCGTCCGACTGGAGTACAGTCATACGACTTACTCATTCGTTCCCTCTTAAACGTCCGATTGGTTCATTCGTATGGGTCATTCGGTTGAATGGTCCATACTCATGGTCCATTCGTACGAATAGCTCCCATTCGCATGATATGTCCATACTCATGGTCCATTCGTGCGAATGGGTCATACTTATGAAATTTTTGAATTTCTTACCATTTGCCGTTTAAACCTTCTTTAAGCTTTGGAATTAACATTTTGCACATTTGATCATCTCAGACATGATCCTTTTTATCTTGAAAAACACATGTGGTCATCTCAGACATGACCCTTTTAGGTGAATTAATCCCTTACTGAATTCCAAGATGTAGTCTCACAACAAAAACTGAAATGACTAAATAAATAGAAAATTAACTAAAGTACAAAAATAAACTTGTTTTACTTTTTGTGAGAGGTAAATCCTAAGATAGAAATCTACTCAATTTGTTTCTAGACTAGGCAGCTTCTATTTAGTTTGACCATACGTGGACCAATTCAATTTCGGAAGCATACAGGCAAGTCAAATCATTGGGACTTGTTATCAAAACCATTTGACGCTCACTTCTTGTTTTTCATCCAGAGTCGTTGGCAAATTTAGGAAATCATACCGGTACGATTAGATTCCCACATTGATTTAGACTTTCAAGAATTTGTATCCACTATGATTGTCAGTATATTTGTCCTCTTAAATCCATACACAGACTTTTGACACAGATTGGTGATAGTTTAAGGTTTATTATTTCAACCAACATTTGTGGATCCCACGCTAATATGATAATCAACATTCCTCAAGAGCTTTTGAGCGGTCTACGGGCATTTTGACAAGAAGAGACTAATCTTAGAACTTTCAAAGAGAAGCCATCCTCAGGTCAGTGCCATCGCATAACAGAGAGGCGGCAAAAAACAATGAATTCTAGAATATCTAGGTTATGCTTATCCTCAGGTCAGTGCCATCGCACAGCAGAGAGGCACACAACCTATCTTCTTGTTAGAGCATCATTAATTTCTTTAGCACATAATGCACCAACAACATAAGTTATTAGCTTGATAGCATTTCCTTTTTTTTTTTGCTTTGCTCTATTTATGGTCATCTGCACACATTTGTGGTGTTTACATGCTCGTTACCCCTTATTGGAATATTGTTGATCGTGTTAACCAGTGATAAGATGGGAGCCCACAGTCAGTTGAACAACTTAATTTGATCTTCAGATCACCAGTCAGGTCTAATCATCTATTGTGCTGAATCTACCCACATATCATCTGTGGTCTAGCAACCTCTAGGTCTACTTTCATTGTGTTACCTTAGTAGATACCAGTTTTTCTATCATAGTTCCTTTTATATTGCTCAGACTACACAGACTTAGACTTTGAATTTTGCATCTTTTCTAAATTAACTATTAAAGTCCCTCTTGATTTGTTCCTGTGTACTATCATTTTCCAAAGTATATGAATCGGTATCACAGGTACGATCTACCTTCTGTCAGCTAGCCTCTCCTTCTCCTTTTTTTTAATGTTACTGGCTCACCATTCTCCCCCTAAAATTCAAAAATCATAACGATTTACATACTTAGGATTTTAATAGACACCTAAATAACATGAATTTAATTTAAAACAAAATAGAATAAATAAAGAAAATAAAAAAGGAAAATAGACTAAACTGTATCGGACTACACATGATCATCATGAGGAATAACATCACTTTTCTTTTTAACGCCGTTGACCTCTAACAGATGTAGAAAACGTGGTTTGTCAAAAGCTTTTGTATAGAGATCAGCGCGTTGAAAATCCGTATTTATTTTTACCACATCGATTAAATTTTTTTCAAAGCAGTCCCGTATAAAATGATATTTTATACCAATGTGTTTGGTCTTAGGATGTTGTACTGGATTTTTAGTTACTACAATTGCAGCCGAGTTATCAACATAAATAGGAGTAGAAGAGAAATTTAACCCGTAGTCCCGCATTTGCTGTTGAATCCAAATGATTTGAGAACATGAACTTGCAGCTGTAACATATTCGGCTTCACAGGTTGACAGCGCAACCAAGGTCTGCTTCTTACACTGCCAGGTCACTAATCTCCTCCCAAATAATTGACACCCTGCTCATGTAGACTTGTAATTCATCTTGCAGCCCCCGTAATCCGAGTCACTATACGCCGTGAGCTCAAATTCATCATCATGAGGATACCACAACCCAAGTGTGGGTGTGCCCTTCAGATAACGAAATATCCGCTTGACCCCAATCAGATGGTTAACCTTTGGCTTAGCCTGATATCTAGAACATAAACATGTAGCATACATGATATCAGGTCTAGAGGCAGTAAGGTACATGAGAGATCCAATCATTCCTTGGTACATTGTTGCATCTACCAGATCTCCATTTTCATCAGGTGCTATATCATGGTTTGTGGCAAGTGGAGTTCCAGCTGCAGAAGCATTCTCCATGTCAAACCGACTGAGAATGTCTCCCACATACATGGTCTAGTGTAGAAAAATCCCTTTGGGTGTCTGATCCACCTGTAACCCGAGAAAGAATTTCATTTCCCCATGGCACTCATCTAAACTCCGCCTTCATTACTGCTTCAAATTCTTTGCATAACTCTTCGTTCTTTGAGCCGAAGATTATGTCATCGACATAGATCTGTACTAGTAGTAAGTCTCCATCCTTTTCTTTGATAAACAATGTGTAGTCAATACTCCCCTGCGAAATCCGTGTTTGACAAGATGAGTCGAGAGTTTCTCATACCAGGCCCTTGGAGCTTGATGAAACCGTATAAGGCCTTGTCAAGTTTGTAAACTCTATCCTGATGATAAGGATCTTCAAATCCCTCAGGTTGACTGACATAAACTGTCTCTCGAATTTCACCATGAAGGAATGCACTCTTCACATCTAATTCATAGACTTTGATCTTCATATACGATGCATAGGCAAGGAAGATGCGGATGGGTTCCATCCTTGCCACGGGTGCAAACACTTCATTATAATCAATCCCCTCGACTTGTCGAAATACCTGAACTACCAGTCGAGCTTTGTTCCTGATAATGACACCTTGGTCATCCTTTTTGCATTTCAAGACCCATTTGGTGCGAATGACCTTAGCACCTTTAGGTCTTTCTACCAGTGTCCATACACCTAACTTCTTGAATTGAAGAAGTTCCTCTTGCATGGCACTCACCCATGCCTTATCATTGAGTGCTTCACTAACGTATTTTGGCTCAACCTGCGAGACAAAACACGATAAGCACCATCGTGAATGTATCCTTTTTCCATTACCGAGGCATAATCAGCTGAGTACCGCTGATTTCTGGTCTGCACTCCTGATCTGACATCCCCAATGACATTGTCTAGGGGATGATAGACATTTAGACATGATCCTGGAGTGGTAGAAACAACTACCTCAGAGCCAAGATTATGAAAATTTGGTTCTGCATCTAAGGTAGAAGGAGTTTGAGGTGCCAAAGTCGAAGAGGCATCACTGTTAGATGTTTGTGGACTTGCAGGAATTGGAACCTGTTTGTCCTGATTGTTCTGGTCAATCTCTTCAGCTTCATCTTCTGAGGAGGAGTCACTGTCTTCTAGTGCTCCCCCTGAGTGATGAGATGATTCTCCCTGTGAGCTCGATGATGTTGAATAGAGATCTGGTGTATTCAAGATATCATACATCATTCGTGTAGCTAACTCGTCATCAGAAGGAGATATAGGGATGTTGAAGGACTTGAAGAATCCATCATAGTCGAAAAAATAAGCGGGTCCTTTTCCAGTAGGTGGTGTGGTATATCTCTGAACATCACATTACACCACACTTCTACTAAACCAGTTGAGTTGTTGTAAACTCTCTTGTTTGGTATGTTGTATCCTAGGAAGATCCCTTCAGCAGCCTTCTAACTGAATTTCCCTTCTTGAGTCTTCTTCAGAAGTGTGCACGGCGCGCCAAATGGTTCGAGATACTCCAGATTAGGTTTACGTTGTTATAGTAACTCGTAACAGGTCTTGCCGTGGCGCTTGACTACCAAAACTTGATCTAATGTATAACATGCATTTGCCACTGCCTCGTTCCAGAATTGGATAGGCAGTTTCGAGTCTGCTAGCATTGTCTGTGCTGTCTCTATCAAGCTTCTATTCTTCCTCTCAGAAATACCATCCATCTACGGAGTGTAGGGAGAAGTGAACTGGTGCACAATTCCCTTTTCCTTGCAGTAAGCCTCCATCCACTGATTCTTGACTTCAGTCCCATTGTCTGAGCGTACCTGTCTCACCTTCAGCTTGTAGAGAGATTCCAGTGTGGTTACTAATTCCTTGAATGACTCAAATGTTTCTGACTTGGACTTCAGAAACATTACCCAAGAGAATCTTGAGTAGTCATCAGTAACCACATAATAGTACAAGTCACGAGCAATGCTCTTTGTACTAACTGGACCAAACAGATCCATGTGAAGAAGTTCAAGAGGAAGCTCGATAGAATGAACTTTATTTTCCTTATGAGTCTTCTTCGTCTATTTGCCTTTCTTGCATGCTACACAAAAATTAGGAAGTTGGAAATTTTTGACATTAACACCTCTCACTAGATCCTTCTGAATAAAGTGATTCATCTTCCGTTGATTTGTGTGTCCCATTCTCCTATGCCAGGAAATTGAGTCCTTCTCAGTAGCTTTTGATAGGAAGCACTGAACTACATGATCCGTTGTAGAAGCCATTGAGAGATCCAAAACATAAAGGTCTTTATATCTTGAAGCAGTCATCAGAACTTGGTCCTCCGAAATCACATAGTCTTTCTTTAGGACATAACACTTCTTGTTGTCGAATATGACTTTATATCCTTTGTCACATATTTGGGAAACAGAAAGTAAGTTGTTTTGAAGTTGTTGAACATAGTTCACTTTATCAAACTTAACTTTCTGATTTCCAACCTCTCCTGGGCTGTGATGTAACCTCCTTTGTTCCCAGCAAATGAAACATGCCCTCCTTTAATCTATCTGACATTTGATAAGAGAGTGCTGTTCCATGTCATGTGCTTGGATGCTCCGCTATCAACAATGCACGTGTTAGTCTCAGAACTATAGCGAACACCCTGCACAGTCAGTGACAACATTAGTTCATGTCAGGAACCAAGCCTTAACTGGCTTGGGTTTCCCTGAGGCATCACATATCATAAACTCAACCCATTGACCCTTTGAGGTTAAGGATTGATCGGAATTCGGTATGTCCTTATTTTCAGGCACTAAGAAGGTTTTTTCTTTCCATAAACCAGATTATTGTAAGGCCTGTTTGTGATAACAGACGACTGGTTGATGGATTGAACTTTGGGTTCATTAGCTCTTTTTGGAGGCGTCATAGAGTTCCTCTTGGAAGAGCTAGATGTTGAGGTACAAAGTTGAACTTTTTCCATGGTGTCTGGTAATAAGGACAGTGAGATGCTATGTGACCATACTCTCCACAGTTATAGCAGGATCCGCTTTCAACTTTATGGTTTCTATGTTTTGGTGGAGATGTAGATGTCACACTGTTGACCTTATTCTTTTTGGACTGAGACACTTCTTCGTTAGAGGCATGAATTGGTTTTACAAACATAATTGCTTTACCTGGTTTTACATCTTTGATCTCTTGTTTACCTGGACTGTGACATGATGCACGTGATTGATTAGGTTTTATGGTCCTTTTGGGTTCTGGTTTGACTTTGTTTGACCCTGACTTTAATTTTACCTTTTCAAAATCTTTTTCCAGGTTAACACATGGCATCTTTCCTATTACCTTTGAAATGACCTCCTTTTTAGAGTCAGATTCAAATGATTGACTTATGGAATCTAGATCACTAACCAGAGGAGTGGACACCACATGATCCTTGATGGGGATTATTAATCGGTTTACATTTGGTGTTCATCAAGGTCTCAGGTGGTGGTGGAACCACTTGTATCCTAATCCCTCCCCATTATTCCTCTCTCTTACTAAGTGTTGGACATGTGTGATGAGCTTGTCCAACTGTGCAGTTTCTGTTTTAAAGAATTGACTTCTACTTCTAAAACTGCCTTTTGTTTCTTAGTGTCCTCTAGGGAGTTCAGATAGTACCTAATGTCATTTGCTTGATTAAAAGCAACTACTTTGGTTTCCCTAAGCTGTTTATTCAATAGGTCTATCTTTTCTTTGTAACTGTGCTCGTTTTGTTTAAGACTCTATTAGCTTCTGTGCACAGTTCCAGATCCTTTACTAAGCTATTATTATGATCTAATAACCTAGCAAATTTTGAGTCGATGCTTTCTCTAAATTTATTACATTTTAAGCAAGCATGATTATTAAAAAGTTTGTCAGTGGTACTTACCTGGGATGTAGAAGAATAATCAGCCATGAGAACAGAGTCTGTTGATTTTAGTGCTGGTGATTCTGACGTTGAAGCAGACTTCTTCCTCAGGCAGTTGGTTGACAACATTAGTAGTGTCTTCAGAATTTGACATCGCGATCTCTACCGCTATATCTCCTTCACTTGCAGAATCGTTATCAATGTCTACCACACTAGCTATATTGGACTCTCCTCGTGAGACGAACCGGAAGCTCCAGTCCTGTCCCTCATCCTCATTTGCAGTCAAAGCTTTGGGGTCCTTGTTTGATGAAGTAGAACTGCTAGATGTGGACTTGTCCTGAAGATTGAAGGACGAGAATGGATTCCCGTTTCCAGTCTTCTTTGGCTTCACACATTCTCTTTTGAAGTGCCCCCTTTCGCCACAGTTGAAGCAGGTCACCTTGCTCTTGTTAAATCAAAAAGTAGTGTCGTTAGTAGCAACCAAGTTTTGTCCGGTCTTCTTCACGAACTTCTTTGCTCTTCGTACAGCACTTGCTAAGGCCCACATAATATCCATCCTTTCCAGTTCAGTCTCATCAACCTGCTCATAGTCCTTATCTGCCAGATGGTAGTTTCCAATTTTCCCAGCAACAAGTCCATCATAGGACTGGACCACTGCTGCCAAGAGATCCATGTGCTCTCGAGCTACTTCTACTATCACGTTACCGAGATACTCAGTCTTCAGTCGTGTAGCATTTGCTTCAGATCCAATATATTGGGTACTAGAAGATCCTGACGTATCTGTTCCTGAAGGAGAGACTTGTGAAGGACTAGATGAGTTGACACAAAGGCAGTCTGAAGAGGTGCTCCAGACGTCTTAACTTGAGGAGTGGCATTGTACAAAGCTGGATTCTGAGTATACGAAGACTTCTAAGCTCGATACTTCATCCTTAGTGCTTCTTCTCGCAGCTTTAGTATGAAATCATTGATGTCCAACTTTGATAGCAATCCATTTTGTCTCAGATTTGAAACAAAAGAAACCCAACTTTCTGGCAACCTGTCTGCAAAATTTGACACTTTATCTTCCATTGTAGTTTTGACACCATGTGTGTGTAGCTCGCTCATCAAATGGTAGAATCTGTCAATGACATCGTCTAAACTCTCATTTCCTATCGATGAAAAGTTGTCAAATTCTTTCTTCAACGCTTTGATGGCCTTCAACGAAGCATTCCCGTCATATCTTTTCTCCAATTCATCCCATAACTTCTTGGCTTGCTTATTTTCTGAGAATTGGTGAAAAATATCCTTAGGGATAGACTGTGTTAGCAATGCATATACTCTCTTTTCAGCATTATATTTAACTTTCTGTGTATCAATCATTCCTCCTAAAGTAAGTTTCACCCCATCGGCTCCAACCGGCATACTGTATCCCGTCTCAATCGATTCCCACATATTTGGATCCACTCCATTGAGGTAGATCTCAAAACATTGTTTCTAGTGGGTAAACTCATCTAATGTTATAAGCTTTGGGGGTTTATTGTGATTCCCTACCTCACTCTCCAGTAGCAGTAAGTTCTGAATCCATGAGTCCTTCCCGGCTGTAAACGCTGACAACTGATCCTCCATCTTGATTAATTTTAATTCTCCTAAACAATCTGTTAACTGGGGCGTATGGAGTGATGCGAATGGGCTACCTGTGCGACTGAACTAAGCGATTTGTCCAGTCGTGCGAGTGAAACCGACGCGTATGAACAATGCAACCGGTAGGCTGAGTCGTACGAATGAATATGCGAGTAAGTTCAATCGTACTTCTGGGAATGCGATTGAAATCCAGTCGTGCGATTGGATCAATAGTGCGACTTGAGCTGCTGTGTTTCGAAAATTTCTAGGTTTAACGTGTTTTGACCGTAAAAACCCAAATTTTCACCAACCCTAATCGCCTTATGCCGTAGAAACCAACACTTGATAAACAGGGGACATCCAAGAAAACTTTTGACACAAAAAGATTGCGTTTTTAGTGAAAAACCACAACCTTTGTATCAAAATTGATTGAATCACACGTAATCACGAGCCTAGGCTCTGATACCACTTGTTAGGATCTTGTATATAAACGAAATACAAACTGATTAACGTGTAAACCAAACCAAATAGTGTGGAATCCTATTTGATTGGCGATCCAATCAGTGAGAACGCACGTAGAAACGATAAGATATCGAATCTAATGTTAACAATCAATTAGCGATCGATCTGTTGTGTTCTATGAACTTGGAGTACGAGCTTGGAGGCTTCTGGACGGCTAGGGTGCGTTTTGAGTCGAATAGGAATCCATTCTTTTTTTTCACGAATTAGTTGGTATTTATAGGTTAGTATTGCTCAATCGGGCGACTGAACCATTAGCATGGTTCATTCGTGCGATTGAGCCATGCGTTTAATCCATTCGCACGGCTGAGTGTTCAGTCGTGCGCCTGAGTCAGTCGCATGAAGTTGTTCAGGCGTATGGACTATTTAGGCACATGGACACTTAGTCGCATGGCCATTCGGACACATGACCACTATTGGGGCGCATGGTCCAGTCGGACGCTTGAGAACTTCACTTCACCAAGTTTGAGTGTATTCAATATTATAACATTATGCATAACACTTCAAACAATGACAAACCTATATAATTACATCAATATGCATTAATCAACTCATTAATGAAATATTAAACATTATAAACACAACCAAACATTTGTATTTCATTAAGTACCCAATAGTTACATAAGTGTAAGACATATTACATTCAGATCAGGATCTAGGTACATATATGTATCAACAATTAGAAAGAGCAAGAGAAAAGAAAAAAAGGCTTAAGAGCTCATGGCCACTTTTGACTCTAAGCAAAAACAAGTCTTTATCTTTGCAAGGTTTGAAGTGGCTAATATTGAAGACATCAACCAGAACTCTAGTACCAAGAGTCCTAGTTCATGTTCAAATCATCCAACCATCAAGAAGAAGGCTGATTAGTTGTGTGCCACTGCTACATAGCATGAACCATCAAACTCCAAGTGCAGTTCTCACCCTAAAAGAACTGTCTCGGCATCTACAAAGATGAAGGTGGACAGGGAAAATGATCAAGTTCAACCTTTTTCTTAAAATAAGTCTCTTTGGAAAAAGAAATGAACTGTGTTATGTGTGGGAGTACTTCTCATCTTGCTAAGGATTGTTTCTACAATCCAAGAAGTACTCTTCATATGACCAAGGAAGAGACTTCTAAGAGTTCCAAGAAGAAACTAGCTTCAGAAGGAAAATATGATTACTTCGAAAGCTCCAAAATGAATATCAAGGCAAGTGGAAAATTGCCTTTAGAAGAAAATTTGGTATCGGAAGAAGGGAATACTTCCGAATCACTGAAGTCTGCTACAGTGATAACAATATCTTCCGAAGGTCCAGTCATCAAAAATTCCAAAGTCAGTAAAACTTTCATAGTATTGAAGGTCAATTCTAAACTTCCAAAGGTGGTGTGGAAGTTCAAGAAAGACCAAGTGACTGAAAGTTCTCCATCAACAACAGTAAAGGGTCCTCAAAATATGACTATAGGATCTATTACTGTTTCATTACCTTCAACTTGTTTTGATAAACCAAGACAAGTAAGGCTTGGGTTTCCAAATGTAACTAATCATCTCTTTTGTGTAGGAACAACTCAAGACAAACAAGAATGTATGGATCATTGATAGTGGTTGTTCCAAGCACACGACAGGCAACAGGTAACCACTCTAGAACTTTGAAAGAATTAGTGGAGCACCAGTTGCTTTTGGAGGAGAAAAGGGTAGTTACATATCTGGAAGGGCAAGGTCACAAATGGTAAGCTCAGCATTGAGAAGGTAAACTTTATCAAGGAGCTTGGATACAATCTTTTAAGTGTAACTCAATCTTGTGATCAAAGTCAAAACATGCTCTTTACTGAGAATGAGTGCATTGTTCTCAAGCACGAGGTGGTCATTCCTCATGAGCATTTCCTGCTCAAAGCCCCTAGTAAAGGGAACATGTACAACATGGATTTGCAAGAAGCATCACCCTAGCAGAAGTTTCATGCTCTCTGTCTCAAGCAAATAGTGATAAGTCTTTTCTCTAGCATAAAAGAATGTGCCATGTAAACTTCAAGAATATGGATATACTTATTAAGAATGATTTTGTAACTGGAATGCCAAAGAAAGAGTTTACAAGTGATGACCATTGTGTTGCATGCCTTAATGGGAAGCAACACAAGGTATCTCAAGCCAAATAAAAAAAACTCCATCACTACTCCCCTACACTTGATACATATGGATTTATTTGGCCCCACCAGTGTAATGAGTCTAGGAAGGACCTCTTACTGTTTAGTGATCATATATGACTTTACAAGATTCACTTGGGTCTTCTTCCTTAGAACTAAGGATGAGACTCTTGAGGTTCTGAATAATTTCATCTTAAAGATTAAGAATCAAAATGATCACAAGGTGAAAACCACAAGATATGAGCAAGAAACTGAATTCAAGAACTAAATCCTTGATACATTTTGTCATGAAAAGGGTATTACAAGACAATATAATGCTCCTAGGACTCTTCAACAAAATGGTGTTGTTGAGAGGAGAAACAAGACACTTATTAAAGCTGTAAGAACTATGTTTTCTAACTCTAAACTGTCCATCACCTTCTGGGCAGAGGAAATCAACACTTCCTTCTAAGTGCAGAACAGAGTGTTAGTGGTTAAGGCACATTGTAAGACTCCTTATGAACTTCAGCACAAGAGGAAAACTTTCATTGGTTTTCTCAGGTCATTTGGATGTCCTTGCACCATCTTGAATACCAAAGATCAAATTGCCAAGTTTACTAAGAAATCAGATAATGGACATTTCATTTGGTACTCTTCCCAAGCTAAGGCTTATAGAGTATACAATCTCAGAACTAGGATTGTCGAGGAGACAGCCAATGTGACTTTCAATGAACACACACCTAGTGTAACTGGTTCTAGTCTTGATTGGTCATTTGATCTTGATTTAGTTACCAACTGTTTTAACAAATCTTGTGAGAATGTTTCAAGGTCTACAGATATTCTACCTATAGGTGATCCTAATCCATGATTTGAGCTGATAAGACCTTCAAGCTATACAACATGAGCTCCAGTTGTAACTAATTCTACAAATAAAGTTTCTATCAGCACAACAATGACCAATTCAGCTGATACATCTGAGATGCTTCAAATTCCAGCTCAGAGGCTCAACAGCCAGATAAAGAAGCTTCAAATGTTGAAGACCATGGTGGTGGTGAAAGTGATCAAGAATTTGTTGATGCTGATAACCACTCCATTAAAGACAACATCAATGATGTCACACACTCATTCGATCAAGTCTTCTTTGATAATTATGCTGATAAGGTGGGAGAAACATCAATGCCAGATCCTAATTTTTCTAATTTAGATCTCTGAGCAACTTGTTGTGACCTGTCAACTAAGGATCCCCAAGTCTAATCCCACCTCAACATCATTGGAGATGTTGACTCAGGGGTAAGAACAAGAGGACTAACCCATGATGAAAATGTTTGCCTTCACTCTTGTTTCTTATCTCAGATAGAGCCTACGAAAATTGATTACGATCTAAAGGATGGAAGTTAGGTTGAAGCTATGCAATAGGAGTTGCTTCAATTCAAGAGGCAAAAGGTTTAGAACCTATGTCCTCTTCCTCATGGGAAGACTACTATAGGAACCAAATGGGTTTTTAGGAATAAGAATGATAATAGAGGACTTGTCATAAAAAACAAAGCTAGACTAGTTGTTTAAGGGTACACACAAGAAGAAGGAATTGACTACACAGATGTCTTTGCTCCTATAGCAAGACTGGAAGCTGTTAGGATATTCTTGGCATTTGTTGCATCCAAGAACTTCAAGGTCTATCAAATTGATGTGAAGTGTGCTTTTCTCTATGGGGTGATTGATGAAGAGGTTTATGTCAAACAACCACCTGGCTTTGCAGATCCTGATCATTCTGATTATGTCTACAGGCTTGATAAGGCTCTTTATGGGCTGCACCAAATACCAAGGAAGTAGTATGAGACTTTATCATAGTATCTCTACAAGCATGGATACAAAAAAGGTACTATAGATGGAACTCTATCCATCAAAGGAATAGGAAATAATTTGATGCTACTTCAAGTGTATATAGATGGAATCATATTTGGTTCACCTAATCCAAAGCTCTGCAAAGACTTTGAGAAGCTGATGAAGGATAGATTTGAAATAAGTGCCATGGGTGAACCCAGTTTCTTTCTAGGAATTCAAGTGAAGCAAGTTAAAGATGGCATCTTTATAAGTCAGTCAAAGTATGTTCAAGACATACTCAATAGGTTCAACATGACTGAATGCAAAGTTGCTAAGACACCCATAGCAAGAAATCACTCCCTTGGGCCTAACCTTGAGGAGGAGTGTGTGGATGAACATCTTTACACGGCTATGATTGGTTCTCTTATGTATCCTACTGTTAGCAGGCCTGATATCATGTTTGCCACATGTGTTTGTGCAAGATATCAAGCGAACCCCAAGATGTCACATCTTATCAATGTCAAGAGAATTTTAAGATACCGCAAAGGTGCCTCAACACATGGCCTTTGGTATTCAATGAATTTTGACTTTAATTTGTATGCATACATAGAGAGTGATTATGGTGGATGAAATATGACTGCAAAGACTACATCAGGGGGATGTTAGTTTTTTGGTGGAAGGGTCGTCTCATGGCAATGCAAGAAGCAATCCTGTGTCTCTACATCAACTGTTGAAGCTGAATACATTGCTACCGCAAGCTGCTGTGATCAAGTACATTGGATTCAGAATTAGATGTTGGACTATTGGTTCAACTTTAAAGAGACTCCCATTCACATAGACAACAATAGTGTCATCTCTGTTACATAGAATCCTGTGCAGCACTTAAGGACAAAACACATTGATATCATGTATCATTTGATTAGAGATAACTTTGAAAAGGGCTTGATCAAACTAGTCAAGGTTAACACAAATGAAAAATATGATGATTTGTTCACTAAAGCTTTAAATGAGCACAGATTTAAATATCTCATATAAGCTATTGGGATGATTAACCTCGACTAGCTTTTTCTTAAAACAAATTCATATTATTTCAAAAATTTGTGTGTCCTAAGTTGTCTATTTCATCATCATCATAAACTATTTTTTTCCTTGGAAAAAAATCTTTTTAGAAGACTTTCCTTAGATTTTTGAAAATCTTGCTCTTTTTTGTCCTTAAGAAGATATGGTTTTATATTCGGAAGAAACTTATGCCTTTAAAACAAATAATTGCTTAATTAAAATTGCATTCGGAAGAAATTTCTAAAATATCTTCCAAAGCTTAACATTTCTCATAAGTACTTGAATGTTTTAAAGGACAATCTCTTCCGAAGCAAATTAACTCTCGGAAGCTTTATTCTTAGTTGAATAAAGTATCCAAGCCTTAATTCTCATTCGAAGCAAAATTTTCAAAACTCTCAGAAATATGTTCCGAAGTCATTTTGGCTTTGGAAGCTTTTTTTTCAAAACATCTGAAGACAAATTACCTTCAAAAGATTTTTAACTTCCAAGAAACTACATTTTGAGCAAAAAGCAAACTACCTTTTTAGAGGTGGGACCGAGATCTAGAATTCAAAGTTTATCCTTTTTTATTAACATTGTCTTAAATCCTTTTCATATCTACACGCAATGGTTCCCCCTCTTTCTTTATCATCTTTATCTTCTCCCAGACCTAAATTCCAAAACCTCTCTCTAAAACCGCCATTGCTCTTTAGTTCCTTCACCTCTAAGCTTTCTTAAATGGCCAACCTCAACCGCAAAAATGACCCAAACTGTTCCATCCAGTTACACAAGCAAGACAATCAGGTTGCTCCGTTACACTTTGTGAAAGATTGTCGTTTCTCAAAGGTTTGTCAATTTTTGGCTCTGTCAAACTATTCCACCTCCTTTGTCATTGATCATGTTCTTTATGAGGATCATTTGCTTAATTTCTGGAAAACCTGTCAAGAGGTTATTCTTGATGGGGAGAAGGCACTGTTTGCCACAATACAGACAATCTTCATCACTCCAGCTATCATAAACACCCGTCTTCAGCTGGATGATGTGGAAGGTGAGTTGTCCTTCCTAAGGAAGTAGTCAACTAGTCCTTTGAGCAGATGGTTTATGAAGGAGACTTATCTATCAAGACCTTCAGAAAGGGAAGGTTTCCTCCCCGTGAAAGTACTTACTTCATGTGCTCATCCACAGATTGTCCAACAAGCATGGGGGCTGGGACCAGATTCCGGAAGATCTCTCCTTCATAGTACATGGAATGGCTCAGGGGGTCAAGTTTAGGCACTCTCAGTTTGTTTATACAAATGTGCTTGCTAACTTGGACTCCTCAGAGTACTATATGTTTCCAAGATATGTTCAACATATTCTTAACTATGAACCGGGATCACAGTTGAGGGAAATAGGTAATATTCTTAAATTGGGATAGATGAAGCCCGACATCTTTAAAATTATAAAGAAGCCAACTGTTGGCTTCTCTGGGGTAGAAATAGCCCATGTTGCAAAATGTTAGAGCTCATTGCTGAAGGTGAAAACCTAGCAACATAAGCTACTATTGAATCCACACCTTTTACCTCTCAACCATCAAAACAACTACAAATCACCCTCACCTACCAAAGAAAATCCAAATGAACCCCTGCACAACTTACTTAGTTTGTGTAGGCCCCTATACTGCTACCCACATAGGGGGAAGTGGACACTAGAGCTCCTACTTCTCCTAAGGTGCAAACCACTCCCATTACTTCAACTATCAGTCCTGAGGTTCCACATGCTCTGACTAATGAGTTCATTAGCCTAACGACCTTATGCCTTCACTTAGAGTCTCAACACTCTAGTGAACAACCTTCAGGGGAAGTTACCATCCCTAACATTTAGATCTCAATCAACCAATCCTAGCCTTGATTTCTATGATGATAAGGACTGGGATTTAGTGAGTATCGTGATTTCTCTACACTTCTCCACTCAAAGACAAATGAATGCTCTTGACTCTCCCATGTCTACCTCACATCATTCACCTACCACTGAGGTGGATCTTCCTGACTCTACTCAGGAAATCCATATGGAAGCTAGGCTCTCACTTCTGCCAGTGATACATCCATAAGACCTTAACCATGGCAACTCAGCCCACTGATACTCCATCTGAAGTAGTCAGTGAGAAGAGGATAACCAGCAACCAAGAACATCATGCTGGTGGTGAGATTGAGGACTGTCCAGTTATCTCATTCGCAATGAATCATCTGATTAAGAAGGATAATCTGAGACTAAAAGTGCAAAATTGTCAAAAACATGCACCTATCTAGTCTCTAAGGTTAGTCACTTGAAATCTTAGGTGACACCTCACACAATAGGGTCAATGATCAACAACTTCAGATGTCTTATCTCAAGGAGAAACTGTTGGGATTCAACATGTTTATCAAGTTCATATTTTCTTCTTTTGTATGAAAAATGCAGCGGAATATAGTTTTAAAACATGTTAATGTGTTGATTATTAAACCCATTTTAATAAGCAAACCCCAAAGCCATGAATCAATATACGAAATACATACAAAGCAATAAACATAGGATGTAAAGAACACAACCTTTGGAGCTGTTCAAAGACGAGTTTCAAGAAGAGAAAAAGATGAAATCGTGGCTGAAACATCAAAATAGAAGTCCTCAAGAGGTGATACCCCAAGCTTGTACAAACACCTTTGATTGCTAGGCTTCTTGACACAAATATTCAGCAACAAAACCCTCTTTTGTGAGCTGAAATTCTGCTCTAACTTTTCTTCAAACCGTGAGAGAAAGAGAGAGAGATTTAGGAGGAGTAGAAGTCCTTTGCATGTAGGAGAGATGTGTGGTTTTTGGATTGTCTCAAAACAATTAATCAAGTGGTTATCAAGACAAATGTGAGACCCCCAAGGCAAGTGGGCGGCCGAAAATCCATTTGAAATGGATTCCCACACTTTGTTTTTGTAACACAATTAAAAATACACACTAAATCCTTATGTTTATAAATTTAAACATGTTTAAACTTTATAAACTTAGTACTTTTATTTTGTTATTATTTAGTAAGACTAAATAATGAAAAACAAAAGGTACCAAATGAACAATTATCCATATAATGATGTTCATCTACAAAGGCAATGATTTAGAAAACCCATTTTCTAAATTGGTGTCATAATTTATTGGTGTTTGTTTAGCTTGTTATTGGGTATGACCCGACTTGGATCATATCACACTAGCCACATCAACTTAATATGCATCTTGGGCAGATCAAGTCATTTCAATCTCCCACTTGCACAAGATTCATAGAAGGTTGATGCAAGTAGCAAATAACGCCTAGCAACGGTTTGCTGCCCCTAATGTATATGATTAAGTGCCATTCAATAACATCGTCCTCTTCAAGTGCCTTACTTGAAATGTTTTAGGTGAATTAATCATCTATCCTTTTGTTTCAGATGTCATGTTAAATCCAGGAGACACAGAATGTCATTCTCCGATGATTTAACTTTAACAGGCCTTAAACATCTAACTCTCAACGAATAAGAGGAACAAATTCCTTCTTGATTACATACGTCTCTCATAATCAACTCATATCATACCTGAACTCAGCCTTATGTACTGCCAATTTTTCAGAACAGCAAAGAACTAAATCAAAGTACAATATTTGATGAATGTCAAGACCCAATATGTATCTCAGGTCAGAGGATACAATGATATTCGCCTTTACTCAATATCTCTTATGACTAATCACAAGGATTCTATGTTGAAATAATTAAGAGCGGGTCGGTCCAATACCTATATCCCATAGATATCAATGAACCTTGGTAGCAGCCTCTTGCTTTATATTCACACCTTATGAATATCATCCAATCCAAGTTCATTACAGTCTTACATTCATAGTTGTTCCCACAAGTATGATCGACTGCGGATGTTTTGAATAACTAATTTATTCATGGATTTAAACATGCTAAAACAGTAGAACAAATGAAAATTATAACCATATAATTAAGACAAATAACATAAGTTCCAACATACAAATATAAAATACAAAGTCAAATCCAATCACTAGAATATTGAAGTCCCATGGCACAAATATGACCTTCATGCTTTGCCTTTTCAAGGAGCTTTGTGAGTGGATCCGTAATGTTTTTATCAGTGTGGACTTTGCGAATACATATCTTCCCTTTTCAACTTCATCTCTTATGTAGTTGAATCTCCGTTCAATGTGCCGAGTCTTTTGATGAGCACGAGGTTCCTTGATTTGAGAAATCGCACCCTCGTTGTCACAAAAGATCCTAGGGGATCCTGAATGGAAGGGACTACCCCTAGTTTGGATATGAATTTCTTCAGCCATGCAGCTTCCTGTGCTGCCATTGAAGCGGCGATGTATTCTGACTCTGTAGTGGACAACGCTACGACTTCTTGTTTTGAGCTTTTCCAAGAAACAGCTCCCCCATTCAGAATAAAAATGTACCCCGTTGAGATCGTGAATCATCTCGATCGGTTTGGAAACTGGTCTGTGTAACCTTTTACAACGAGTTCCTCTTCACCAGACCCGTAGATCAAAAACATATCCTTAGTCCTCCTTAGGTACTTCAGAATGTTCTTGACAGCACCCATCCAATGACCATCACCTGGATTTTGTTGGTATCTACTTGTCATGTTTAAAGCGCATGACACGTCCGGTCTAGTGCATATCATTGCATACATGATGGATCC
Organism: Flaveria trinervia; assembly: GCA_025506515.1. Classification (NCBI taxonomy): domain Eukaryota; kingdom Viridiplantae; phylum Streptophyta; class Magnoliopsida; order Asterales; family Asteraceae; genus Flaveria; species Flaveria trinervia. The sequence goes on from CM046450.1 coordinate 46,765,228, forward strand.
TATAGCAGATGCATATGGGATCGTCTTCATTCTATTTTGCTCCACTTTTGAGCTAGGACATTCAGTCGTACTCAATATTGTCCCTCTTTGAATAGGTACAGTACCTTTCTTAGAGTTTTCCATCTTGAACCTTTTCAAGATTTTGTCAATGTATGCACTTTGATTCAAACCAATTAGCTGCCTTGATCTATCCCTATAGATCTTTATTCCAGAATATAAGCGGCTTCACCAAGATCCTTGATGGAAAAACAACTTCCAAGCCAGGTTTTTACACCTTCCATGGTTGGAATGTCATTTCCAAATAGTAGTATGTCATCAACATACAATACTAGGAAGGTTATTGTGCTCCCCCTAGCCTTCTTATACACGCAAGCCTCATCAGCGTTTTTGATGAAGCCAAATTTCTTTACCTCCTCATTAAAACGGTGATTGTAGCTTCTCGATGCTTGTTTCAATCCATAGATTGATTTCTTTAACTTGCATACTTTGTAGGATATTTTGGATCGACAAAACCTTCAGGCTGAACCATATAGACATCTTCCTTAAGATATCCATTTAGGAAAGCGGTTTTGACATCCATTTGCCAAATCTCATAATCATAATGAGCAGCTATGGCAAACAATATCCTTATAGACTTTAGCATTGCAACAGGTGAGAATGTTTCATCATAATCAGCCCCTTGAGTTTGAGTGAAACCTTTGCTACAAGTCTAGCTTTGTAAGTATCCAAGTTTCCATGCATATCGGTTTTCTTCTTGAAAACCCACTTACTTCCAACTACTTTGGAATTTTGAGGTGGTACGACAAGTTCCCAAACTTGATTGTCATACATGGATTGCATCTCAACGTTCATGGCCTCTAGCCATTTGTCACAATCCAAATTGGACACTGCATCATGATATGTGGTTGGTTCATCTGAATCTACCACATAGCATCCATCCATGAAAAATCCATATCTTTCAGGTGGATTACAAGTTCTACCACTTCTGCGAACGTTTTGTGTGTATTGATCAAACGCTTGATCATCCTCAACATTTTCATGTTGAGTGCTAGTTTCAACCAAACGTGCATTGGGTTGTGTTACTTGATCCTCCTCAAGATCCACTGTTCTACTACTAGTTCCTTCCATAAGGAACTTTGTTTCTAAGAACTCACCCTTTCTGGCAACAAACACCTTTTGTTCCAGTGGATCATAGAAATAATATCCCATAGAATCTCTAGGATATCCAATAAAAATACGCTTGGTGGATCGGACTTCCAATTTTTGGGTGGGAGTCTTAACATAAGCCTCACAACCCCAGACCCTTAAGTATGATAGGGATGGAACTCTTCCATGCCATATTTCAAAAGGTGTCTTTTCCACCTTTTTGGTTGGGGCCATATTCCAATATGGGCCGCGGAGAGTAAAGCGAAACCCCAAAATGATAGAGGCAATATGCTTCTAGCCATCATAGATCGACCATATCCATAAGGTTCGATTTCTCCTCTCAGACACACCATTATGTTGTGGTGTCCCAGGTGGAGTGAGTTGTGAGATGATCCCACAACTCCTAAGATGATCTTGAAAAACATCACTTAAGTATTCACCACCTCTATGGGTGCGGAGAACTTTAATTGACTTGTTGAGTTGATTTTCAACTTCATTTTTGAAGATTTTGAACATTTCAAAAGCTTCATCTTTATGCCTTAATAAGTACACATACCCATAGCGACTATAATTGTCAGTAAAGGTAATGAAGTATCTTTCACCATTCCTAGTCATCGGCTTAAAGGGACCACATACATCCGAATGTATGATTCTTAATAATCTTTTGCCCTTTCATTAGTCCCACTAAAGGTGCCTTAGTCATTTTTCCTAGTAACAAGATTCACATACATCAAATGAATCACATTCATTTGTTTTTAAAAGACCATTCTTTTGAAGTGTTTGTATACGTTTCTTGTTTATATGACCAAGACGACAATGCCAAAGGTAGGTATCATTCAAATCTAATTTGAGCCTTCTGGTGGTTGCTTGGTATATTGAGTTATCATACGTTGTGTTCTCATGAACCAATTCATAAATACCATTGTTAGGTATGGCCTTAAAATAAAACATATGATTTAAAGAAACATGAATATCATTGTCAACAACTTGAAATTATAATCACATTGTCTTAAACGGGAAACGGAAATTATGTTCCTAGTCAAACTAGGAGCATATAATACATTATTTAAAATAACTTCCAAACCACTTGGAAGCTTCAAAATGTAGTCTCCTTGGGCTTCTACGTGAACCTTTGCACCATTTCCCATGAAGACTAATTTCCCCTTTTGCATAATGTTCATTTCTTTTGAACCCCTGCAACAAATTGCAAATGTGAGTTCCACATCCGGTATCTAATACCCATGTGTTAGAGGAAATAACATTTAGCTCAACATGTATCATATAAATTATACCTGAGGTTTGCCCCGCATCCCTCTTTTCTCTCAACTCATTGAGATAGACTGGACAATTTCTCATCCAATGCCTTATCTCACCACATTTGAAGCATGGGTCGTTAACATCAACCTTCTGCTTCTTCTCCTTGGGCCTCGGAGGTTCCGCCCTAACAACCATCTTCCCCTTTCCTTTAACGTGCCCCTTTCCTTTGGCAACAGTTGCCTGGGGGGGGGGAGTAGAGACCTTCTCCTTCTTCCACCTTCATTAATGTTAAGAACAGGTAAAACCCTTTTACCCATTCCCGCCTCAGCTGTTTTGAGCATTGAATGAAGTTCATTTATGCTCTTGTCCCATCTGTTCATGTTGTAATTCAAGACAAACCCTCAACTTCCTAGTTAGGCCGTTAAGGATCAAATCCGTGCCCAACTCCTTTGAGACAGGAAGTTAAGCCTTTGAAGGCGGTCGATATGGCTTTTCATCTTAAGAACATAAGATGAAAGTGATTGGGATTCCTCCATCCGACATGCATGAAGCGCTCGAACCGTTTCGAAGCGCTCCACCCTAGCTTGTTGCTGGAACATTTCCCGCAACTGAGTGATCATGTCATAAGCTCCATGGAGCTCATACTCCTTTTGGAGTTTAGGAGTCATACTTGCTAGCATTAAGCAAGAGACTTGGATAGAATCTTCAAATATTTGACCCAATCATTATAGGCCTCCACATCCTCTTCGTTAGGTTCATCGGGGATGGGATCATCAAGGATGTAGGCCCGTTTTTCCTGCTTGAGAATGATTCTCAAGTTGCGGTACCAATCCATGAAGTTGTTAGGTGTTAGACGATCCCTTTGAAGGATCGCCCTAAGAGATTGGTTGTTTTGGTTGGGTACATCGTTATTAGCGTTGTTGTTGTCGGCCATCTACAAGATTTTACAAAGATCCATTTTGGTAATTGTGAAAAATTTATTTCATTTTATTAACACCCTTTTATGTCTCATAGACTTAATAATAAAAATCTAGAATCCAACTTATATTTAAATATTGGTTAGGTGACCTTTATCCCATTATTTAATAAACAAGGTAGTCATGAATGACAATTGCAACCTATTGCAACTTCTAGTGATATGGGATCGTATGAACATCTTATGTTTACAACGGCATGTTATCCCATCAACACCTTTTATAAAACACATTTTAGGTGATCCATTCAATATATTTTATAAATCAAGTCGTCCTACTTACACACACGTGTGAGTTTACTACATAAGTGTTTAGGTGACCTTTATCCCACAAACATGGTATTCTCATCTCAAGTTACAAGTTCCCTCAAAGTGGTTAGGTGACCTTTATCCCCTAAGAGTTTGCAAATAACCTAATGTTGTATAAAAGGATGGTGTTTAACTTGTTTCAAAAGGGATTTATAATATCATAATCCTTGTTAAGAAAGGGCTATGTACCATATGATTGTATGCATTCAACCATATGGTACTCAATAGATTCTTTTAAATAAACCCATTTTATTTTGCAAACCATTAACTCCTTTTAAAGAACCATTCTATTTATGCTTAATGATTTGAGAACCAATTTCTAGTTATAGATTGTTATAATAGACGTTTGTAAATCACATCCAAATATTCAAAACAAACAACATCATAAGCATTCAACCAAGCATAAACATAACATTCACATATGCATAACAAAGCATACTAAGTTGAGCACACTTGTTTAGCCAAAACAAGTGTGTCAAAAGGTCTTGTCCTAATGGGTTAAGAACATCATACAAGGTTGACAAAAGGACTCCCACTTGAAACCACATCTTCAAGCATCCTCTTTGTCCATCTTCTCTTCAAATCTTGATCTTGAACATCTTTACAAATATGTATCCTAATACATTTTTTCTAGTAAAGAGAGAAAAAAACTCCTAATCTATTTATTACAAACCATATGAATAAATGAATTACAAAACAAGACTTGAAACATGAAATTGAACTATTACATAGCCAAATGAATATAACATGACAACCAATCAATCAATCCACATGGTCTAGGCTTTGTTATGCATAACCAAAACAACATATCTAAATATTCCTATGTCACGAAATAGGGCAGCCCCTTTTAACCCATATTCTTGGCCAACATAAACCAAGAACAAATGGGTTAAGTCCATACAAACAAACATCTTATGACTAGATTTTTTAAAGATCCTTACATGCATAAAGTAATATCTTTAAGAATCAAAAGGGGGTTTACATTTCAGCCCATAAACATACGGGTATGTGGTGTCAAACACCATAAAAACCGAGAACAAGCAAGAAAAACATGTATGCTTTCGTATATGTGGCTCTTGATGCCATTGTTGGGATTCAACATGTTTATCAAAGTTCATATTTTATTCTTTTGTATGAAAAACGCAGCGGAATATAGTTTTAAAACATGTTAATGTGTTGATTATTAAACCCATTTTAATAAGCAAACCCCAAAGCCATGGATCAATATACGAAATACATACAAAGCAATAAACATAGGATGTAAAGAACACAACCTTTGGAGCTGTTCAAAGACGAGTTTCAAGAAGAGAAAAAGATGAAATCGTGGCTGAAACTTCAAAATAGAAGTCCTCAAGAGGTGATACCCCAAGCTTGTGCAAACACCTTTGATTGCTAGGCTTCTTGACACAAATATTCAGCAACAAAACCCTCTTTTGTGAGCTGAAAGTTCTGCTCTAACTTTTCTTCAAAACCGTGAGAGAAAGAGAGAGAGATTTGGGAGGAGTAGAAGTCCTTTGCATGTAGGAGAGATGTGTGTGTTTTTGGATTGTCTCAAAACAATTAATCAAGTGTGTTATCAAGACAATGTGAGACCCCAAGCCAAGTGGGCGGCCGAAAATCCATTTGAAATGGATTCCCACACTTTGTTTTTGTAACACAATTAAAATACACACTAAATCCTTATGTTTATAAATTTAAAACATGTTTAACTTTATAAACTTAGTACTTTTATTTTGTTAATTATTTAGTAAGACTAAATAATGAAAAACAAAAGGTACCAAATGAACAATTATCCATATAATGATGTTCATCTACAAAGGCAATGATTTAGAAAAACCATTTCTAAATTGGTGTCATAATTTATTGGTGTTTGTTTAGCTTGTTATTGGGTATGACCCGACTTGGATCATATCACACTAGCCACATCAACTTAATATGCATCTTGGGCAGATCAAGTCATTTCAGAAACTAGTTGGGAGACCATCAAGAAGAGCTCAACCAAGAACACAAGAACATATGAATGTGATTGTTCTAACTCCTAGCTCACCTAAGCAAGATGATGATGCTACCAAAAAAAGGGAGAAAGCCATTACAATTACAAAACCTGGGAGTTCTTCACAGATCATGGACTTTGAGGACTCACCATCTTCACTTGCAATTGTCCATACTCAGCAACTTCCTCAAGTTCATATTGATGTAAACTCTATAGACTCCTTCATTCAGAGTCTCCTTGCAGAAGGCATTCCGGCAGTTGTGTCATCTCCACCTCAAGGAACTTCAAATTACATCATAGGGTAGATGTACGATGCTAACAGAAGAGCCCTCATTCTTCAAAGAGTTTAAGGGAAACAAGAAGTCTTCAATTTTTAGACCTTTAACTACTATGAAGGTCATGACCTTATCAACATGCCACTTCTCAATCCAAGCCAATCTATACAAGCTGAAAAGTTGGCTCAAAATATTCAAGACATGATTACTAAAGAGTTTAGCCAAAGAAGTAATCAAAGGCAATCAGGCAACGCCATGAATTCAACTAGATATTAAGCAAACCCTGAGATTAGCTTCAAAGGGAAAACCTTGACTGAAGGCCCAGTGATTGAACCTGAGAGCCTTGTCACACGTACAATAACTTCAGAAGTCAAATCCCTTGATCAGACACTTACTGGTGAAGGCGCATCTCAACCTCTTCTTGGCCAGAGCTTGGATGCTACACCAAGCAATGAAGCCCAAAGCTCTTTTTACCCTGAGTCACAAAGGTCTATGAGTGATAAAAGAAAAGAAAAATAACTTCTGAGGAGATCGAGGAGGAAGAGAGAAAGAGAGGAAAAAGAAGCTAAGGGGAGAAAGTTTATTTGTTGGGTCTGCTCGCTTCATGGAAGCTGTAATTAGGGCTGCTCCTAGACCAACACTCAAAATGATGAGTTAGGGCAATCAGGATTGCTTACTTACAGACCAGGAACTATGATATTGATAATATCATCTCCCTCCCCTTAGAGGAATTAAATGAACTGACTGACATGGAAATGTCAAGAGAAAGGAAGGAGGTAGAGGATGCAAGATTGCTTCTTCAAGTTAAGGAATAAAAGAGACTGAAAAGGCTCTACAAACATGTTCCTACCCTTTCACCAGTTCAAGAAAGACCTGTATAATAGGTTGTGGCTTCACAAGAAACTCAGGTAGACAAAGAAACTGATAGCATCAACATGATCAACTACCTAAGTGCCACAAACCTATATCAGGCAGATGCACTTCTTCTTTTGTCCTTTGAGTACATAGAGTTTGAGTGTCTTAATTAGCTTGAATTTGAAGTACTCAAAGAAAGAAAGAAAACAAGAGAAAGATGAGAGAAGAGGCTACAAAGGAAAGAGCTATCACCCAAAAGAGCATGAAGAAGTCTGCTGATAAATAGAGGATGCTAAGCTTCCTGAAGTTGTATGGATTCTTCGGAAGGAGACTTGGCCGTATGTCTCTATCTAATATGGATGAGCACATTAGGGTAATCAAGTAGAAGATCAAAAGAGGACAGGTTCCTCCAGAAGTGGAGGTTATGGTTGAAACCTTTTGAGACAACACAACCTGGACCTCCTTCTAAGTCTCAGGAAGCTTTATATTCTGATCCACAGTAGGTTGTGTCCTCTTTCGATCTAAACCCATGAGAGAGAAAACCCCAACTAAACAAGATAAAGATGATCAACATGGTGCTACAGGCCAATCTTCTCAGTTAAAAAGTTCAATGAGGAGAAAAAGGATGGCTTCTAAACCATAATCTAAGAAGAAGAAGAAAAGGCATCCATCTCCAAATCTCAAGATGAGTCAAAACATCTTGAGAATGGGAAACAAGAGGAAGCTCCACCAACTCTAATCGAAGTAGCTCCTCTGGCACTAGGAAGACCGATCTTGTCCTAGACCTACTCTACTAATCCAGAAAGATGGCATGTCATCAGAGGTCAAGGTGTTAAAGATGTCTACACATGGCAAGACATGTTCAATCTACCGATGCATGATCTCTTGAGATGAGAAGATATTTTGAGAGTCTAAATGATCCTAACCATCTTTTGAAGAAAGGCATGGTCATTATCATAATAAGGACCGTCAATATCTGAAGTCTTCAAATGTTTTGGTAGCATCAGCCTAGCGGGAGTTTGTAAGGTTTCATATAAGGTTAATACAACCCAAAACATCCAAAAAGCCTATCCTGCATTAATGCACAAAGTGATAAAGTAGAATGCTTCGGAAGTTTCACATTCTGTATTAGAAAACATTCTAAGTGTGAAATCTTCTGAAGGCAAAACCAATATCTTCTGAAGCAAAATATGAAGTCTTCTGAAGCTTGAGAGACAAAGTCTTCGAAAGCCAATTTATGAAGATAGATTTCTTCTTAATACTTTTAAGTACATGCTTTATCTGATGTACCTTATACCATAAAGCTAGACCACCTTTCCGCTGCAACTCTGTTTGACTCAACAACTTTCATAAGTTGGTGAAAAGGTCCATGCTTTGGGTAAACTGTAAATTGAGGTCTTGAGTCTTTTTCTTTCTACTTTATGTACTTTTATCCTTTTTGTAATATATTAGGATGTGAGCTATGGCATGTCATAATCACTATAAGATGTAGTATAAAGTATCTCTGGTCCCTTATGTCTTTCTTTATGCTTTGTAAACACTTGTAAGGAACTAGAGAGTAATATACAACATTCTTGAACACCAAACACTTATGTTATTTGTTCTTGTTCTTGTTCTTTCTCTTTATTACTTGTGTTTCTTAGTATCATTGTAACTAGTTGGCAATTCCCCATTTGATCTGTTAAGTGTTCTAAATTAAATCTCCTCATTGTGTGTTATGTTGTAAGTGACCAAACCCCTCAAACAGTCCTGCAATTGGTACCAGAGCATTCCAAACAGCCCTTGTCCCAAAAATGTTAGAGCTCATTGCTTAAGGTGACAACCTAGCAGCACTAGCTAGTGTTAAACTCATACCTTTTACCTCTCAACCACCTATGCAACCTCAAATAACTATCACCTACATCAGAAAATCGAAATGAACCCCTGCATAAGCTACTCAACTTGTGCAGGTCCCTATATCACCACCATGTAGGTGGAAGTGGAACTAGAGCTCCCACTTCCCCTGAGGAGCCAACCACTCCCATCTCTCCAAGGATCAGTGCTGAGGTTCCTCATCCTTAGCTTGATGAGCGCACAAACCCCCACAGCTTTAAGCCTTCATTTAGAGTTTCAAACTCTAGTGACCAACCTACAAAGGATAGTTACTATCCCCAGCCTCTGGATCTAAACCAACCGATTCCCAATATAAAGTTCTATAATGATAAGGACATGGGCTTCAGTAAGTACCATGAGTGTCTCTTCTCCACCCCTGCTCAAGGATAGATGAATACTCTTGTTTCTCACATCTCTAGCCAATATCATCCACTTACTACTAAGGTGGATCTCCTTGAACAAGTTTAGGAGGTCCATATGAAAGAGGTTCTCACTTCAGCAAATGACTACATCATTAATATCTCAACCATGGCAACCCAACCCCTTAACACTTCACTAGAGGTTGTCATGGTGAAAGGGAAATCTAGTAGCCAAGAACAAAGTGTCGGTGATGAGGAAGAAGACTTATGTCCAATTCTCTCATTCCCCGTGATTCTTATGATGAAGATGAGTGGAATATGAGTCTAAAGGTGTAAAAACTGACTCAAACCTAAACCTATTTAGTCTCTAATATGAGTCACTTGGAATCTCAGGTGACTGCCCTACAAAGGAGGGTCTATGATCAGCAACTTGAGATTTTTGATCTCAAGGAAAAACTTGGTGGAAGACCTTTAAGGAGGACTCAACCAAGAATACTAGAAATTGTGGTCGTGATAGGCTTAACCTCTAGCTCACCTATGCAAGAAGGTGATGTTACCAAAAGGAGAAGAATGTCCAAGCCATCATAAAACCTGAGAGTTATTCATAGAGTATGGACATTGAGGATTCACCATCCTCACCTACAATTGTCCATACTCAGCAACCATCTGAAGTCCATATTGATGTGGACTTACTTATTCAAATTTTAATTAAGGAGGGTACTCCAAGAGCTATGTCTACCAGACCTTATAATGCTGAGAATAAAATACTTTGCTGGAAGTATGATGTTGATAGAAGGGTATATTCTTTATTTTTATTTTTCGTATAGGGTAAATGGTAAAGCTTAGTAGTGTGTTTTAATATAATTTTAAATAACTAGTTAGCTTTAAAACATTAACTATATGCTTTACTTAAACAAAATCTTTTCTAATATAGGTGATACAAATTGTTTTATTAATTAATTATTTTAGAAACTCGTGTGTTACGCATATCGAATAGAAATATTAAATTTGTTGTACGGCCGCGTTCCTGGAACGCTTACAACTAGTTAATCATCGAACATAAAACATATAATATATATTTCAGTTTCTAGAAACATCACATCATAATTCTTTTAAACAAACCATTTCATTTATATATAATTGCTTTTCTAGTTAATACAACATTGTTAAGTTACAAACTATCATGATTTGCATTACATCACAAAAACATTATCATAACGTGAAATGGATGCCATTCAAAATAATCCAAGTAGTTGTCCCATGCCATCCTCACAAACATCTACCTGCCAACTGGAAACACATAAAAAAAGTGTTGCTGAGTGAGTTCTAGTTTTATATAGTAAAATACTTTTCTTTCGTTTAAAACCATTCTTTACTTTCATACGCGATCATACAACATACGTACACATAGATAATATCATTATTATCTTCAATTAATATTTATTATTCATCTTTCATTCTTTTGTTTCTGGACCAATGTCATCAGCTATACCCCAAACGTAGGCACGAAGCGGGTACTGGGCTGAATTTTATCAGACTTCCATAACTCATATAGCCTGGCACCAGTACTAGGACAAGCAACAAGGATTCCATACATAAGTTTACCCCAAACGTAGGCACAAAGCGGGTATTAGGCCAAAGTTTATTAGACTTCCATAATACACATAGCCTGGCACTAGTATCGGGGTAAGCAACAAGATCAATTTTATAAGCTATATTTGGCAGTCACAAAGACTAGACCCATGTGTGTATCCTTACGGGTTAGCTAAACCACACAGTTGAGCTAACAACATTTTAGAGTCATGCACCTCCTAACATTTTCTTGCAAGCATTTCCATTTCCTCATTCATCAATGCGTGCATTCTTTCATACTTTGTGTTCCTCTTTTCATTATCTATCTGCTTTACAGTATATAATACTTTCAATTTACTTTCATAATCATATCATGTAAAGCCACTAAAAATGAACATGCATAACAAGAAACATAACATAAACATACATACATAGCATCATCACACATAATCATGCATGCCACATATCATAACATCATCCATCACACCATATACGACATCATAAAGTCAACTTACATCACCCTTGGGAACTTTGCAATTCAAAGCCTACACTTTAGATTTTCCCCAAAATTCAGAAAAATAATCTAAGTCCTAAGCGCATGGGCATTATGCAAGCACACGGCCTTGTGGATGCATGGGAACACTTAGGCTCATGCGAAAGTTCTAGGCGCTTGGGCACTATTGGAGCGCATGGCCCAACACTTACTCATTCCGGGCAATTCTAGGCGCCTGGGCACTATGCAGGCACATGAGTGCCTAGGCGCATGGGCAATCTAAGCGTATGGACACTTAGCTAGTTCAGCCTATCCTATTCGTATGGCTACTATTTGGGCACATAGGCTTTTGGGCGCATGGGAGACACTTTGACAAATTTGAAGGTTGGGCGCATGAGCCAAATCCAGGCGCATGAGCAGCCAACTTGAACTACTAACATAATAATCAGTCCCAATTCATCTTTTCAACATGTTCTAAGCCTATTTCTAACATTTTAAGAATCATATCACAAGCATGGCATCATCATAACATCAAGAAAACACAAATCAAAACCCACCAACACTCACACATACACACTCATACCCATGGTTACAAAACCATTTTATAAAACACATTCATACATGCATTTCCAGCCCAAAATTAGTTAAAACATGAATGGGTTCTAGAACTCAGCTTTGACAACCTTCGTGTATGACTTCTTCAAACTCGTTTGCACTGTTAGGATCGTGTATTGAACGAAATACTAACTGATATACGTGTATACCAAGTCAAATAGTGCAGAATCCTATTTGATTGGCGATCCAGTCAGTGAGAACGCACATAGAAACAATTGTATATTGAATCTAAACATTAAGAACGATTGGTAATCGATCAAGTGCGATCTATGAACTTGGACCAGGTTCTTAGAAATCTCTGGACGGCTAGGGTATGTTTTTCCATGATTTAAGTGGTATTTATAGGTTAGGGTTTCTCATTCGGGCGACTGAACCATTAGCATGGTTCAGTCGTGCGATTGAGTCGTGCGGTTGATCCATTCGCACGACTGAATGTCTAGTCATGCGACTGAGTCAATCCCATGTTATAATTATGCGACTAATCCAGTCTCCTGGTTCAGTCGTGCGACCTGTTCATTAGCATGAAGTTGTTCATGCTTATGATCCATTAGCATGGGCCATTCGCATGAGAACTTCATACGATTAAGTTTAACCATATTTCTCAATCATTATTAACTAAGAACTGTGTAAACAAACACAAACCTATATAGTCGGTTCAAAAAGCGCTAACCTACTAATCAATGAAATAATAAACATTATAAGCACAACCACATATTGTATTTCATTAAGTACCCATTCTATTACATATGTGTAAGACAATTAAGACATTTTACATTAAACTCATAAACTAGGTACACATGTATCTACAAACTCCCCCTTGGACCTAGTTTCATCTTTTGTCTTACATTTTTCATAAGCTCCTCATATTTATTATACTTCTCCTCTCTTGTAACTCCTACATGTATTTCAAATGCAAAGCAGAGTCTAATCACGTTTTCGAATTGGAGGTCTTGTATAATATCTTGCGCGTCATAGAACAATGGCAACTTGTATAAGGTTTAAACATCATCAGCCGACAAGTTAGTGAGCCACATGGGGTCAAACACCCTGATAGTTTCCATACTACCATTTCTGTTCAACATTATGACCGTCTCACCTGTTCTCCAATCGTAGTACCACCACTTGATGTGTGGAGTGAAGTCCTGTGGCATTTCTCGTAGAGGGATTCTAGACATCGTGCATGGAGGACTCCACTTCAGCACTATTTTTGGTTTTCCAGTAATGGCATCAACTTCAGATCTTCCAATATACCTTGTTGGCTGTTGAGGTTTGAAGTTGACCCACCTGGTGTGGTACTCTCTCTTTAAAGTAGCTTCAAACCAGCCTCACATCTTACGAGGGTCAGCATATAGCAACTTCAATTTTGCTAGCTGGTTAAGCTCAAAACCCGGAAGAGTCTTCAGATCGTGTGGGAATCTGAAGTACTCGATCCCCTTCTATCTTTTAACAGCATAAAGGTTAATATCTTCAAAATAGGCCCACGCTATAATTTTGCCTGATACCTTGTGATGCTTCTTCACTTTATAGAGTTTAGTGTAGATATTTGATTTTGGAGCACTGTGCTGGGCTCTAATTTCTGCAAAACATGCTGCCCATTCAGCCTTTCTAATATTGACATCGGCATCTGAGGCTTGGGCTTGCTCTTTATTCTTCTCCGACTCCTGTTCCATTTTATCTAGAGTTTCGAATATATCACTGACAAGGGTATCTCCTAGATTTGGAATGACATTTCCTTCATTGTCAGTATACTCTAGATAATGTTGGGCCGTTACATCTTCAATCTCTATCTCGTCTATGTCATTTAGCTCATCTTCACTTTCCACGTTTACTGTAGGAGCATCCTTCACGATCTCGTCAGGATTCAGTCGGAATATTTCGGCCAATTGCTCATCAGTGATATCATGAATTATTTCTCCTTCTTGAGGAGTGTAACTCACAGTTCTCCTTACTATCCCTTGTAGATCAAGAATCATTGTGAGTTTAGTCTTGATCTACTGAAGGGGAGCAGCATTGTATTAATCTCTTTGAAAATTTGGATATGCTTGATTTAAAAAATGTAACCCATCAACCATTAGTCAATAATCAAAACAGTAAACATCAAATATATACATAAACATTAATTACATAACATTAATCCAAAATTCAATTACAAAGTTTTCAAGTACATAAATATCTAAACATTATTTTCCCCTGAATAGTCGGCGCGTCAGTAGGAGGGGCAGAAGATGAGGCTCCTTGGTCTTTATTTCTCTTTGTACGTCTCTCTTGACCTTGAGCTAAGGTAGATGCAGCTGCATCTCCTTCTTCTTCATGATCATTGTTCTGGCTTTCCCTTGTCTCTTCTTTATCACATGTCTCATCATCATCACTCTCATCATCTTCACCATTATCATAATCATCATCATCTCCTTCTCTTATCTTGAGAGGCTCATCCTTTGATCTCTTGAACTTGAGCATGATGGTCTTGTTAGAAGCCTCCAACTCATTTATCCTCTTTGATGAGTGGACATTTTCCTCCTGGAGTTAGGCGATTTGCTGAGCTTGCTGTGAGATCTGATGTGCTTGGGTGGCGTTTAGCTCCACAAGATGACATAGTTGGGCGGTCTTATCTTCATTATCAGCTAACAGCTTCAGCACCATGCGGTTGAGTGCTAACAGTTGTTCCTTTACCCCAATAGGAGGTAGAGATGAACCTGTGTGAAATGTAGGGTGGAATAATGGTCCGGCTTGGTGGCAAGTGGTGGTGGTGGTGGCAGAGGTGAATATTAGGGGTGGTATAGATGTCGGTGGTGGTGGATGAGCTGTAGTGGTGGTGGATGGGATGTGGGTAAGTGGTGGAGTGGGTGTGATAGTGGTGTGCGAGGTGGTAGTGGTGGTGGCAGGTGGTATGGTAGTAGTGGTGGTGGTAGTGGTGGAAGGTGTGGCTGAGGTAGTGGCTGTGGTGGTAGACGAGGTCAGGGTAAACTTCAGCCTTTCCCTTCTTGCCATATGGGTGAGCCATCCTCTTCTTCCTTGTGCCTCTAGGCACTAAGGCTCCCCCTTGGCTGCTAGGCGGGTTCGGGGCATATAAGGAATCTGAATTAGCAGTAGCATCCCCGGACTCCCTTGAGCGTCCACCAACCGCCCTCAGACCTCTCTCTGTGGCAACCAACCTGCTGCCCACAGTCCTCGTCAGAGGCTCCTCATCACTCTCCTCCTCCTTATCAGGAGGGCAAAAGTCCTGATGGAAATCGGCGGTGGTGGCTTCTACATGAGCGAGTGGTGGAGGTATAACATGTGCAGTGTTGGCCCTAGACATACCGAGCCCAGAGTCTCCATTGGTGTCACCATCATCGTCCGAGTCGTTAGATGGAAGAGCAATCTGCTCAGCATCTGAGTCGCTCTCCTCGTGGCACCACTTACGCCTTCCTAGCGCCACGTACTCCTCCCTGGCTAGATGCCCGATCAGTCTCTTTACAAGGGGTTTGACCTGCTTTCCCCTGTAGACCTTCATGCGTCCTAGTGTTGTGTCATCCATCACCTCGAGTGACACCGCATCCTAGCTCTCCTTAGGCAGAGAGGGCATCTTCTCATCCATAATCATCTGGAGAAACCTCGGGTACATGTAAAAACCCTCTTTGCCTTTAGCCTCCATATTCTCAATCAGGTATGAGAATATCATGCTCGAGAAGCTAAAGGGGTGGTTCAGCACCAGTGCCACGTAGGCATTCTGAATCTGGTCTGAAAGATCATCAAAGCCACCCACCCTCGAAGCTAAGCACTTAAGTATCACATGTGCTAAGTACTTGTACTGGGGAAATAGGTTGCTCTTGTTGAGCACACCTGCATTTATGTCCCCAGAGTACTTAATCCTGAGGAAACACCCTCTCACTGTCAGAGGGTGTAGTCTGGTCGGGTGATCTGCATTGTCACCCAGATCTAGTACTCGACGAATATCAGCAGCTATCACCTCTATATCCATCCCAAAAAAGTACTTCGGATGTTGTAGGGCTCATGTGAACGATCAACCGATGCCCCCTCCCAGAAGGCCTGCTGTATAGACCTATAGGGACTGCATGGTGTAGATAAGGCTCTGTGGATCTGTGACCTCTTCAAAAAAGCAATGATGCCAGCAAACTTGGCAGCGTTCCGAGTTGTGGCGTTCAGACGAGCACGAATATTGTGCTTGGTGTTTATTGTCCACCTAGCAGCCATCAATCTGTAACACAAGGGGCATACAAGTTAGATCATCACACAATAGAAACCATTTGTAATTAACCTGTTTGAAATCAGTCTGGTTCAATCATGCGATTGAACCATACGATTGGGTTTAGTCGTTCGACCTAATCATGCGACTGGATACAATCGGGTGTCTTACCATGTGATTGAGTTCAATCGGGTGACTGGGCCTACAATTTATTCAGTCGGCCAACTAAGCTCATCCGTATCATTCTCTCGGCCGATTGAGTCATTCGTTCAGCTCATTCGTGCGATTGGAGTTCAACCGGGTGTCTAGTCGCATACCCAACAATCTGTTCGATTGAGACTTAAAATTTGCGTAACTCTTATTGTTAGACATCGTGTAATGGCTCATTAGACTCGCAACAACCCTACTAAGTATCTAATAAACTTGATTTCAACATTTTACTTAGGTTTATTAAGTTATTTGTCCAATTTCTGTCTCGGGTCTTGTTAGGGCCGAATTTCGTAAATTAGGGCTCAAATCAACCGAAATTTGGTTAGATAGCACTGCATTGTACCTGTGTAAAAACCAGAAAACATCAGAAAGTCGCAATATGTAGTCAAATTAGGTCTGAAGAAATTTTGGCAGAGTAACGACACTTTATGCGATTTTAGGGCGAATGAGTAGTGATGAGTAAATGCGATTACAGCCCTATTTATACTGAATCTGATTTCAATCAGGCGATTGGACCCATTCGCTCTTTTCATTCGGGCGATTGGATCTTAGTCGTGCGATTGGTTCAGTCGATCATATCCACGCGGCCGACTGGGTTTCAGTCGGGCGAATGACTCATTCGCACAACTCCATTCGGGCGACTAGCTCAATCTTGTAAGCCATTCGTGTGAATGGTTCATACTCAAGCTCCATTTAGTTGTTTAGGGCATAAGTATGGTCCAATCGTTCGACTGGTCCATACTCATGGTCCACTTGTGCAAATGGATCATACTCATGATTTTGACTTTATGACCAATTGACATTTTACACCATTTAACTTATTGATTAAACATTTTGAGCATTCGATCATCTCATACATGATCCTTTTAACTTTGAAAACTTTTGATCACCTCAGACGTGATCCTTTTAAAACAATTTGTCACCTCAGACGTGAGTCATATTACATTTGAAAACATGTGTAGTTACCTCATACGTGACCCCTTTTAAGTGATTAACTTCCAATTGAATTCCACGCCATAGTCAGACAGATACAAGTAAAATGACTAAAAACTTTTAAAACAAGAAAAATTAACTAACAGGACTAAAATGTTTTTGTGTTTTTGTGTGGAGTCGAAATCCAACAATATAAATTTACCAAATTTATGTCTTGAACAGGAAGCATCAAGTTATTTTGACGATAAGTGAAACGATTCATTATGGAATCATACATGTAATCAAGTCATTCAGGATGTGTTTCCAAATTCAGTTGATGCTAGTGTCCTGTTTTCGTCGAGAGTCACATTAAGGAAATCATACTAGTACTATAAAACGCACACATTGATTTGGACTTTCAAGAATTGTAGCCTTGATGATTGTCAGTATACTTATCCACTTAAATTCATACACAGAATTTTGACACAGATTAGTGATTGTTTAAGGTTTAATTATTTCAACGAGCAGTTGTGGATCCCACGCTTATATTGTAATCAACATTCCTCAGGAGATTTTTGAGCGGTCTACGGGTATATTTGACAAGAAGAATTATTCTTAGAACTTTCAAAGAGAAGCCAAGCCTAAGGTCAGTGCCACCCGCACAGCAGAGAGGCGGCAAACAACAATGAATTCTAGAATATATAGGTTATGCTTCTCCTTAGGTCAGTGCCACCGCACAACAGAGAGGCACATAACCTATCTTCTTGTTTGAGCAATTTATTTTGTTGCACAGATCGCACGAACAACATAGGTTATCAGTTTGATTACTTTTTGCATTTTTCAGCATGTGCTTTGCTCATATTTTGGTCACCCGCACACATTGTGGTGTTTATTTTGCTCGTCACCCCTTATTGGAACTCTGTTGATTGTGTTAACGAGGGATAACATGATAACCCACAACTTGTTGAACAACTTAGTTTGATCTTGAGATCACCAAAGAGGTCTATTTATCTATTTTGTGGAATCTACCGACATATCATCTAATGGTCTAGCAACCTCTAGGTCTACTTTCTCCGTGTTACCTTAGTAGTCGCTAGTTTTACTATCATTTTTCCTTTTATTTTTGCTTAGACGTCTTAGACTTGTACTTTGAACTTTGCATCTAATTCAATTTAAATCCTTTAAAGTCCCAAATGCTTTGTTCCTGTGTACTATCATTTTCCATAGTCATTGAATCGATATCTCGGTTATGGTGTCATTTCTATCAGCTAGTTGTCCTCCTCCCTCGTTTTTTTAATACTAACTTAACCTATTCTCCTCCTAAAATTCTAAAACCGTAAGTGAGTTGCGTTTTTAGCATTTTAATAGGCGAAGAATTGAAATCAATAAATTAAATAAAACAAACTAGAATAAAAGAACATAAAAAATGGACTGACGCATCGGACTAGACATGTTCATCGTCTGGAATTACATCACTTTTCTTTTTAACGCCGTTGATCTCTAAAAAATATAGAAAATGTGGTTTATCAAAGGCTTTTGCATAGAGGTCAGCGCGTTGAAAATCCGTATTTATTTTAACAACATCGATTAGATTTTTTTCAAAACAATCACGTATAAAGTGATATTTTATGCCGATGTGTTTGGTCTTAGGATGTTGGACAAGATTTTTAGTAACGGCTATTGCAGCAAAATTATCAACAAATATAGGGGTGTTAGAAAATTTCAAACCGTAGTCATGCATCTGCTGTTGAATCCAGATGATTAGAGAACAACAACTTGCCGCAGCAACATATTCAGCTTCACAAGTTGACAACGCAACTGATGTCTGCTTCTTACACTGTCACATGACTAATCTTCTCCCAAAGAATTGACAACCTGTTAAGGTGGATTTGTAGTTCATCTTCCAGCCACCATAATCCGAGTCACTGTACGCGGTTAGCTCAAAGTCATCGTCATGACGATAGCACAACCCAAATGTTGGTGTACCCTTCAGATAACGGAATATCCTTTTGACCCCAATAAGATGGTTAACTTTTGGTTTCACCTGATATCTTGAACAAAGACATGTTGCATACATAATATGAGGTCTTGATGCAGTGAGGTACATGAGGGATCCAATCATTCCTCGGTACATGCTAGCATCAACCAGATCACCATTTTCATCGGGTGCTACATCATGATTTTTAGCTAGTGGAGTCCCAGCTGCGAAAGCATTCTCCATCTCAAACCAACTGAGAATATCCCCTACATACTTGGTCTAATTAGGAATATCCCCTTTGGTGTTTGATCCACCTGTAACCCGAGAAAGAACTTTATCTCGCCTATGGCACTCATTTCAAATTCTTCCTTCATTACTTCTTCAAATTTCTTACATAATTCTTTGTTCTTGGAACCGAAGATTATGTCATCAACGTAAATCTAAAAGAGCAGCAGATCACCATACTTTTCTTTGATGAACAGTGTACAGTCAATTACACCTCTCTGAAATCCGTGTTTCACAAGGTGAGTTGAGAGTTTTTCATACCATGCTCTCGGGGCTAGATGAAGCCCGTAGAGAGCCTTATCTAGTTTGTAAACTTTGTCCCCATGATATGGATCCTCAAATCCTTCAGGTTGACTGATATACACAGTTTCCCGGATTTCACCATGAAGAAATGCACTCTTTACATCCGGTTGATAGACTTTAATCTTCATGTAAGAGGCATAGGCTAGGAAGATACGGATGGCTTCCATTCTCGCCACAGGTGCAAATACTTCATTGTAATCTATTCCACGACTTGTTGAAATCCTTGAACTACAAGTCGAGCCTTGTCCCTCATGATGACACCTTGATCATCTTTTTTACACTTCAAGACCCATTTGGTACCAATGACTTTAGCACCTTTAGGTCTATCAACCAGTGTCCGTACACCTAACTTCTTGAACTGAAGAAGTTCTTCTTGCATGGCACTGACACATGCCTCATCATTTAAGGCTTCACTAACGTATTTTGGCTCAAACTAAGACACAAAACAATGATAAGCACCATCGTGAATGTATCCTTTTGCGATGAGCGAGGCATAATCAGCTGAAAATAGGTTATTAATAGTGTGAAATCCTGATCTTACATCCCCAATGACATTGTCCAGAGGATGATAGACATTTAGTCGTGATCCAGGAGTGGTGGGAACAACTACCTTAGAATCAAGATTATGAGCATTTGGTTCTGTATCTGAGGCAGAAGGAGTGTGAGGTTCTGAAGACTCAGAGGCATCATTGTTAGATGCTTGTGGACTTGAAGTAACAGGAACCTGTTCCTCCTGATTGTTCTGATTATCCTCCATGGCTTCATCGGCAGAGGAGGAATCACTAGCTTCAAGTGCTCCCCCTGAATGGTTAGTTGATTCACCTTGTGAACCAAATGATGTTGAATCTTGTGATGGTGTGTTTAAGACCTCATTCATCATTTTGGCTGCTAACTCATCATCAGATAAAGATAGAGGTATGTTGAAGGACATGAAGAATCCATCATAGTCGAAAAATAATGCGGGTCCTTTTCTAGCAGGAGGGCTGGTGTATCTCTGAACATGTACGTTACACCACACTTTTACTTGACCCGTTGAGTTGCTGTGAGCTCTCTTGTTCGGCATGTTGTATCCTAGAAAGATCCCTCTTCAGCCTTCTCGCTAAACTTCCCATCCTGAGTCTTCTTCAGCAACGTGCATGGTGCTCCAAATGGTTCGAGATAGTCCAGATTTGGTTTATGTTGTTGAAGTAACTCGTAACACGTCTTGCCATGAAGTTTTACCACTACAAGTCAATTTAATGTGTAACACGCATTGGCTACCGCCTCATTCCAAAATTCGATAGGCAGTTTCAAGTCTGACAGCATTATGCTTGCGGTCTCTATTAAGCTGCGATTCTTTCTCTAAGAAACCCCATTCATCTGAGGAGTGTAGGCGGAAGTGAACTGATGCACAATTCCTTTTTCTTTGCAGAAAGCCTCTATCCATTGGTTCTTGAACTCGGTTCCATTGTCTGAGCGTACTTGTCTTACCGTCAGTTTGTAGAGAGACTCCAGTGTAGTTATCAATTCTTTGAATAACTCAAATGTTTCTGATTTTGATTTCAAAAATATCACCCAAGAGAATCTTAAGTAGTCATTTGTAACTACATAGCAGTACAAGTCGGTTGCGATGCTTCTTGTACTGACTGGACCAAACAGATCCATGTGAAGAAGCTCAAGAGGCAGTTCTATAGAATTAACTTTCTTTGCCTTATGAGACTTCTTTGTCTGTTTGTCTTTCTTGTAGGCGACATAAAAATCTGGGAGTTGAAAGTTCTTGACATTGACTCCTCGTACTAGATCATTCTGGATCAAGTGGTTCATCTTTCGTGGATTGATGTGTCCCATTCTCCTATGCCAGGAGATTGAATCCTTCTTGGTAGCTTTTGACAGAAACCACTGTACTTGATGATCCGTTGTTGAGGCCTTTGATAGATCCAAGACATAAAGGTCATTATATCTTGAGGAAGACATTAAGACTCGGTCCTCCGGGATCACATAGTCCTTTTTCAGGACATAGCACTTTTGTTATTAAAAACTACTTTAAGCCTTTGTCACATATTTGGGACACAGTAAGTAAATTTTTTTGAAGTTGTTGAATGTAGTTTACCTTATCAAACTTTACTTTCTTGTTCCCTACCTCCCCTTGAGTTGTGATGTACCCTCTTTTGTTTCCAGCAAATGAAACCTGACCTCCTTTGATTTGTTTAAAGTTTGATAGGAGTGCCCGGTTTCTAGTCATGTGCCTGGATGCGCTGCTATCTACAATCCATGTGTTTGTTTTAGCACTATAGCGAACACCCTGCACATTCAATTGAAAACATTAGTTAAGGTTAGGTACCCAAGCCTTAACTGGTTTGGATGACCCAGAGGCATCACACATCATAAATTCCACCCATTGACCTTTTGAGGGTGAGGGAAGGTCATCTATCTTATTGTTCTCATTTCCAGACAAAGACTTTTCTTTCCATAAGCCAGCTTTGTGTAAGGCCTGTTTGTGGTAAACCGACGACTAGCTGATAGGTTGAACTTTAGGTTCACTGACTCTTTTTGGTGGAGTCATGGAGCTTCTTTTGGAAGAGCTTGCTTTAGTGTCATAAAGTTCAATCTTTTTCTTTGGTGTCTCATAAGTGTTGGGTTTGCAAGAACGTAAAACTAAGTTTAACCCATTAAACTTACTGAAAACGCAGCGGAATATCAACATATTATTGACTTACTTATAAGCTGAAAATATGTTCTTTAGGTGACCATTTGAATGTAAAAGGCAAACCCACAACAAAGGATCTTAAATATGTGAATGAACAAGCTATAAACACAAGTTAAGCAACATAAAATCACAGCTTCAATGAGCTGTGATTACTACCTTTCTCCAGCCAAAATGTCGACCAAGGAAGGCTTAAATGATGCTTGTGAGTCGACCAAGACTCCAAGGAAGGACTCCTCAAGTTTGCATACCCCAAGCTTGTGTGCAAACACTCTTCTTGTTAGGGAGATTCAACACCAAAACCACCACCAAAAACCCGAAATGGATCTTTCTTTCTGCTACAATTCGAAGTGTAGAGAGAGAGAGAAAGAGTTCTTGATGATTTTGTTTATTGCATGTCTTGTGAGAGGTTGAGCTTTTGGATATAAGACAAGTTAAGTGTGTGTATGTTTTCAAGGAAAAAGGGGGCATTGCTTTTGGCTTGGGCGGCCGAAATATATATCCAAAAGGGGTTTCCCCCCTTTTTTTTATTAAACACAAACTCACAAGTTAAATGGTCTTGTAACTAGACATGCAATTAACCATTTAATTGTATGTACAAGTTATATAACTTATACAATTAATCATTTAACTTATAAGTTATAATCTCTCATTATTATTTGGTGTCATCTAACCAATTTAAATAACACATCAAATAATATTGTTGAACAAAATATCCTAATAAGTTGTTCCCTCTCTTATGCAACTTGTTTAGAAAACCTATTTTCTAAATTGGTGTAAATATTTAATTGCATGATCATATCATCAATTAAATATTAATTGGATTTTGCTAAGCTTGTCATTGGCTATAACCCGACTTGGATCATAACGTACTAACCACATCAATATTCTAAGTGTCTTGGGCACACAGAATCCTATAATAAGAAGGACAATAAGATGATATGTGCCCATACTTTCCACAGTTGTAACATGATCTGCTTTCAACTTGATGATTTAACTGTTTCTGTGGAGAAGTATGTGACACACGTGTGACATTGGTTTGTTTGGGTTTTGGCATTTCTTGCTTAGATGTTTTATCTGGTTTAACAAAATTAATTGTTTGAACATTTTTAACATCTTTACCTTTTTGTTTCTCTGGACTGAGACATGAAGCACGTGGGTGGTTAATTTGTTTGGTCTTTATGGGTTTAGAATTAGACTTGGTTGACCCAAACTTAAGTTTAACCTTTTCAAATTGTTCGTCCAGATTGACACAAGGCGTCTTACATTTTGATTTCGAAGTGGCCTCCTTTTGTTTAGTGCCAGATTCATTAGGTTTGCATGTGGTATCTCGATCACTTACAAGAGGAGTGGACACCACATGATCCTTGATTGGGTTATTATGTATTGGTTTACTTTTTGCATTCATCAAGGTCTCATGTGGTGGTGGAACCACTTTATATCCCAAGCCCTTCCCATTGTTGCGTTCTCTCAAGAAGTGTTGGACAATGTGAGAAGAAGTTGTCCAACTATGCAGTTTTTGTTTTAAGGAACTTACTTCTACTTCTAAAACTACCTTTTGTTTCTTAGTTTATTCTAGGGAGTTTAGATAGAATCTAATGTCATTAGCCTGGTTAAAGGCTACAACTTCTGTTTCCCTAAGTTGTTTGTTCAAAAGGTCTATCTTTTCTTTGTAACTGTGCTCATTTTGTTTTAGAACTCTATTGGCTTTTGTGCACAGTTGTAAGTCCTTTACTAAGCTATCATTATCGTCTAATAACCTAGCAAATTTCAAATCAATGATTTCCCTAAATTTATTACTGTTGGACCAAAAGAACCAATGAGCCAGATCAGAAAAACCTTTATGTCCCACTGACATCAAAACAACTGAAGTGGTCTACAACAGCTGAAGACAAAGTCTGAAGACAACAGCTGAAGACAAAGTGTAAAGACAAAGTCTGAAGATAAAGTCTAAAGACAAAGTCTAAAGACAAAGTCTGAAGACAACAGCTGAAGACAAAGTCTGAAGACAAAGTCTTAAGACAAAGTCTGAAGACAACAGCTGAAGACAAAGTCTGAAGATAATGTCTGAAGACAAAGTCTAAAGAAAACAGCTGAACACAAAGTATAAAGACAAAGTCTGAAGATAAAGTCTGAAGACAATAGCCCAAGACAAAGTCTGAAGACAAAGTCTAAAGATAAAGTCTGAAGACAACTGCTGAAGACAAAGTCTGAAGACCAAGTTCTTCGAAGTTGTCACAACAGCTGAAGTAGTTCTCTTCAGTAGTTATGATGGTTTACATTTCAGTAGTTTGTAATCAGTAGTTTTATATTATGTAAAACATCTGAAGTTCTTACACTTCAGATGTTATAATTTTAGTGGTTGTAATGTTAGCTTATACTTAGCTTTTAGTGAAGGTGTCCGCAGTTGTTGTGAACATCTTTAGCAGTTTAGTTTACTTTCAATTGTTTGTATAAATCAGTTAGATGTCACTATCAAGTGACTTGAGCTGATGTTACATTCCTTATAAAAGGAATGTTGACCTAATTTCCTGGTACGGGAAGCTTGTGCATGAATGAAAACATTCTCTTTGCAGAAAACTTTCTCTCTATAACCGTTACTGTTTGATTGAATATTCATATTATTCTTGCTATAATTTCATCTAATTCGTGTGTTATTCCGCTGCAAATTCTAATCTAATTGATCAAACTAGATCTCGATCCCCTTCAATTGGTATCAGAGCAAGGTTAATCATTGATTGATTTAACAATTGATCATTGAAACTGCTCTTTTGATATCTAAGTTTGATCGAATTAGCAAATTTGCAAGAATTGGTTATACAGTTTGTTTTTCTGTTGCTTCCTGTGAATTAATTTGACATTCGTCTTATTTTAAACTGTGTTGTTGAGTTTTTGTGCAAGATCTGTTAAAATCTCATTGAACTTGTTTGAATTGGTGAAAATGGCTACATCAATCAATGATCCTCACAATACTGGCTCCTCAACAAAGCCTTGGATGCTTGTTAGGAGTGAGTATAACATATGGCAACGACGAATGCTCCATCACCTGTCTATCAACAGTTCAGGTTGTTGGAAATCTGTGGTTCATGGACCATATAAGCCTATGGTGAGTAATCCGGAAACCAGTGAGATGGTTCTGAAGAAGAAAGAGCAATACTCAGATGAAGATCTGAAACTGTTTAAAATTAATGCTAAAGCCCATGGAATTCTGGCCATGGCACTACCTAATGAAATCTATTCTGGACTTATGCATCATGAAACTGCTCATGACCTCTGGGTTGCTCTGAAAGAACAATTTGGAGTAACTGATGAGGTATTGGCAAACAATAGAGAAATCCTTGCCCAACAATATGAGACATTCTCTCATAGAAAGGGTGAGTCACTGACTCAACAGTTTGAGCAATTCTCCTGTTTGATATCTGAGTTGAAAATGGTTAAACATGAATATACAAACAGTCAGATGAATAATAGATTCCTCAGATCCCTGCTTGAGAGATGGGACACATATACTATTGTCCTACGCTCCAGTGCAAATCTGGACAATCTATCTCTCACCCAACTTCATGGGAAACTGTTATGATTTGAAAGAGAGATAGAACAGAAAAGGAAACTGGCTTCATCTGGAAGCTCACTGATGATTTTGTACCAGGGAATACTGCTCTGGTTGGTCATATGTCAGAATATGTTGCATCAGAAAGTTCCTATGATGAGCATATAGATTTCTCTTCAAATAGTGGAGATCCTGCTTTTGTTGGTGTTCATAGTAATTCAGGGTGTAATAGTGATAATTTGTGCTTTTTGATGGATGATTTGAAAGGAATTGCTGATGATGATTTGGAAGAGATGGATATTTTGAGCCAAATGGCATTAGTCAATATCAGATCTCAAAAATTTTACAAAAGGACAGGTAGAAATTTTCCTGGTCTCTCTGGAAAAACCAAAGTTGGTTTTGACAAGAGCAAGTTGAGGTGTCATAAGTGCCATAGACTTGGACATTTTGCAAGAGAGTGTAGATCATCTGGATCTAACTCTTCTGCACCCTTTGTGACCTTTCCAGGTAATAGTTCACAAAACAAGGGCAACATTCTACTAGTTCTGGTCATCATTCATAAATTCAATCATCTCCTGCATATTTTGTTCCTCAAGGTCAAATGCCATATCCTTATCCCTGTTTTTACATGCCTCAGTCCAATCAGGTTCCAGTTCCCATAGCTCAACAACCACATGCCCTACCTGAGCCTCAACCATCTCAATCAAGTCAACAATCTCAATCTCAATCACATGAAAGCTTTTTCACTCCTGGAGTTGTTGACTGGAGTAGCTTACCAGATGACCTTTCTGGTTATTCTGAACAAGTGTTTTCTGGTGCAGGTCAACATGGTGGTGAATATCCTTTTGGAAATCTTGCTCTTATGGCCCTGGTGTCTACTGATGGTTCATTCTCAAATGCTTCATCATCACAGGTACCACAAGTATCTTCTGAGGCTAAGGCCAAGTTGTGTTCTGAGTCATGCATAGCTACTTTTGCCTCAACTAGAGAAGCAAATGTAGCTTTAATTAATCAAAATCTAGACCTAGAGAAAGTGATTTCCAAAAGAAAAGCTGAGTTTCTGTCTGTTTTAAAGGAAAAAGATTATGAGATTTACAAATTAAAATGCCAAATCATTTATGAGAAGGCTAAGGTAGAGGTCATTTTAGAAAATCATACGAATCTCAAAGAAACACTTGTAGCTACTCAGGTTGAGTGTGAACGCTGGGTAACATCTTGCAAGGGGTTTGAAATGCTTCTCAGTAAGCAAACATCTTCGAATGTGAGGCTTGGGATTGGGTATAATCACACTGAACCTCCTACATATTTTACTCCCAAGACAGAAGTAAAATCTGAAGGTGAAATCAATTCCCAAACCACATCATCATATGTCTCATCCTCAAGTGATAATGTACAATCAGAGGATGAAGTCAGTAATAGTACCTCAGCTAATCAATGTGCTGATGGTCTTACTGCTGATGAACACTTGATCAAAGAAAAGCTAAGCACTTAAGGTGTTGTCTCACAAAGTATTCAAAATACTAAAGAGCAAGTAATAACACCTGAAGAACATTTCAAACCAAATGAAACCAAACATGGTTTGACAACTGCTGAAGAGTCTATCAGGAAATCCAAATGTACTGATAGAAAACTTCTGAAGAACAGTCTTCAGTTGTTACAAATCCTTCAATACTTCACATAAGTACTGAGAGGAAGAAAGTACTGAAGAACACACCTTCAGTAGTTTCATCTTCTTCAGCAGTTGAACAACAGAAGTTGAATAAAAAGCCATGTGAAATATGTGGTCTATTCAATCATCTCACTGATGAATGTTGGTACAGAAAGGGTTCCAAATTTAACAAAGATAAAATCATTAAAAAGAAAATTAATAAAATGAAAGATGAATTTGGAACCAAGTTTGTGCCACAAACATCTCAAACTGGTAATCCCAAGCTTTCACAAAAATCTAAAAAGAAGGAAGGGGTTTATCATAAAACAGCTGAAAATATCCCTCAAGGAGTATCAAAACACCAGACTAAGTCTGTGTCTCTTAAAAAGGAGGACATGATGAGTCACAGAAACCAATCAAAACAAGTACTGATATGTCTTCTGAACTAAAGGCTTTAACAACCAATCAGACATAACTTGTTATGATGGTTCAACATCTGTTGGGGAGAGTTAACCAAATAGATGTACCTGTGATTAAACCACTAAAAAGGAAATCTAAGCCAAAATCAAAGGAATCCTTGTCAGCACAATCTCCTTCCTCAACGGCTGTTAATCATGACAAATCAGTTAGTATAAAATCTGTTGATGAGAACAGACCCAAAACCAAAATGGTTTGGGTCTCAAAAGCTAACTAGTTTGTGGTGACAAATGCAGTGTTCTTCAGCATGCCAAAGAAGCATCTCGTATGTGGACAGTGGATGATCTATGCATATGATAGGGAGCAGTTCTCTTCTTCATGACTACTCTCAAGGAAAGAAGGGATTTGTATCTTTTGGTAATAATGCTAATGGTTATATCATCAGCAAAGGCTTTGTGTCAAATGGTGAGATAAGATTTGATGATGTTAACCATATGGAGAATCTTAAGTACAACTTGTTGAGTGTCAGTCAAATGTGTGATAAAGGGCATGTTGCACTTTTCACCAGCCAGAACTATCAGATTCTGTCTTCTAATGTTTTGAGAATGATTGACAAGATATTGGATGAATATACTCTCTTGAAGGCCAACAGGATTGGAAGAGTATATGCCTTAGGCTTATCAAAGAAAATTGATCTAAAAGGCCATCCATGTTTATTCTCCAAGGCCTCTTCTCAGGAATCTGAACTATCGCACAGAAGGCTTGGGCATGTGAATCTTAAAAATATGAACCAGCTGATCCATCATGGTTTAGTGAGAGGTCTGTCTTTAAAGGAGTTCAAATGTGATGACAACTGCTCTGCTTGTTTAAAAGGAAAGCAACATAAAGTATCATTCCCTCCAATAGAAGAACCAAAGTCAACTGCCTGCTTGCAATTACTGCATATGGATCTTTTTGGTCCAGTAAGAATGATGAGCATGGCAAAGAAAAAATACTGTCTGGTAATTGTGGATGATTATTCCATATTTGTATGGACTTTCTTCTTACATTCAAAAGATGAGGCTAGTCAAATCATCATCTACTTTGTGTTGCATGTTGAAAAGCAGTATTCTTTTCATGTCAAGTGTGTAAGGAGTGATAATGACATAGAATTTAGAATTCACACACTTGATGAATTCTATCTCTCTAAGGGAATCAAGAGGCAGTATAGCATTCCAAGAACTCTAGAACAAAATGGAGTGGTGGAGAGAAAGAACAGGACCCTTATTGAAGCTGCAAGGTCAATGTTGGCTGATTCTGGTTTGCCATTAACCTTTTGGGCTAAAGCTGTTAACACAGCTTGCTATGTGCAAAATAGAGTGTTAGTAAATCAAAGGTTGATGAAGACTCCTTATGAAGTGTTACATCATTTGGCTCCTCTGATTTCCTTCTTTAGAGCATTTGGGTATCCTTGTTATATTCTTAACACAAAGGATCCACTTTAGAAGTTTGACTCAAAGGTGGATGCAGGGTACTTTGTTGGGTATTCATCTACTTGCAAGGCATACAGAGTTTTTAATTGCCGAACATAGATAGTTGAAGAAACCTTACATGTAAAGTTCAATGAATCTCCAAAGGAGAAAATCCCACAAAACCCTGTGGAGTTATTTGATTTGGACATACTCCAATATGTTCATTATCAGTCTCCAGTTGTTGCAGGTTCTGTGAATCCATCATCTCCTGCCACTTGTTATCCATCTGTTGGTATAAATGCAAGTTTTAGTGATCAACTGCCTGAGTCTACTAAACTTGATGTTCCCGTACCTTCTGCAGTTCCATCCACAACATATGCTGATGAGATCTCTGAATCCTCTACTTCATTTGAATTGTCATCTCATTCTAGGTTTCAAGAATCTGGATCACCATCTGTTGCTGCTGAATCACCTACACACACTTACACAGATCTTATTGAGTATCAAGAATAAAGAATCACCCCATGTCTCAGATCATTGGTGACATCAATGCTGGTGTTTCAACTAGAAGTCAATTGTCCATTTTTGCTTCTATGCTCTCTTAATCAGTCAGCAAGAGCCAAAGAACTATCATCTTGCATTAAGAGACAATGGATGGGTTGAAGCTATGCAACTTGAGCTTCTTCAGTTTCAAAAGCAGCAAGTGTGGGAAGTGGTTCCTCTACCCGAAGGTAAGTGTGCAATAGGCACTAAATGGGTGTTTAGGAATAAAACTGATGAAAAAGGCCAAATTGTTAAGAATAAGGCCAGACTGGTTGTACAGGGGTTTTCACAAGAAGAAGGTATTGATTATGATGAAACCTTTGCCCATGTAGCCAGACTGGAGGCAATCAGATTGTTTTTAGCTTATGCTGTTTTCCATAATCTCAAATTTTTTCAAATGGATGTCAAAAGTGCATTCTTATATGGTAGAATAAAAGAAGTTTATGTGTGCCAACCACTAGGTTTTGAAGATCATAAACATCCAGATTGGGTGTATAAGCTTGATAGGGCTCTTTATGGGCTAAAACAAGCTCCCAGAGCCTGGTATGAAACACCGTCTAACTTTCTTCTTCAAAATAATTTAACTAGAGGCTCCATAGATAAAAAATTGTTCATTAAGAAAGTAGGCATGCATAAGCTCCTTGTTCAAATTTATGTAGATGATATTATTTTTGCATCCTCTGATCCATAGTTGTGTGATGCCTTTACTAAGTTGATGCAACAAAAGTTTGAAATGAGTGCCATGGGAGAATTACAGTTCTTTCTGGGGTTGCAAATGAAACAAAAGGCTCATGGAACTTTCACTCATCAGTCAAAATATACAAAGGATTTATTGAAAAGGCTTGATTTACAAAAGTATAAGCCCTGTTCTACTCCCATGTGCATCACCACACAACTGGATGCTGTTCAGAATGGTAAAGCAGTTGATGAAACTCTTTACAGATGTATGATTGGTTTCTTGATGTACCTTACAGCTTCTAGACTAGACATTATGTTTGCAACTTGTGTCTGTGCTAGATTTCAGGCTGCATCTAAAGTATCCCATATGATTGCAGTCAAACGGATCTTTAGATATTTGCAAGGAACTCAATCTCTATGACTTTGGTATTCCACTGGGGACTCTTGCAAATTAGTTGCTTTCTCTGATAGTGACTATGCAGGGTGTAAATTAACCAGAAAATCAACCTCTCATGGATGCCAATTTCTAGGCAATTATCTAGTTTCTTGGCAGAGTAAAAAACAAACTTTTGTTGCTACATCCACTACTGAAGCAGAGTACATTGCTGCTGCAAGTTGTACATCTCAGGTACTCTGGCTTGAGAATCAATTACTGGATTATGACATTACAGAGACTAAGACTCCTTTACTGATGGACAGTTCTTCAGCTCTTTGTATTGTTAAGAATCCTGTCCAGCATTCTAGGACCAAACATGTTGAGATCACACACCATTTTATCAGGATTGTTATGAAAAAGGTCTGATTGATCCAAAGTTTGTTCGTAGTGCTGATGAGCTTGCAGATATATTTACTAAGCCTTTGGACAGTGCAACTTTTGAAAATCTAGTGCCAAGGCTTGGTATGTTGCAACTTGAATGATTTGACAACTACTGATGATCTTAGTTCACAAGTACTGATGAGCATTAGTATACATCTATCATAAATAAATACTGAGAAGTTCTTTTATCTTCAGCAGTTTTCATAACTACTGAAGGTTAAATTAGTTAAAAGTACTGAAGTACTTTATTTGTTGCAAATTACTGATGTGGTTACAACCACTGATGTCTGTTCTAACACATAAGTACTGATGACCAATGAAACTTCTTAAAATCAGATATTCTGCTGAGTAAGTGTTAAGGTCAAATGAAACAACTGAGATATGTGAATTGATAACAACAACTGATGAGTAATTTTATTCTTCAATTGTTTCAAACAACTGCTGTTTTATTTCAAAACAACTAGAGCCAAAACCAAGTCTTCAGTAGTTTCCAACTACTGATGACAAACACCAAGTCTTCAGTTGTTTACAGCATCTGAAAGTTAAAACCATGTCTTTAGTCGTTTTCTAACAACTGATGACTAACACCAAAACTTTCAGTTGTTTTCTTTCAGTCGTTTCATGACCTATAAATACCTAACCCTAACTTCAAACTTGTCACCAATACCCGAAGGGCACCATTGATCTATCATTCATCAACCATGGATATGCGGGCGACCTAAGTGCGACAACCATTCTGAAGAAGCACTTCCATGATGCTGAACGCCTAATCTTCCACATGATCAATGTTTGCCTTGCCCCCAAAACCTCTTCATGGGATCAAATGTCATCCAGGTGGCAGCAGGTATTGTATTCTATCCTTGAACGCCAAAGCTTAAATTTTTCTGAAATTATATTTTTAGAATTAAAAGATCTGGCAATGAAACCTGTGGCTAACAGATGGCTATTATATCCAAGGTTTCTTATGGCCATAATCATGAATCGGTTAAAATCTGATGGCCCTGTTGGCCTTGGAGTCCCTGCTGTGGTCGTTTTGCCAGAGGTATACTCCAGGCACAACTCTGACCCACACCTCAAAAAGGCTGCCAAATTGCTAAAACCCAAGCAGAAGGAACCCACAGCCACATCCTCCAGATCCAAAGTCTCTTCCAAACCACATTCCAAACAAACCAAAAAGCCTACTCAGGGAGTTTAGTCCCCTGATGATGCCCCTGCAACACAAAGGCAGGATGAAACTATGGGTAGTAATCCCCCTGTAGTTTCCAAGACTCTACCAGCTGAAACTGCTCAGGTATCCTCTCAACAGGATCCTGATGCAACCAAAAATGGGGAAACAACATTACTGGAATCTCTCTCACTTGAGAAGATTGCCATTGAAGAGCACCATTCAACCTCGGTGCAATCCTCTTCACACCTATCTCCACTGATGCCACCCCTACAAGTCCAACTGTGGTTATTGCACAAGTGCTGACTCAACTACATTCCTCTACCCCTCCCCAAAAACCTATTACCACTGGGAAAACCTTAACAATTGAGGGAGAGGATTATAATGTGCTGATAACCCACAACACAGGGATTACAGATTTCAATCTCCTTGTGTAGAGGAGGACATTAGAACATCTGGTGAGGTTGCCTCTTCTCCTGTTTTAGCATATGATCAGGATGAAGATGGTATCATTTCTAAGTCCTCACCAGAGGCAACTGCCAATGAAGGACATCATCCTGAGGCAGGAAGTCCCCAGTTCTAAGAAATAAGGGCACATGTGAATACTGATCTACACTCAGCACATGTTAATCCTGATTTCATCAGGAGGTCGGCTGATTCAGCACAGACTGATGATGACCTGGGCTTTTTCTTTGATGTTCTAGCCCACAATACTATTCTTGAGACTGAGGTATGCAGACTACAAGAACTGCTTGCCAAAATGTCATAAGAATCAAATCCATCTGCCCACATTGACCAATAGATAGCAGTTTCTCCTGAAACTATCGCAAACACTGAGCCACTCCCAACAAATTTTCCACAACCTCTAATTCATGTACCATTTCTCAGGGACAGAACCCCTTTGAGCTAATGGTTGCTGCCTTTCAAACATCCTTACCTCAAATCACTTCCATAATCACAAACATTGTGCATCAAGCCATTGATGAGATGCTTTCCTCAAATCTTCAATCCTTAGTTGATGTTGCTCTTACTAAGAGACTTTCTCACATTCACACCCCTGAACCCAATGCAACCAAAAAGGGGGAGTCTAAGTCAGTGAAAGTAGACAAAAGAAAGAGACTTGAGGAGGAAGAAGAAAAAGAGAAGAAAGAAAAGGAATTGATCACCAACAAGAGAAAGAAAAGCTCCGAACAAATTGAAGGTGAGAAAAAGCTAGAAGAACTGATCAAAGAAGCTGATGAGCAACATAGCAAATCTATGCATAAGATTATTGATCAACTTTTCAGACAAGGATTTGACACTGCCAAACTTGACTTTGAAATCAGAAGGCTAGAGATTCAAGAGATTGAACAAAGATGGACAGGTTGGAGTGAGAAAGAAAAGGAAAGGCTAGAAGCTATGGCAAGATTTATATCAAAACATTGGGAAGATCAATCATTGAAGTGAAGTCATGGTCCAGAGACAGTATTTTGGAGATGACCACCAAAATATGTTCTTCTGAAGTATTTAACAAAGGATTGATCATAGAAGCTCTTGATGAAGCTGGTGCTGGGAAAAGGATTGATATGGCAAAATTATCCAAAACTTCACTCACATCCAAAATGCTAGAACAGCCTGCACAATCACCCAAACCAAAACAACCACCTTCACAACCCTCAAAACCAACTCCTTTACCTAAGAAACCAACTCAACCCACTACAAATGATGCACTGAAGAGGAAGAGAAGGGTGTTGAGGATGGAAGAAGAAGAAGAAGATGATGAGGATGATAGTCTGCCAATCTCTGCTATTCTTAAAATAAAGATGCCTGAGCCCAGGAGTCACCCAACAACAATCACACCTGACTTCCAAAGGCAAATGGTAAAAGTCAAACTTGAAGAAGAAGAACAACACAAACAGCATGATGAGCAGCTGTTAAGGATGATTGATAAAGAGTTTCCTAAGTCTTCATCCATACAAGCTATGAAGAAACAAGCTGAGAGGTTGTATGCTCTCAGATTTACATTTCAATATCAGAAAGATAGAGTGAGAATTTGGCCTGACCCCAGAGTAGGTGATAGAATTCGTAGAAAGAAAATTCCAAGTAGATACAATGGCCAAGTAAAGAAGATTGTAGATGCTGTGATAATGCTGGCCATTGTAGTGTCACCCTGGGAAATCCTTGATGACTTCAAGAGAGCTTACAAGTCAAAGATGACTCCACAAACTTTACTAGAAAACAAAATGGTAAAGAAGGGGTTAATCTACAAGAAGCTTGAAGAAATAAGAAGAAATGAGCTTCAGTTGTTGCTTGAAGGCACTCATCCTGATGAGTTTGCATATAGAGAAATAACTACTATGGAGCTGAAGAATGGAAAGCATATTAAGTACTTATCAGAGTACTATGGGCCTGAGTTCTTCTTTGAAAGTGAAGCTGAAGAACTCACAATGGAAGAACAAGTTGTTTTCCTTGAGGCCTATGTCAGAGAGTCTTATAGACCTATCATTGGGAAGTAGGTTTCATGGATGGGGTAACAGCTCTGTGTCCATTTCCCCAAGACAGAGTTCCTATTCATCCTGTGCCAATCAAACCTTCTGAAACTTCTTCCCTGGCCTGAGCTTAATTTGAAGATTTCTGAGCTGATCTAGATATTGTTTCTGCCAATAAGTGGGACTTCAATAATCTTAAAGGTTTTGGTTGCATTGGTTCAGGGGGAGTTTGTTGGACCAGAAGAGCCAATGAGCCAGATCAGAAAAACCTTTAAGTCCCACAGACATCAAAACAAAGTCTGAAGACAACAGCTGAAGACAAAGTCTGAAGATAAAGTTTGAAGACAAAGTCTGAAGACAACAGCTGAAGACAAAGTCTGAAGACAATAGCTGAAGACAATAGCTCAAGACAAAGTCTGAATACAAAGTCTAAAGACAAAGTCTGAAGACAAAGTATGAACACAAAGTCTGAAGACAAAGTCTGAAGACAATGTCTGAAGATAAAGTCTGAAGACAACAGCTGAAGACAAAGTCTGAAAACAAAGTCTGAAGACAAAGTCTGAAGACAAGTCTAAAGATAAAGTCTGAAGACAACTACTGAAGACAAAGTCTAAAGTCCAAGTTCTCAGAAGTTGTCACAACAGCTAAAGTAGTTCTCTTCAGTAGTCATGATGGTTTACATTTCAGTAGTTTGTAATCAGTAGTTTGTAATCAGTAGTTTTATATTATGTAAAACATCTGAAGTTCTTACACTTCAGATATTATAATTTCAGTAGTTGTAATGTTAGCTCATACTTAGCTTTTAGTGAAGGTGTCCTCAGTTGTTGTGGACATCTTTAGCAGTTTAGTTTACTTTCAGTTTTTTGTATAAATCAGTTAGATGTCACTATCAAGTGACGTCAGCTAATGTCACATTCCTTATAAAAGGAATGTTGACCTAATTTCCTGGTACGAGAAGCTTGTGCATGAATGAAAACATTCTCTTTGCAGAAAACTTTCTCTCTCTATAACCGTTACTGTTTGATTGAATATTCATATTATTCTTGCTATAATTTCATCTAATTCGTGTGCTATTCCGCTGCAAATTCTAATCTAATTGATCAAACTAGATCTCGATCCCCTTCAATTACAATCAGAACAAGCATGATTATTGAAAAGTTCAGTAGTGGAACTTGTCCCTTGTCCTTCTAGTTCTAATGATTCTGGACTTGTTGAACTTGTCCCTTCTTCAGGCAGGTGATCAACCACAGTTGTAGTTTCTTCAATATTTGACATCACGAGTTCCACTGCAATATCACCTCACTTGCTGAGTCGTCATCTAAGTCCTCGACACTACTATGTTGATTCTCCCGAGACACAAACCGAAAGCTCCAATCTTGTCCTTCGTCATCATGAGCAGTCAAGGCTTTAGGATCCTTGCTTGATGAATTAGGACTACTTTTGGGTTTATCCTAACGATTGAAGGATGAGAAAAGCTGTTGAAGCACACTCACATTTGAAGTACCCCTGTAAGGATTCCTGAAGTCTGATGCAACCCAAAACTGCCTAAGTGTTTCAGCAACATGCACTAAGTACTGAAGTGAAGAATGCTTCGGAAGAATTACATAAAGCATTAGAAAATACTCTAAGTGTAATATCTTCCGAAGCCAAGACCAATATCTTCCGAAGCCTAACATGAAGTCTTCCGAAGCTTGAAGAGACAAAGTCTTCCGAAGCTTCAACCTATGAAGACAGATTTCTTCCGAAGACTTTTAGTACACATGCTTTATCTGATGTACTGTTCCATAAAGCACCTTTTCCGCTGCGTCTCTGATAAGTCACCAACTTACAAGAGTTGGTGAAAAGGTCCATGCTTTTGGTAACTGTACATTGAGGTCTTGAGTCTGAAAACTTTCCACTTTATGTACTTTATCCTTTTTGTAATGTATAAGGATGTGAGCTATGGCATGTCATAGTCACAAGGTCAAAAGGCAGATATGCCTTTTGATCCTACAATTGATTTTGTTAGTGTCTAGTCAATTGTATCCAGCTGGCTTTCATAGTATAGCCGCTGTAGGTTGTAGTATAAGTATTCCAAGTTCTTGTATCTTTCAATATGCTTTGTAACACTTGTAAAAGAACTTGAGAAAGCAATATACTGCTCCCTTGAAAACTATACTCTCTTGTTCTGTCTCTTGCTTTACTTGTGTTCTCTGCATCACCTTTGGTTACCTAGTTCACTGTTTGATTAAGTTTAGTTAATCTCCTCATTGTGTTGTTGTGTTGTAATTGTGTTCAAGCCCTTGAACGATCCTGCAATTGGTATCAGAGCTTTCAGGCTCGTGATATAAGATCTAACCATCTTAAGATCCCTCACACACACAAAAAACTAAACTTTTCAAATGGCTTCCATCTCAAAGACTGATATGGAGACTGGAACCATGAACAAATCCCCATTGATCACTCTTGATGACTTCGACACCTGGTGCATGAGGATGGAAGGCTTCATCAGGTCTCTTGACTCAAGAATGTGGGAATCTGTTGAATATGGACCTTTCATACCTAGCACCCCCTCTGCTACCGGTGCTGGTATGATTCCTAAAGATGTGGCCAACTACTCAGATGAAGATAGGAAAAGAGTAGAGATTGACAGGAAGGCCATGACTGCTCTTCAGACTGCTATCCCAAACTCTGTGTACAGAGGTTTTAAGAAGTGCAAGACAGCTAAACAGCTGTGGGATGCACTGAAGCTGATGTATGAAGGCTCCTCTGAAGCCAAGGAGAACAAGAAAGATCTTCTGAAGCAGCAGTTTGAAAATTTCACCTTTAAAACAGGTGAAACCATGACCCAACAATACTTCAGGTATGTTGAGATTGTGGATACCCTTGTGGATGGAGGAGTTCCTCTTGAGAACAGAGACATTGTAAGGAAGTTCATGTCCTCACTTCCTAGGCAATGGACACACTATTGTGTGGTAATCAAGAGGACTGAGAACCTTAAAACTCTTACTCTGACAGAGTTATATGGGATTCTCAGTGGATACCAGATGGAGATGAACTTACAAGGTTCATCTGGCAACTCTAACAATCAAATGGGTTCAGCCCTTCATGTGGTTGAAAGGGACAGCATAGAACCCCAACATCATCTCCTATGCTACCCTGACAACTCACAAAAGGGTCCTTTCATCACCTTCCCGGAGACACCAAGGGAGAACT
The DNA here is from genome assembly GCA_025506515.1 of Flaveria trinervia. Taxonomy (NCBI): domain Eukaryota; kingdom Viridiplantae; phylum Streptophyta; class Magnoliopsida; order Asterales; family Asteraceae; genus Flaveria; species Flaveria trinervia. The sequence goes on from CM046450.1 coordinate 46,803,436, forward strand.
TTACTCAAGGAAGCCCATTCCAAGAGACAAGTTCTTCGCAAGCCTTTGTGTCTGCAGATGAAAGCTGTGGAAATTATCTCTTCACTCTTGAAGATCTAGACTGTATCCATCCAGATGACCTGGAATACATGGAGATAGTTCAGCAGATGGCTCTTCTCACTCACAGAGCCAAGAAGTTCTACAAGAGGACAGGAAGAAAATTTCCAAGCAATGCTACCAGTGGTAAGTTTGGCCTGGATAAAAGCAAAGTTAAGTGTTACAATTGTAACCTTATGGGTCACTTCGCCAGGGAGTGTAAGGCACCCAGAGCAAATGGGGGTCAAACACAACTCAGACCAAACTTCACCAACAATACCCCTCAGGCTGAGAAGACAAAGCAACATGCTGCGGTTGCTGTTGAAGAGGGAGGATTTGACTGGAGTTTTCAGGTGGAGGATGCTTCTCCAAACCAAGCATTGATGGCTGATCATGATGAAGCCAAGGTATTAGAACATCTTTGCTCCCCTGAATGCATTGCTAAAGTAAATAGATACAGGTCCTACAACCTAGAGATGAGATCTGATCTTGAGTCATTAAACATATTAAAATCTGACTTTAGAAAGTCTGAAAATGATTACAAGTTAAAGATAGAAGACTTGGAGAAAACTATTTCAGTACTAAAACATGAACATACAGATTTTAGAACTCAGATCCAAGATCTCATCACTAAGTTGACTAAGTGCCAGGCTGAGCTTGTGATCAGCAAAGCCCTGGCAGAGAAAAGTGTTCTTGAAGAAGAGACCTTCAAGAACATGATATCCTCATCCCTACACAATAAGGTTTGTTATCAAAATAGACAGGGACTGGGATCAAATGAGATAGCTCCTCCACACACAATCTTGTCTGTAAGATCTCCTAGGTGTGGAACTTGTGAAGATGAGCTTCCTCTCATAGATCCAGTAAGTGAGGATGATGAAGAAGTGATAGTGAGGAATCCCTCTGAGAAGAGTGAAGAAGAGGATTCCTCCAAGGGCCACTATCCTTCTGAGGAGAAGAAATTAACTGTGATGACCAAGTCCAAGAGAAAGAACTTGATCAGGAAGAGCAAAAGGAAAGCAAAGAAGGCTCAAGAAATCAAGGCTACCTTTGATGCTAAGCAGAAACAAGTGTTTATCTCTGCAGGTTTCAAAGCAATAAGGACTGAAGACATCCACCAAAGCCTCTTATCTAAGAGTTCTGGTTCATGTTCAAATCATCTCAGTACAAAGAAGAAGACTGAGCTGCTGTGTACCACTGCTGCACAGCCTGGACCATCAAATTCCAAGAACAGTTCACAGCCCAAGGGAACTGTATCTGAATCTACCAAGATGAAGGTGAAAAAGGGATGTGACCAAGGCCAGTCTTGCTCTCAAAAGGAGATTTCTTTGAAGAAGAAAATGCTGTGTGTTATGTGTGAAAGTACTTCTCATATTGCCAAGGATTGTCCATACAATCCTAAAAGTACTATCCACATGACCAATACAAAGACTTCAAAGAATCTCAAGAAGTCTCAAGCTTCGGAAGGAAAGTCTGTTTCCTTCGGAAGCTCCAAACCAAAGAAGAAGGTAAATGGAAAATCACCTTCGGAAGCAAAGTTGGTCTCGGAAGAAAGGAGTTCTTCCGAAGTACTAAAGTCTACTGCAGTGACTGTAGATTCTTCCGAAGTATCAGTCATTAAAACTTGTGAAGCTCCAAAAGCTTCTAAGGTTTTGAAGGTCAAGTCCAAGACTCCAAAGGTGGTGTGGAAGTCTAAGAAAGACCAAATGACTGAGGTTTCTCCATCAACAACAGCCGAAGATCCCCTCTGTACAACCATAGGATCTATTACTGTTGCATTACCTTCTATTACACTTACTGAACCCAAGACAAGTAAGGCTTGGGTTTCCAAATGTAACTAATCATTTTCTTTGTGCAGGAACAGCTCAAGACAAACAAGAATGTCTGGATAATTGACAGTGGCTGTTCCAGGCACATGACAGGCGATAGGTCTTTACTTCATAATTTTGAGAGAATTGATGGAGGACCAGTTGCTTTTGGAGGAAATGAAGGTGGTTACATTTATGGAAGGGGCAAGGTCACAAATGGTAAGCTCAGCATTGAGAAGGTAAATTTTGTTAAGGAGCTTGGGTACAATCTTCTGAGTGTATCTCAATTTTGTGATCAGAGTCATAACATGCTCTTCACTGAGCATGAGTGCATTGTTCTCAAACCTGGAGTGGTCATTCCTCATGAGCATATTCTGCTCAGAGCCCCCAGGAAAGGGAACATGTACAAGATGGATTTGCAAGAAACATCTCCCTCTGGAGAAGTTTCATGCTTTCTATCTAAAGCAATAGTGATGAGTCTTTCCTATGGCATAAAAGAATGTGCCATGTAAACTTTAAGAATATGAATAAATTAATCAACATGATCTGGTAACTGGAATGCCAAAGAAAGAGTTTACAAGTGATGATCATTGTGTTGCATGCCTGAAAGGGAAGCAACACAAGGTATCTCACAAGCCTAAGGAAAAGAACTCCATCACTACTCCCCTACACTTATTACATATGGATCTCTTTGGCCCCACCAGTGTAATGAGTTTAGGAAGGACCTTATACTGTCTAGTGATCACAGATGATTTTACAAGATTCACTTGGTTTTCTTTCTTAGAACTAAAGATGAGACTCCTGAGATTCTAAAGAATTTCATCTTAAAGATTGAGAATCAATGTGATCACAAGGTCAAAACCATAAGATGTGATCAAGGAACTGAATTCAAGAACCAAATCCTTGATACATTTTGTGATGAAAAGGGTATTACAAGACAATACAGTGCTCCCAGGACTCCTCAGCAAAACGGAGTTGCTGAGAGGAGAAACAGGACACTTATTGAAGCTGCAAGAACTATGTTGTCTGACTCTAAACTGCCTATCACCTTCTGGGCAGAGGCAGTTAATACTGCCTGCTATGTGCAAAACAGAGTCTTAGTAGTTAAGACACATGGTAAGACTCCTTATGAACTTTGGCACAAGAGGAAACCTTTCATTGGTTTTCTCAGGTCATTTGGATGTCCCTGCACCATCTTGAATACCAAAGATCAAGTTGCCAAGTTTGCTGAGAAATCAGACGATGGACACTTCATTGGATACTCTTCTCAAGCTAAAGCTTATAGAGTATACAATCTCAGAACTAGAATCATTGAGGAGTCAGCCAATGTGACTTTCAATGAGCACACTCCCAGTGTGGCTGGTTCTGGTCCGGATTGGCTATTTGATCTTGATTTAGTTACCAACTGTTTTAATAAATCTTGTGAGCATGTTTCAGGATCTGCAGAAAATTTAAATACAGGTGATCCTGATCCAAGATTTGAGCTTGGAAGACCTTCAGCTCCAGTTGGAACTACTTCAGCAAATGAGGTTTCTATCAGCACAACAATGACAAATCCAGCTGATACATCTGGCATGCCTTCAAATTCCAGTTCAGAGGCCTCTCAACCAGATAAAGACATCTCAATTGCAGAAGATAACAATGGTGATGGTGAAAGTGATCAAGAATCTCTTGATGCTAATAACTATACCATAGATGATAACATCAATGATGTCACACACTCATTGGATCAAGTTAATCTTGATAAGTGTGATAATGTGGAGGATCAATCTTCAAGACCAGATCTAAATTTCTCAAATTTGGATCTATCTCAGCAACTTGCTGTGATCCCTCAGCTAAGGATCCACAAGTCTCATCCTACTACAAACATCATTGGAGATGTTATCTCCGGGGTAAAGACAAGAGGGCAAACCCATGAAGCAAATGTTTGTCTTCACTCTTGTTTTCTATCCCAGTTAGAGCCAAAGAAAGTTGAGGAGGCTCTAAAGGATGGAAGTTGGGTTGAAGCTATGCAACAAGAGCTGCTTCAATTCAAAAGACAGAAAGTTTGGAACCTTTGTCCTCTTCCTCATGGGAAGACTACCATTGGAACCAAATGGGTTTTTAGGAATAAAAAGGATGATAGAGGAATCATCATCAAGAACAAGGCTAGACTAGTTGTTCAAGGATACACACAAGAAGAAGGGATTGACTACACTGATGTCTTTGCTCCTGTAGCTAGACTAGAAGCTGTTAGGATATTCCTGGCATTTGCTGCATCCAAGAACTTCAAGGTCTACCAACTTGATGTAAAGTGTGCTTTCTTATATGGAGTGATTGATGAGGAGGTTTATGTCAAACAACCACCTGGTTTTGTAGATCCTGATCATCCTGATTATGTCTGCAAGCTTGACAAAGCTCTCTATGGGCTGCATCAGGCACCCAGGAAGTGGTATGAGACACTGTCTGAGTATCTCTGTAAACATGGTTACAGGAGAGGTACTATAGATGGAACTCTCTTCATCAAAGGACAAGGAAACGACATTCTGCTAGTTCAAGTATATGTGGATGACATCATCTTTGGCTCAACCAATTCAAGGCTCTGCAAAGACTTTGAAAAGCTGATGAAAGATAGATTTGAAATGAGTTCAATGGGAGAACTTAATTTCTTTCTAGGAATTCAAGTGAAGCAGGTTGAAGATGGCATTTTCATAAGTCAGTCAAAGTATGTTCAAGATATACTCAAGAGGTTCAACATGACTGATTGTAAAACTGCTAAGACACCCATAGCCAGAAACCACTCCCTTGGTCCAGATCTTGAGGGGGAGTGTGTAGATGAGCACTTATACAGGGCTATGATTGGGTCTCTTATGTATCTTACAGCTAGCAGGCCTGATATCATGTTTGCTACATGTATTTGTGCAAGATATCAAGCTAATCCTAAGATGTCTCACTTAATCACTGTGAAAAGGATTTTAAGATACCTCAAAGGTGCTTCAACACTTGGTTTATGGTATCCAAAGAATTCTAATTTCAATCTGTATGCCTATACAGACAGTGATTATGGTGGTTGCAACATGACTGCAAAGTCTACATCTGGGGGATGTCAATTTCTTGGTGGAAGGGTTGTCTCATGGCAATGCAAGAAACAAACCTGTGTGTCTGCATCAACTGCTGAGGCTGAATACATTGCTGCTGCAAGCTGCTGTGCTCAAGTGCTTTGGATTCAAAATCAGATGCTAGACTACGGATTTAACTTCAAAGAGACTCCTATCCACATAGACAACAACAGTGCTATCTCTATCACTGAGAATCCTGTGCAGCACTCAAGGACCAAACACATCAACATCAGGTATCATTTAATAAGAGATAACTATGAAAAGGGGTTAATTAAACTAGTCAAAGTTCACACAGATGAACAATATGCTGATCTGTTCACAAAAGCTTTTGATGAACAGAGATTTAAGTATCTGATATCAGCTATTGGGATGATCAACTTTGAGTAGATTTTTCTTAAAACTAATTCTAATTATTTCTTCTTAAAAATGTGTGTCCTAAGTTGTCTAGTTCATCACTTTCATAAGCTCATGTTTTCTTTGAATGAAAAACTCTTTTTGAAGACTTTCCTTGGATTCTTGAAAATTTTCTGATGCTTCGGAAGATAACATTTTACCTTCGGAAGAAAAATATGTCTTCAAAATAAATGACTGTCTAAGAAATTTTACCTTCGGAAGAAGTCAAAATTTATCTTCCGAAGCTTAAAATTCTCAACTTAGACACTTATTCATTTTTAAGGACTTTTTCCTTCCGAAGCAAAAATTACTTTCGGAAGCTTTGTTCATTCTTATACAAAGCATCCAAAGTTTATTTCTCTTCCGAAGCATAAATCTTTAAGACTCTCAGGAAAATTCTTCCGAAGTCACTTTAGCTTCGGAAGCTTTTTCAATCAAACTTCCGAAGACAAATTACTTTCGGAAGCTTTTCGAACTCCAAGAAAACTACTTTTTGAGCAAAAAGGTAAACTACTTTTTCAGAGGTGGGACCGACATACGGATTTCAAAGTTTATCCTCTTTCATTAAACTTTATCTGAAATCCTTCTCTCTCATATAAACCCAACGGTTTCCCCCCTCTTCTATCATCTGCTTTTCTTCCATACCTAAAACCCAAAGCTTTCTCTCTGAAATTTCTTCCCATTCTTTTCTCTTCATCTCTGAGCTACCTCACAATGGCTGACCTTACACACAGAAATGATCCTCACTTTGCCATGCAGCTACACAGACAACACAATCAGGTTGCTCTGTTATGCTCTGACAAAGATCCTCATTTCTCAGAGGTTTGCCGTTTCTTGTCTTTGTCTCACTACTTCACCTCCCTAACCATTGATCCTCCTCTATATGAGGATCATTGCTTGAATTCTGGAAGACCTGCCAAGAGGTCATTATGGATGGGGAGAAGGCACTGTCTGCCACAGTGCAGGGGAGAACAATTTTCATCACTCCGGCCATCATCAATCGACATCTTCAGCTGGATGATGAAGCAGGTGAAGTGTTCTTTCCAAAAGAAGCGGTTAATCATTCCTTCGAGCAGATGGGCTATGAAGGAGATTTCTCTGTAAAGACCTTCAGGAAAGGGAAGGTCTCATCCCAGTGGAAATACCTGCTCCATGTGGTTATCCACAGCTTATCAAACAAGCATGGTGGATGGGACCAGATTCCTGAGGATCTCTCCTTTATAGTTCATGGGATGGTTCAGGGGGTCAAGTTCAGGTATTCACAATTTGTTTATACTAATTTACTTGCAAACTTAGACTCCTTAGAATATTACATGTTTCCTAGATATGTTCAACACATTCTTAACTGTGAACTGGGCTCACAGTTGAGGGAAACAGGCAATATTCTTAAACTGGGACAGATGAAGCCCGGCATCTTTAAAATTATGAAGAAGCCAACTGTAGGCTTCTCAGGGGTAGAAACAGCCTTAGTCCCAAAAATGTTAGAGCTCATTGCTCAAGGTGACAACATAGCAGTCCAAGCTAGTGTTGAACCCACACCTACTGCTCTCCTACCCTCTTCACAACCTCCAATATTCATCACCTACAAAAGAAAATCCCAACGAACCCCTGCTCAGGCTATTGAGTCTGTGCAGGCCCCCAAATACTCAACCTTACAGGAAGAAGTGGACTCCAGAGCTCCCACTTCTCCTGAGGAGCAAACCACTCCCATTACTTTACCTATCAGGGCTGAGGTTCCTCAAGCTCAACCTGATGAGCTCATTAGCCCAACAACTGTAAGCCTTCACTCTGAGTCTCAACACTCAAGTGAACAACCTTCAGGGGATAGCTACCATCCCCAGCCTTTGGATCTAAACCAACCAATTCCCAACCTATCCTTTTACACTGATGAAGACTTAGGATTCAGTGAGTACCATGAGTCTCTCTTCTCCTCCCCTACTCAAAGAGAGATGAGTACCTCTGACTCTCCTCAGTCTATCCCTCATCAGTCACCTATTACTGAGGTGGACACATCTGAACCTGTTCAGGATGTCCATATGGAAGAGGCTCTCACTTTTGAAAGTGATTACATCATTAAGACCTCAACCATGGCAACTCAGCCCATTGGCATCTTAACTGAGGTTGCCAGTGAGCAGAGGAAAACCAGCAGCCAAGAAACTCAAGCTGGTGGTGAGAGAAGGGACTTTGGTCCAATCCTCTCATCCCCCAGTGATTCTTCTGATGAAGATGAGGGGAATTTGAGACTAAAGGTACAAAATTGTCACAAACATGCACCTATCTAGTCTCTAAGGTTAGTCACTTGGAATCTCAGGTGACTACCCTGCAAAACAGGGTCAATGATCAGCAACTCCAGATTTCATATCTGCAGGAAAAACTAGCTGGGAGACCTTTAAGGAGAGCTCAACCAGGAACACAAGAACCTGTGGAAGTGATTGATTTATCCTCCAGCTCACCTATGCAAGTGGGTGATGCTACCAAAAAGGGGGAGAATGTTATCACAACCACAGAACCTGGGAGTTCTTCAAAGAGAATGGACATAGAGGACTCACCATCCTCACTTGCTGTTGTGCATTCTCAGCAACTTCCTCAAGTTCACATTAATGTGGACTCTATAGACTCTCTCATCAGGAGTCTCTTTGAGGAAGGTATACCAAGGGCTGTCTCATCTCCACCACATGGAACTGGCAACTACATCATCAGATGGAGGTATGATGATGACAGAAGAGCCCTCATACTTCACAGAGTTCAAGGTCAACAAGAAGTCTTTCAGTTCCAAAGCCTGAGCTTCTATGAAGGACTGGATTTAGTCAACATGCCACTTGTCAATCCAAGCAAATCTAGACAAGCTGACAGGCTGGCTCAAAGAATCCAAGACAGGATCCTTGCAGAGTTCTCTCTAAGAAGGAGACTTAGGCAATCAGGCAATGTCATCGGTCAACTGGATGTTGAGGTGGACCCTAAGATTAGTTTCATAGGGGAAACCTTGGCTGAAGGCCCAGTGGCAGAACCTGAGACCCTTGTCTCACCATCAACAACTGCTGCAGAGGTCCAAACTCCATCTGAGACACCTGCTGGTGAAGGTGTTCTCAGCCTCTCTCTGGCCAGAGCATGGAAGCTACACCAAGCAATGAAGGCCAAGCCTCAATCCACCCTGAGTCACAAAGGTCTGTTGGTGACAAAGGGAAAAGGATAATGACTCCTGAGGAAATTGAGGAGGAAGAGAGAGAGAGGAAAAGGAGGCTAAGGGGAGAAAGTTCTTCTGGGTCATCAAAATTCATGCAAGCTGCAATCAGGGCTGCCCCCAGACCAAATACTCAAAATGATGAACAAAGGGCAGTCAGGATTAATTATTTACAGACCAGGAACTATGATGTTGATGAAATCATCTCCCTCCCCTTAGAAGAGTTGAATGAACTGGCTGACATGGAAGTGTCAAGAGAGATTAAGGAGAAAGAGGATGCAAGGTTACTTCTCCAATTCAAAGAGGAGAGGAGACAGAAAAGACTTCACAAGCATACTCCCACTCTCTCTCCAGTTCAAGAAAGTCCTGCACAGGAAGATGTGGCTCCACAAGAACCTCAGGTAGATAAAGAAGAGGATAGAATCAAAATGATAAACTACCTGAGTGCCACAGGCTTCTATCAGGCAAATACACTTCTTCCCCTGTCCTATGACTTCATTGAGTTCGAGTACTTAAAGCAACTTGAGCTTGAGTTAGTCAAAGAAAGAAAAACAACCAAAAGGAAGCTAAGGGAAGAAGCTGCAAAGTCAAGAGCCATCATTCAAAAGAATGCAAAGAAGTCTGCTGACAGACAAAGAATGATGAGCTTCTTGAAGTCATATGGATTCTCCGGAAGGAGACTTGGTCCCATGTCTCTATCTACAATGGATGAGCATATAAGGGTAATCAAGCAGAAGATTAAAAGTGGTGAACTCATTGACTTGCACTCTCTTCCAAGTCAAGTCCCACCTGAAGTGGAGGTCAAGTTTGAACAACCAGAGACACCTGAACCAGAACCTCCAGCTGAGCCTCAGCAAACTTCATCTTCTGATCCAAGACAGGGTCAAACTCCCTCTCCTTCTGAACCTGTGAGGGAGGAACACCCAACTGAGAAAGACACTGATGATCAACATGGTGCTGCAGACCAGTCTTCTCAGTTAAAGACATTAAAGAGGAAGAAGAAAATGGCCTCTAAACCAAAGACTAAAAAGAAGAAGCCAAAGTCATCTACCTCTACACCCCAGGCTGAATCAGATCAACCTGAGGAAGTGCATGATGAGGCAGCCCAATCAACTCCTATGCAAGTGGCTCCTCTAGCAACCGAGACACCCATCTTATCCTGGACTTACTCTACCAATCCAGAAAGATGGAATGTTATCAGAGATCAAGGTGTTGAAAATGTCTACTCATGGCAAGACATAATCAACTTACCTCTGCATGATCTCTTTGAAATGAGAAGATACTATGAGAGTCTTGATGATCCTGACCATCAAATGAAGAAAGGATGGTCTTGATTATTCTGAAGACTACAAACATTTAAAGATCTTCTAAGTGTTTTGGTAGCATCAGCCTAGGGGGAGTTTGTAAGGATTCCTGAAGTCTGATGCAACCCAAAACTGCCTAAGTGTTTCAGCAACATGCACTAAGTACTGAAGTGAAGAATGCTTCGGAAGAATTACACAAAGCATTAGAAAATACTCTAAGTGTAATATCTTCCGAAGCCAAGACCAATATCTTCCGAAGCCTAACATGAAGTCTTCCGAAGCTTGAAGAGACAAAGTCTTCCGAAGCTTCAACCTATGAAGACAGATTTCTTCCGAAGACTTTTAGTACACATGCTTTATCTGATGTACTGTTCCATAAAGCACCTTTTCCGCTGCGTCTCTGATAAGTCACCAACTTACAAGAGTTGGTGAAAAGGTCCATGCTTTTGGTAACTGTACATTGAGGTCTTGAGTCTGAAACTTTCCACTTTATGTACTTTATCCTTTTTGTAATGTATAAGGATGTGAGCTATGGCATGTCATAGTCACAAGGTCAAAAGGCAGATATGCCTTTTGATCCTACAATTGATTTTGTTAGTGTCTAGTCAATTGTATCCAGCTGGCTTTCATAGTATAGCCGGCTGTAGGTTGTAGTATAAGTATTCCAAGTTCTTGTATCTTTCATATGCTTTGTAACACTTGTAAAAGAACTTGAGAAAGCAATATACTGCTCCCTTGAAAACTATACTCTCTTGTTCTGTCTCTTGCTTTACTTGTGTTCTCTGCATCACCTCCGGTTGCCTAGTTCACTGTTTGATTAAGATTTAGTTAATCTCCTCATTGTGTTGTTGTGTTGTAATTGTGTTCAAGCCCTTGAACGATCCTGCAACCCCTTTTCCCCATAGTTGAAGCAGGTAAACTTGGATTTGTCAAAACCGAAAGTTGTGTCCTTAGTAGCAACCAAGTTCTGTCCGGTTTTCTTAACAAACTTCTTAGCTCTCCGTACAGCACTTGCTAAGGCCCACATTATGTCCATCCGTTCCAGCTCTATCTCGTCTACCTGCTTGTAGTCCTTATCTGCCAGATGGCAGTTCCTAATTTTCCCAGCAACTAGCCCATCATAGGAGTGGACTACAGCTGCTAAGAGGTCCATGTGCTCCTTTGCTACCTCAATAGTCACATTCCCGAGATTCTCTGTCTTTAGTTTTGTAGCATTTGCTTCAGGTGCTATGTATTGGGTACTAGACGACCCTGACGTGTCAGATCCTGAAGAAGAGGCTTGAGATGGACCAGCTGAACTCGACAGAAACGTCGTTTGAGGTGGTGCTCCAGACGTTTTGGCTTGTGGGGTTAAGTTGTACAGTGTCGGATTCTGATCATATGAAGACTTTTGGGCCCTGTACTTCATCCTCAACTCTTCCTCCTGTAGTTTTAGAATGAAGTTGTTGATGTCTAACTTCGCTAGCATATCATTCTGTCTGAGGTTGCAGACAAACGAACTCCACTTCTCGGGCAAACAATGTGCAAAGTTTGAAACTTTGTCTTCCATAGACGTAGTAACTTAATGAGTGTGCAGCTCACTCATCAGATGGTAGAAACGATCAATGACATCATCCAAGCTCTCCTTTCCCATTGACGAGAAGTTGTCAAACTCCCTGTTCAACGCCTTAGCCTTCAGAGCTTTCAATGATGCATTTCCCTCATACCTCTTTTCCAATGCATCCTATAGCTTTTAGCTTGCTTGTTCTCAGAAAATTGATGGAAGATGTCCTTAGGAATTGACTGACTCAACAATGCATATACTTTCTTCCCTGCATTGTATTTTACCTTTTGTCCGTCAGTCATACCGCTTAAGGTGAGTTTAACTCCATCTGCACCTACAAACATGCTATATCATGTCTCTATCGACTCCCACAGATTGGGATCTACTCTATTTAAGTAAATCTTAAACCTTTGCTTCCATTGTGATAATCATCTAACATTATTAGCTTAGGGGTTTTGTTATGATTTCCTACTTCATTTCTAAAAGCAATAGGTTCTGAATCCTATAGTTCCTTCCGGCAGTGAACGCTGATAGTTGATCCTCCATTATTATCAACTTTAAACTTTGGAACAAACTGTTTAACTTGTGCGAATGAAGGTATGCGATTGAACACTTCGTGCGATTGAACAATGCGGTTGATTCAGACGTGCGAATGAGCAAATGCGAATGGCTCAATCGTGCGTATGGACAGGTGCGAATGAACAATGCGAGTAGGTAATTCAGTTGTACAAATGGATGTACGAATGAGTCCAATCATGCGTATGAGGGATGCGAATGAATTCAGTTGTGCAATTGAGTCAATGGTGCGACTGAAGCTATTGAAACTTGAAAATTCAAAGGTTTAAGATATTTTGACGCAAAACATGAATTTTTCAAGAACCCTAAATGTTGTATGCCGGAAAAACATTAACTTTACGTTCTGGAGACGTCCAAAACAACGTTTGACATAAAAAGATTGCATTTTTAATGGAAAACACAATCTTTATATCAAAAACAATTGAATCACACGTAAATCAAGAGCCAAAGCTCTGATACCACTTGTTAGGATCGTGTATTGAACGAAATACTAACTGATATATGTGTATAACAAGTCAAATAGTGTGGAATCCTATTTGATTGGCGATCCATCAGTGAGAACACATGTAGAAACAATTGTAGATTGGATCTGAACGTAAGAATGATTGGTACTCGATCTAGTGTGGTTGAGTGTTTCGGTTGATCCATTCGCACGATTGGGTGTCAGTTGTGCGACTGAGTAAATCTCAAGTTACAATCATGCGACTGATCCAATCTTTTGGTTCAGTCGTGCGACTGGTTCATTAGCATTAAGTTGTTCATGCGTATGGTCCGTTAGCATAGGCCATTCACATGAGAACTTCACACGATTAAGTTTAATCATATTTCTCAATCATTATTAACTAAGAACTATGTAAACAACAACAAACCTATATAGTTAGTTCAATAATCGTTAACCTACTAATCAATGAATAATAAACATTATAAGCACAACCACACATTGTATTTCATTAAGTACCCATTCTATTACATATGTGTAAGACAATAAAGACATTTTACATTAAGCTCATAAACTAAGTACACATGTATCTACATGCACTATGAGTTCAACTGCCTAGAAACCCACCAAAAACGCACACACCCGAACACATAAACACACATAAGCATATAACCGAGGCATAGGCTGGTCAAAAACAACTTAAAACCATGAATTCTTACCTTGAATTCGAATTCCCCTTCTTCTTTCTTTAGAAATTTAAATTATGCTCTTTCTTTCTCTAGAAAATCTAGTGAATATGAATATGAAGGGAAGTGTGGGTGGCCATGTTGCTTTATCGACCAACTTTTATAGTTTGTCCTTTTTGAGACATTTAGCCCCTCTACTTGGGCTAAATTGTTTTTCTTCCTATATTCACTTTCATTTGTCTCTAAAAATATTTCCAGGTGTTACACTAGTAGTTATTTATTAATATTTAAACATTATGAAATATATTTTTACGATTAAGTATGAATGAAATTAATATTTGTCCAAACTTTCATTTTTTAAAAAAATATTATCTTAAAAATTGTTTTTTAAAACACTCAAAATTCCCGAAAAATACCTTTTTTATAACTGTAATTTTTAAGTTTTTTATATAAAAAACTTCATATTTCATAAAATTTATGTTCTAAAAATTATGTTTTTAAACATAATGTTTTTATATATCAAAATTAGTTTTATAATTTGAAAAGTATATAAATAATCATTAAGATTTAATGTATTATTAAATATTTAACTTTTATTATATTAATAATATGTGTTCAAATCCTAGGTGGAGATTAGGTGTAAAGCATACAAAAATTTCATGTGATATATAATAATTGCTTTATTAGTGTACATTTATCAAATTTTACCATTATTATGATTGCATTTATTATTATTCATCCATGCAGTTTATCTTATAATAAGAGTTTAAAATTTCAGAGATTATAATAATACAAGTTATCTTCATTGTTTAATTTCTATAGATACTACTTTAAAAAGCCTTCAATCTATACTATGTTCAAATATTCCATTTTCATATGTTTGTAATGGTTTTGTTATATGTTAACCTAGGTGAACACCAGAATCAGATAACATGAAGATTTCTTATGATGAACACAATGTAAACCCCTTCGATCGGTATTGATTGCAAATGATATATTGTTTACAAGTAATTTTTATAATTTGTAATTTTTTATGTTCATATATTATTATAATTTTTTTTATTAAAAAATAAATTTTATCATACTTTTATATAGACTTAATTACACGCGTGGTCCCTGTGGTTAGGCTTGATTTCAATTTTGGTCCTTAACTCTTAGAAATTACAAGGTTGGTCCAAAACTTTGCACAAACATAACACTAATTGTTCATGGACGTTAAGTTTTCTAGTTAACTATATGTGAAATGACTGAAATACGCTTAATAATAAAATATAACAAATTAAATTAGTGGACCCATTTCACTTTGCAATAGTCACCCAACACCATCAACACTGTTCTTCTCCGAACACCATCATAGCTCTGATCTATCTTCTCCGGTCACCCCTTTGTCTTCTCCAATTACCCATTTTTCTTTGCCATCACCATAATTCTTGCAACCAAACTTTCCTACCTTTACAATAACTACACCAACACCATCGACTCCCCACCAATGTTCCGGATTTCCTTGGAAGCCCCCCAACCATTGCACATAGTTGCATAAATCAACCAAATTTGTGGAGACCAAAGCTTGAGTCAACTAATTGGTAACTCATAAAACCTGCCATCGTTAACACTATTCTTCCCCTACACCACCACACAACACCACCCGAATCTACCTATTACCACTACATCGCGCCCTTCTGATAGAATTGGTGGTGGAGTTTGGTTTGGTGGTGGTTCATATTTGTATTCAATCCGGGTAAGGTTATAGTGGTGGTGCCTACTACTTTTCTAGGGTTATTAGTCACTAGAGGATGAAGGCGGTGGATTGTTGGTTAGGGTGCTTATTGGTCGGCTGTGGTGGTTGTTGGTCGGGAGTGGTGGTGGTCGACGGGGGAGGTGGGGAAAAGGAAGGGTCAGGTCTGGTGTCACACCCCCGCTAAGAGCGGAAACACGGGGGCGTAACGAGACGGGGATCGTCATAACACATGGTAAGCGATAGAGATGCAATAATAATAATGATGACAAGCGTGTTATGACAACACCCAACAACAAGGGGACGTGTGTCG
Source organism: Flaveria trinervia (assembly GCA_025506515.1). Classification (NCBI taxonomy): domain Eukaryota; kingdom Viridiplantae; phylum Streptophyta; class Magnoliopsida; order Asterales; family Asteraceae; genus Flaveria; species Flaveria trinervia. The sequence goes on from CM046450.1 coordinate 46,818,587, forward strand.
TGTTTAGTCAGTAATCACGACAACATAGCCATAAGCATAAACATGATATAAGATGAACATAGATAATAACATTGTATGCAACTCCCACAACCCGGGAACAAGTTACAAAGTATAATGTTGTTTGAAATAGATACATCAATTGTTTTCAAAATGACAAGTTTGGCCCGAAAATGCATCCTAGGGTCTCCACTAAGGCAGCACACCTAGAACCTCGGCTAGCATGATCACCTGAAAAGATATGCTCAAAATGGTCAACAAAATTGTTGGTGAGTTCGCAGGTTTAAAGTAAATAAGTAATTGATGCTGTATAAAGTTGTTGCAGAATACCGTGCATACAGTTATAAGTAAGCAAAATCACATGACAAGAGCTTTACAACCAAACCTAATGACGTACACAAAGAATCTTGTCAGAATATATTCACCCAAGGCCCGTACCTCGCTATTGTTGGTACTAACTAGTATACCAACACGAGGGTGGGGGTGTCAGCCCAGTAGTACTACCGATACCAAACCGTCGGTTCCACACTGGAATTAAATGGTTGTAAGAAAGAACCACAAAGCAGACTTAAGCATGTATCAGATAAGTACCCATAAAATAGTAGCACGTTGATTCCAAGTATGTAAATTGCATGTATGTTGTACAGCATAGAAAACGGGTGAGCATACTTTTCCCCCATGTTTGTAAATGTTTGTAAAGTAGTATAAGCACAAAAAGGGGCCACGAAACTCACATGTTAAGTGGTAAGTATGAAAGATCGAGATTTCCAACAATTGTAGGCAGAGAACAGTCAACACCTATTGACAGTTATTGTTAAGCATTAATGACCTGTACAAAGCATATAGTAATGGTTGGTCGGTTCGGGTTGTATCGTTTCGGTCGTGGGTAGCACACGCACACAAGCGGACACACGTATCAGATCTTATGTAGATCCAAGTACTACGAGTAGTTGTCATTGCTTATGACATCCGTGAAATGATCTCGTGGTTAAGAAAGATAACACTTGTTAAGTATTTGGAGTTCCAATTGGATTGTCGATTACTATAAAATGTTAGGTTGTTTTCAATTGAAATAGTATGTGCATGTTGATAGCATTGACTTTAATCTTTGTGGTCAAGCAATGACACTTTTACTGATGTTGCCTTATCATCATCAGACGTTCAAGGGGAAATTCACACTCGACATCATCACTCACACAACAGGACCAGACGCTCGACTCAACGCTCCATCCTTACGAATCAACCTTCAATCATACGAATCAGCTTCATTCGTACGATTGAGTCTTTATTCGTATGGCTGACATTCAGTCGTACCACACAACACACATTTGCACGACCCAAACTCCATGCGCACGAATCAACCCTCAATCGTGCGAATTAGCTACTTTCGTGCGATTGAACCTTCATTCGTGCGATTGGACTCCAGTCGTGCGAAACACGTACAATCGCATACATTCAGTCGGTCACCTTACTCAATCGCACACAATCATTCATACGCATGACTCAATCGCATACAAACACACAGTCGCACGACATGCCTAGTCGCACAACTCAGTCGTACGATTGACTTAGACGCAAGATTCAGTCGCACGACTCACTCAGTCGCACGGCTCAATCGCATGACAGACCCAGTCGCCTGAACTGCAGAATCGCGACTGTGGTTGGGCTGAGCAGCCCCCAAGCTGCTCTAAACGCGAGTTTTACACCACAAGGACTTCCAGAAACACTCTACAAACATACACAAACATGAAACACAAGCAGAAAGACCTCACACGCACCCACACGACCTCATGTGCTCGGATGAACCCAAGCACCCGAAACCCGAGAAAACACAGCAGTAAAACCAAGCCAAAAACGGGTTGAACAAGGTTGTCTACCTACTAGGAACGAGTATACACGATGATACCCAAGATTTGGCAGTGAAAACGCAACAAACGTGACGGTTTTAGGTGCTAGATCAAGAGAGAAAGTGGAGAAAATGTTGAAGGTGAAGAAGATGAGAATGAGGATAAATGGCTGGGAATGGGGTTTATATACCCAGTCCAAGTTTGCAAAATTACAAGTTTAGTCCCTGCACTTAACCCTCGAGTTTCCCAATATTTGTTTCGGTTGATTACGACCTTAAAATGTTCGTTATATTAAGGTTAAAGCGTGTTTAATGGCATTTGATAGTCTAAAATGGTTTTATTAATGACAATGGTCGAAATTAAAAATGATATATCTGGTGGTAATGGTGATGAAATTTATAAAAGGTTTATGCTTAGCACACGTTCTCGGAGGAAGTACAGGCACAAGGGAAAATAAGCAGACATGATTCCTTAAAGCAGGAGTTCATGAAGAAAAGGAAGAATAATTAAAATATTTCTATGCTTATATATGTCATTCGACGGACCTTAAGGCGACGGATGTCAAAGTATCCCCCAGTTGAGAGAATTTCGTCCCGAAATTCAGCTGGAGTTAGGTCCAAGAGTGTCATCCACGAATAGGTGTGGGTATTTGAGTTTCATTTGATCTTCCCGTTCCCATGTAAACTCTGGCCCTCGTTTTGAATTCCACCTCATGCGAATAATTGGTATTCTGTTGCGCTTCAACTGTTTGACCTTACGATCCATGACTTGAATGGGTTCCTCAATAAAATGAAGCTTTTCGTCGATTTTGATATCGTCAATGGATATGTGAAGTGATTTGTCAGCCAAACACTTCTTGAGGTTCGACACATGGAAAGTATCATGCACACCATTGAGTTCTTGTGGTAACCTTATTCGGTAAGCCACTGGGCCAATTCTTTCTGTAATCTCGAATGGTCCAACGTATCTTGGGGATAACTTCCCTTTCTATCCAAACCGAACAACTCCTTTCCAAGGAGAGACTTTGAGTAGCACTCGGTCCCCAACGTTGAATTCTAGAGGCTTTCGACGATTGTCGGCGTAGCTCTTTTGGCGATCTCTAGCGGCTTTCAGCCTCTCTTTGATTTGGAAGATCTTGTCGGTTGTTTCCTGGATGATCTCTGGGCCTGTTAACTGACTTTCACCAATCTCGGTCCAACAAACGGGTGATCTACACTTCCTTCCGTACAACGCTTCGAACGGAGCACACCCAATGCTGGTGTGGTAGCTGTTATTGTAAGAGAACTCAATCAATGGCAAATGAGTATCCCAACTACCACCAAAGTCCATTACACACGCTCTCAGCATGTCTTCTAGCGTTTGTATGGTTCATTCACTTTGGCCATCTGTTTGAGGGTGATAGGCGGTACTCATGTCTAATCGAGTGCCCATTGCTTTCTGTAGTGTTTGCCAAAATCGTGAAGTGAATCGGCCGTCACGGTCGGATATGATTGACACCGGCACTTCGTGTCTTGTCACGATCTCCTTTATATACAATCTCGCCAACTTGTCCATTTTGTAGTCTTCTCGGATTGGCAAGAAGTGTGCTGATTTCGTCATTCGATCCACTACGACCCATATCGAATCATGCCCGTTGCTCGCTCGAGGGAGTTTGGTAATGAAGTCCATGGCTATGTTCTCCCATTTCCATTCGGGAATCTCAGGTTGCTATAACAGTCCCGATGGTATCTGATGTTTAGTTTTAACTTTCGAGCATGTCAAGCATCTGCTGATGTACGTGGCAATGTCTTTCTTTAGGCTTGGCCACCAGTACAGATCTTTGAGATCGTGGTACATCTTGTCAGCGCCAGGATGTATAGAATATCTCATCTTGTGTGCTTCATCCATGACCAAGGTACGTACACCTCCCCACTTGGGTACCCATATGCTGTCCACGAAGTATGCACACCATCGTCCTTGCACATCAGTTGTTTATCCAACCCTCGGAATTCTTCTCCCGCAAGGTTTCCTTCTTTCAACGCCTCACTTTGTGCAATTTGGATCTGAGCTTTCAAATTTGTTTGAATGATCAATCCCAAAGCTCGAGCATGTAGTGGTTTCACACTTCCTTGCGGCTTAAAGCATCAGCCACCACATTAGCTTTCCCCGGATGATACCGGATTTCACAATCGTAGTCACTAAGAAGCTCTACCCAACGTCGCTGTCGCATATTGAGTTCCTTCTGGTCCAGAATATGCTGAAGGCTTTTATGATTTGTGTATACGATGCATTTGGTTCCATACAGGTAATGCCTCCATATCTTAAGTGTGAATACTACAGCGCCCAACTCAGGATCATGAGTCGTGTAGTTCTTCTCGTGCACCTTAAGTTGTCGCGAAGTGTAGGCGATCACCTTATCTTTCTGCATTAGTACACATCCCAACCCTTGATGCGAAGCATCACAGTACACCACAAACTCATCTGTTCCGTCTGGGAGGGACAATATCGGTGCATTGCACAACTTATCTTTCAGCGTTTGGAATGCCTGTTCTTGCGCATCTCCCCAATCAAACTTCTTGTCTTTCTGAGTCAGCAACGTCAACGGTTGAGCGATCTTTGAAAAGTTCGCAATGAAACGATGATAGTATCCGGCTAATCCTAAGAACTGCCGTATCTCTGAAGGTGTCTGGGGTGTATCCCATTTCTTTACCGCTTCGATCTTGCCGGGATCTACATGAATCCCATCTTTGTTAACCACATGACCCAAAAACTTCACCTCTCGCAGCCAGAATTCACACTTCGAGAACTTGGCGAAAAGTTTCTCTTCTCTTAACAGTTCCAGTATTGCCCGAAGGTGTTCTTCATGGTCCTCTTTCGATCGAGAGTAGATAAGTATGTCGTCAATGAATACGATCACAAACTTATCCAAGTAAGGTTTGCACACCCGATTTATGAAGTCCATGAACACAGCTGGTGCGTTAGTCAATCCGAACGGCATGACCAAAAACTCATAGTGCCCATAACGAGTTCTAAATGCTGTCTTCGGTATGTCCTCCTCGAAAACTCTTAGTTGGTGATATCCAGATCGAAGGTCGATCTTGGAAAAATACGAAGTTCCTTGTAACTGATCAAACAGGTCGTCGATCCTGGGGAGAGGATACCGATTCTTCACAGTTAATTTGTTCAACTCATGGTAGTCGATGCACATACGGAACGACCCATCCTTCTTATTGACAAATAACACTGGTGTTCCCCAATGCGAGTGACTCTGCCGAATAAAACCCTTCTCCAGTAGTTCCTGTAACTGGCTAGATAACTCCTGCATTTCAGACGGTGCCAACCGATACGGGGTCTTTGCTACCGGTGTAGCTCCAGAACCAACTCAATACGAAATTCCACCTGTCGTGAAGGAGGCAAACCAGGCCAATCATCAGGAAATACATCTGGGTAATCCCGCACTACAGGGATATTTGCCAATTTCTGCTCCTCTTCCTTCTTTTCCACCACGTGAGCCAGAAAAGAGTAGCACTGTTTTCGTAAACTCCGGCGTGCTTTCATGCAGGAAATAAGCTTTAAGTTTCTCTCCGGTCTTTCTCCTTGAATTCTGAGTACTCCCCCGTCTGACATAGGGATTCGCACTATCTTGTCTCGACAGACAATCTTGGCCCCGTGTTTCGACAACCAATCCATTCCCACAATCACATCGAAACTTCCTAGCTCGAAGGGTATCAAGTCTATATCGAAGGTCTGGTTCTCTAATATTATCGAGCACTTTCTAATAATCCCTTGGCCTGAACAACCCTACCATTGGCCATCTCTACAGAGTAGCTAGTTTCTAGCCTACTAGGACTCAAGTCGAGCAATTGCATAAATTCAGAAGATATAAAGCTATTGTCTGCTCCAGTGTCAAATAATACAGATGCAAAGTGATTATTGAGTAAGTGCGTACCCGTGACGACATTTGCGTCCTGACGGGCTTCATTGGCTCCAATGGCAATAGCGCCTCCCCGAGCCGCATTCCCTTGGTTTGTCGGGCCTTGATTTCCAGCTATAGCCATAGTCTAATGCTGGTTGTTCCCTTGTTGGCCCGATGCCCGATTCGGTTGGGGCACATGTTTCGGTAGTGATCAGGGCTTCCACACTCATAACAACCCCTGGCGTTCCCGGCGGGGTTAACCGCGTTGACTGGTGCGACCATAATCGGCGCTGTTCTGCAGTCTCTTGCTAAATGTCCCGGGCGTCTACAGTTAGCGCACACCCGCCACAGCATAGCTGGGGGATGATGAAAGTTGCAACTATCGCATCGGGGGTGCGGACCCACATATTCTCGCCTGCCCTGGGTCACGGCCACAAAATTTCTGGTTGTCTTGGCCCTTTACTCGAATTTCCCGGCACTCGACCGGCTCGTTTCCCCAACTTCTTTCCTTTTCTTAGCTCCCCTGCCCAATACCCTGTTCTCACCATTTCATCAGTTAGAGCCCCAGCCTTCAGAATCGCGCTCTGAATAGTAGGAGGAGCAGTAGCGGTTACCATTGCCCGGATTTGAGGCGCAAGTCCCCAAATGTACCTCTCTATCCTTTTTGATTCCGGGGTGACTAGATGTGGAACCAACCTTGCTAGCTCGTGAAAACGATCGGTGTAAGCTGCGTGCCCAGCCCCTACCATGGCATGATGCCAGAACTCATGCTCAAGTTTTTGCATCTCATTGAGAGGACAGTACTCCTCGGTGATTAGGGCCTTGAACTCATCCCACGACATTTGCATCGCGGATTCTCTTCCCTAAGCCTGAATCTGAGTGTTCCACCACGTTAGTGCCTTTCCCTTTAGTGAGCAAGTGGCGTACTTAATCCTTTCACTGTCGAGGCATTCGCTGATGTCGATCACGGCCTCCATCTTTTCAAGCCATCTGGTCAGAGCTATGGCTCCACATTTGCCATCAAACTCTCGTGGTTTACAAGCCACAAATTCCTTGTACGAACATCCCCGTCTAGCATTCACAACCCCGGTCTCATTAACAATTCCAGTTTCGTTACCGGCTGTACCACCATTACCGGTCTCCTGATTGCTTTCGTTCCCAGTCAGGTTACCGTTATCCTCATTATCATTGCCACCGTCCCCGTGGGGGTGAGAATTCTGAAGAGCATCGCTCACTTGGGCCACGATAGTCGGAATTAGTGCGGCCAGCTGTTAAGCGATCAGGGCTGCCACATCCGCGTTCCCTGTTCCTTGATTGTCACTGGCAGGAGCATCACTTGTTCTTGGGGTTCTTCCCCTGCCTCTACCCCTTGGGGCTTCACTTCCGCTACTATTACTGCGAGTAGATCTTCGAGGCGGCATGTTCTATTCATAAAAGAGGTAACATGTAAGCTTTAGTCACCATAAGATACACAAGTATTCCACATATCCAGTTCCAATGTTCATGTTCCGATCGGTCAAGATCACCATGCAGCCCATTTCAAGCATATTCTCGGTATACCGGTGATGTTTATATATAGGTTCCCCGCAGCGTTCCCACCACACCCACGATGTACCGAGAATGATGCACGATCCGGTTACATGACATCCGACTTTCCTTTTCATCATATCCCTAATAATCCATCAAGTCAACTGAGAGCCCAAGCATGTAATCACGTATAGCCTGGTGGAGGTTGCCTATCTCGCATACTTAAGGACTCAGACATAACCTCCTCGGGTCGGTCTCAGTATCCAAGGTTAAGCGCAGTATATGATCTGTGAAGATCTCTTCGGGTCCCATACCCGAATTTGGTCATGATAACTTGGCGCACAGAGGGAACGGAAGATCTAATAGGAGCATCCCATAAAAGAGTGAGCACAAGGGCTCTCTCATAGGGTGAAAAGATCACGAAATAGATAGATAAACGAACAAGTAATGAGGAACACGTATGAGATACAAAATGCACACAACCCTGGCATGCAATCTACATGAAGGTTCCTAGGTTATAGTCTAGGTCAAGCGTATTGCCTAATTCTCTATAACCAATAACTCTAATACCAGTCTGTCACACCCACGCTAAGAGCAGAAACACGGGGGCATAACGAGACGGGATCGTCATAACACATGGTAAGCGATAGAGATGCAATAATAATAATGATGACAAGCGTGTCATGACAACACCCAACAACAAGGGGACTTGTGTCGTGTTTAGTCAGTAATCACGACAACATAGCCATAAGCATAAACATGATATAAGATGAACATAGATAATAACATTGTATGCAATTCCCACAACCCGGGAACAAGTTACAAAGTATAATATTGTTTGAAATAGATACATCAATTGTTTTCAAAATGACAAGTTTGGCCCGAAAATGCATCCTACGGTCTCCACTAAGGCAGCACACCTAGAACCTCGGCTAGCATGATCACCTGAAAAGATATGCTCAAAATGGTCAACAAAATTGTTGGTGAGTTCGCAGGTTTAAAGTAAATAAGTAATTGATGTTGTATAAAGTTGTTGCAGAATACTGTGCATACAGTTATAAGTAAGCAAAATCACATGACAAGAGCTTTACAACCAAATCTAATGACGTACACAAAGAATCTTGTCGGAATATATTCACCCAAGGCCCGTACTTGGCTATTGTTGGTACTAACTAGTATACCAACACGAGGGTGGGGGTGTCAACCCAGTAGTACTACCAATACCAAACCATCGGTTCCACACTGGAATTAAATGGTTGTAAGAAAGAACCACAAAGCAGACTCAAGCATGTATGACATAAGTACCCACAAAACAATAGCACGTTGATTCCAAGTATGTAAATTGTATGTATGTTGTACAGCATACAAAACAGGCGAGCATACTTTTCCCCCATGTTTGTAAATGTTTGTAAAGTAGTATAAGCACAAAAAGGGGCCACGAAACTCACATGTTAAGTGGTAAGTATGAAAGATCGAGATTTCCAACAGTTGTATGCAGAGAACAGTCAACACCTATTGACAGTTATTGTTAAGCATTAATGACCTGTACAAAGCGTATAGTAATGGTTGGTCGGTTCGGGTTCTATCGTTTCGGTCGTGGGTAGCACACACACACAAGCGGACACACGTATCAGATCTTATGTAGATCCAAGTACTACGAGTAGTTGTCATTGCTTATGCATCCGTAAAATGATCTCGTGGTTAAGAAAGATAGCACTTGTTAAGTATTTGGAGTTCCAATTGGATTGTCGATAACTGTAAAATGTTAGGTTGTTTTCAATTGAAATAGTATGTGCATGTTGATAGCGTTGACTTTAATCTTTGTGGTCAAGCAATGACACTTTTACTGATGTTGCCTTATCATCATCAGACGTTCAAGGGGAAATTCACACTCGACATCATCAGTCACACAACAGGACCAGACGCTCGACTCAACGCTCCATCCTTACGAATCAACCTTCAATCGTACGAATCATTTCATTCGTACGATTGAGTCTTCATTCGTATGGCTGGCATTCAGTCGTACCACACAACACACATTCGCACGACCCAAACTCCATGTGCACAAAGCAACCCTCAATCGTGCGAATTAGCTACTTTCGTGCGATTGAACTTCATTCGTGCGATTGGACTCCAGTCGTGCGAAACACGTACCATCGCATACATTCAGTCGGTCACCTGACTCAATCGCACACAATCATTCATACGCATGACTCAATCGCATACAAACACACAGTCGCACGACTCAGTCGCACGACATGCCTAGTCGCACAACTCAGTTGCCCGATTGACTTAGATGCAAGATTCAGTCGCACGACTCACTCAATCGCACGGCTCAATCGCATGACAGACCCAGTCGCCTGAACTGCAGAATCGCGACTGTGGTCGGGCTGAGCAGTCCCCGAGCTGCTCAAAACGTGAGTTTTACACCACAAGGACTTCCAGAAACAGTATACAAATATACACAAACATGAAACACAAGCAGAAAGACCTCACACGCACCCACACGACCTCATGTGCTCGGATGAACTCGAGCACCTGAAACCCTAGAAAACACAGCAGTAAAACCAAGCCAAAAATAGGTTGAACAAGGTTGTCTACCTGCTAGGAACGAGTACACACGATGATACCCAAGATTTGGCAGTGAAAACGCAATAAACGTGATGGTTTTCGGTGCTAGATCGAGAGAGAAAGTGGAGAAAATGTTGAAGGTGAAGAAGATGAGAATGAGGATAAATGGCTGGGAATGGGGTTTATATACCCAGTCCAGGTTTGCAAAATTACAAGTTTAGTCCTTGCACTTAACCCTCGAGTTTCCCAAAATTTGTTTCGGTTGATTACGACCTTAAAATGTTCGTTACATTAAGGTTAAAAGCATGTTTAATGGAATTTGATAGTCTAAAATGGTTTTATTAATGACAATGGTCGAAATTAAAAATGAAATATTTGGTGGTAATGGTGATGAAATTTATAAAAGGTTTATGCTTAGCACACGTTCTCGGAGGAAGTACAGGCACAAGGGAAAATAAGCAGACATGATTCCTTAAAGCAGGAATTCATGAAGAAAAGGAAGAATAATTAAAATATTTCTATGCTTATTTATGTCGTTCGACGGACCTTAAGGCGACAGATGTCACATCTGGTGTTTTTCGGTTTATGTTGGTCAACGGTGGTCGTCTAAGTTAGTTTTTTAGGTGTGGTGGCATTTGGGGTCTGGATGGAAGAGGAGTGTGACTGACTTTGAATATGCATTCGATTTGATTAGGTTAGAAGGACCCACAATGAGAGAACTGTTGGCGGGAAGGACTAGATGAGGAGGTTGGTGACACGGCACCGGTGATGCTAGTGGTTATGGATGGTGTTCCAGTGGTAGGAGTCAAGAAAGAGAGAGAAATAGAGAGAGGGGTGGGTTATGAAGTGGTGGTGGATTTGGTTTGAAGATGCGTTAGGTATGGTTAGGTTAATGGGGCTTATTTTAAGGGTATTTTTATTTAGTTACCTTTTATTTCTTTGACTTATTAAAGGGTATTTTTTTCATTAGAAAAAAATTTAACAAAAAAACATAACGTCCATCCAATCCACGGACCATTAGTGTTATGTTTGTGTAAAGTTTTGGACCAACTTTGTAATTTCTAAGAGTTAGGGACCAAAAGTGAAATCAGGCCTAACCACAGGGATCACTCGTGTAATTAAATCTTTTATATATGACAATGTTTATTGTATAAAATATATTTAAAATAAAAATCAACAATTTTTAAAAATATTAAGCATGTTAGGTTCATTTACGCTTGTGCTCCTAGACAAGTTCGGCATGTGAAGCTTGAGCTCATTTCTTAAACTAAAGTTATTATATATACTTGTGTTTGATTTGGGCTCCTTTAAATTTGACTTGATTTGATCTTTAAGCGAGCTGAGTTTAAGTGTCTCGTAAGCACTTTTCTTGTTAATAATCTGAAACAATATTCTAGGTGTATACATGATTAAAGTTTGCTCTTTGATCTGTATTGATTGCAAATGAAATATTGTTTACAAGTAATTCTCAAATCAATTGGTCATGCAACCATTAACCAATTCTAATTACAATTAAGATATTTATAGTATAGACTAATTTTCACTATTTACATTAAACCCCCTAGACTACTAAACTAGACTAAAACAATACTAAAATCAAGTAAAATATATGTTTTTCACACCAAATATATATATTACAATAAAATCTCAAAACACAATATATCTTCAATATCTTCACTCGGTACATTGTCTCGAACTCATCGTTTGACTTTTTAGTTGAGCTTGACTGAGACGTTGACTTTTATTGATGTTGACTGTGTTGATAATATTGACTACCTTGTACAGATCCAATAATACTCCCTCTTAGTCTATCATTATCAATGCCTTCAAAAGAAATCAACATCGAGAAGTCAACCATAGAAAGATCTTCAATTTGAAGCTTTCTAAATCTGATGAGAAAGATTATACATCTCATAAGCTTCCCCTATTTATGTGCTCCCCCTTTTCAAGTGCATCTTTAGTGAAGATATTGGAATAGCTTTCCCAAATATCTAATCTTGAGTGCTTCTGAACTTGGTATCTTTTGCACTTGGAGGAGGATTCTGAACTTGGTATCTTCTGCAAACTTGAGAAATAGCTTCTCACATCAGTTACACTGCTCAATTGATGATCGACAATCACTTGCAGCAAAAATCTAAAACACAATCACAAACACAACCTTGACATTTCTAAATAGATCATTTCCTTTAAACAAAATAAACCCATGTTTATCTGTGTGTGTAAACAAGCGAACCCATGTTCATTTGTACACAATTTTGTGAAATGCATGAATCTAATCATTGTAACAATATAATATGGAAGACCTAAAAGAATTTTGAAATCAAAATTTATTATATTTTTTATTATGAATATTTTTTATTATATATATATATATATATATATATATATATATATATATATATATATATATATATACATATATATAAATTACAGAGAACTGAATCGATCATGAGATCGCATCCTCAAGATATTCTTTAGCACAAAGATGAATTTAAACATCGATAAGCAATGACATCACACCCATAACTGAATCTAATCACAATCTTTGAATGATTTTGAAATTCTCAATCGGATCTATAATGATTGCTAATATGTTTGTTCATTTCAACCCATGCCCTAACTTTGAAGCAGTTGATTCGTTAAGTTTTGATTAAATAGTTTAGAATACTATGACCCTACAATTATTTGGCAAAAGCCCTTACCTAACCTCAGGATTTCTTGAATTTTGTTACCATCTTTATGGAACAAGGCTTATTTATTAGTGGGCAAGTGATTATTATCGGATTATTGCATTCTACGATGAATTCATCGTTAGATGATTTGACACTACTTAGACTAAAATGGTGAGAGCTCCAAGTCTATACTCACATATAACAAAGGACATGACCATTTAATCATGTGCCGAAGAGAGCTACAGGTCAGTACTATCGTACAGCAAATGAGATCATCACTCCAGGTCAGTTTTCTATCTAGGAGAGGAGATTAGCACAAACACAAGACACATATATACACCAAACATGGCTTTAAAGATATGGGTTATATGATTTATATAAGGGTATGTGACAACCGACCTCCAGGTTGTTATTCGAAGCCTAATCTACTTGCATCATTACCTGTCTTATGAGTACTAATAATACAAACAGTCTAACTCAATTGGTGATTTTAGAATCATCTTTTGCTATTTGTTCCATTTTATGATTTTATGTGATTTTAGTGACTTTTGGTTAATTTGAGTTTTAGCTTTTTGAACTTAGTGTTCCGGGAAAGTCAATTAGTCACCCTTACTACGAAATCAATTTATTAGTGAAACAATTAAAATGTGTACATACGTACACACTTGTAAAATCTCGGTTCATGCATGCATGGACATGCATAAGTCACCATAACTAACAACATCTACCAAATAATATTCTATACTACACAACAAAATTATACCACTTAATAATTATTTTTCAATTGAAATTCAAATATTAACCCCCACAAAAAGCTAAATCTCAGCCGCCCCCTCTAGCCCAATCACTACACTTCTACACCACTACACACCACCACCTTCAACCATCCACTCCCCATTGATGCAAGCATTTTCACCTCTCTCACTCTCACTCTCTTCTCTTGGTTTCTCTCTAGGAAAACACACACACATCACGGTTTTGAACACCATTGCAGCCCCATATTCGAAGAACAACACCATACATCCATTAGCCAAGCTCAAACAAGCGAGAAGGTGCCATTTTGTGAAGATTGGTGCTTGATTCTTGCAAGTCCGAGATACTACAGCACTTTTTCGAGTTTCTCCAGCATTTTCCAAGGATTCCCAGACCCTACACTCTCCAAACGTGAACAATACCAAGTGTAAGCTTCATGTCACCCGAAGATGGTCATTTCATGTGTTTTCTTCACTTTTCTTTTAAAAACACCTCCTCTCTTTTTTGTACCAGAAACCCGACACCATCATCTTTTCCTTGAGGATCTTTCAACTTCACAAAAGGTATCTCATACGTTATATTGGTCATACTTTAGATGGAAACCGATTTCCACGATGAAAACCCTCTTTTTGGGTGTTTTGCCCCATCTAACTTGTAAATCTTGTAACCCTTGAAAGAAAAAGATGTAACCTGCTTGCTAATAGTTTAATGGACTCCTAATAACCTTTTTTGAAAGTTACAAAAGGTAATATGACTCCAACATGTGGTTATTGCACGGGCTACACCTTGAAAACATTCTTTCTACATGAAATAACACTATCTAAGCACTTGTTTGAAAACCCTCTCAACCAAGGTTCATAACCTGCACATGAATGACTTTGGAACACCTTAATAATCTGATATTAAAGTTAAATAAGGTTTTGGTAATGTTTAAACACATGTTATAAGGATTTACACATGTGTTATAGTCGGTTATGGCTAAATCACTAAGTTGATGGTTCATTGTTGTATTGGGTGACCTGGCCGTGAGTTTGGGACTTGATTTCACAATGTTATGATGAATATTAAGTATGTAATAAATGGTTAATCTCTGGAAACTAAAGACATGTTAAGATTAGACCCACTTTAGTCATTTTCAGGACCCGAAACATGGTAAAACAACTTTAAAAAAAATAAAACATGGATTTTAACCATCTTAACAAGTATTCCAGGCTTAATAATGGTTAATAAAGTGAATAGGAGTCAATGGGTAATTTAAATGGTCAGAGAGATAAGTTAAATAGACTTTAACTAAAAACGAGTATTAACCGAGTGGCGTTTTTGAGAAATATCCAAGAAAAAGGGGTTTAAAGCTAAGATTTATAAAAACCATGTCATTTTAGAAATTTAAGTGTTAAAAGACTGAAAGGATTTGAAATATTGGTCAAATAAGCTTTTAAATGGTCAAATTCGGTTGAAAACGTGTTTTAATAGGTTAAATGTAAAAACGAGGCTTTCAACTATTAGAGGAAAAATTTCACAATTAATGGACTTGAAACATATAAAAATTTCCTTAAGATGATACCTACTGGTCCAAGACTCAAATTTATGAAAATCCTTAAGTAATCGTTAAAACTCCCCGGTTTCACCGCAACTGGCAACGTTAAACGCATAGGTTTTAAACCGGATCCATATTCTGAAAATCTAGAACACATAATCAATAATGAGTCAATTTTTACTCTAAGAACCTGATTTTTGGTCTTAATTGTCATAAAGAGTAAGAAACCAAACTTGAGGGTAGAAACTGTCAATTTTGAAACTTGAGGGACTACACTGTAAAATTTTACTAAACTTTATAACTGACTCATATGAGACTAATAATCACTTGAACAGCATATTGACCCTATATCCTTAACTTAATGGTGTAAAATCCTAAATTATATGGGAAACTTTTCATACAAACCCTCACGGAATCAAAGTCTTATCCGACAACTAAATTTTTGACACACTTGTTGCACCTTAAATAAGTTTAGAGTAGTAGCTTACCACTTAATATATTCATGATTAGGGTGCTAGACTTGAGACATTCCTGGCACACAAAGAGTTATTTTTGGCTTAACACCTCTGTTATTTATGTGATCCCCTTTTTACTACTGCTTTGGGATGAAACATGCTCTGTTATTTATGAACTATATTTGTGCTTTACTTGGTGATTGTATGTGGGATTTATGGTTACCTGTTGATACTTATATCATGATCATTAATTCTTTCGTGAAACGCTTGTTTTATATGGATAGATCTATTTGGGGAATCCCCTACACACAGTGGCCTCCGTTCTAGGAAGGGTACCCCGCTGAGATCCTGAGGGGCCGTTTGTGGCATGTGACAGGTTTTGTTAAGAAACTATGGCGAACCATCCGGGCAGGTATGGTACACTGGTTTGAGGCTCAGATCTTCCTTTAGGAATAACCGGTTAAACACAACTTTAAAAGAGGCCAACCGGGACTGAGTGCAAGGTTGATTATGATTCTCCCACGATATTGAAACTATGATTCATTTCTTTTTATAAATTGAGGATTTTGTTAAGTCATTTTTGTTTTTTAACTTTAAGCACTTGAATTCACCAACTTTTTAGTTGACACAATTTCTTTTTTAGCATGTTTGAGGTAAGTTATGAAGAGATCCTAGCTGTTGTGAAGACCTAGACTTATCCTCGTGACCATGGCATTGGCTGATTTTACTTAATGAACAATTTGAACAATTTTACATTTCTGTTAAGCAAATACAATTTGTTTCTATGTTGGTTGTATAACTCATTTTGGGGCTGGATCTATTTCTAGCCCTGATATCTTTTGAAAACTTTTAATGCCATGTGATATTCTCTCCTTTGAGCTCTTGTAATGGTTTGTTTCTGCTGCCATATGTTGTTGCTAGTCTGTGACGTCCCACCCTAGCTCGGCCCGGGGTGTGACAGATTGGTATCATAGCCAAAGGTTGTAGAGAAGTCACGAATACCATAGTAGACCCTAGGCTACAACCCTTATACCCTAGGACTGTCCTTGTGGGAAGTGTTGGGATGATCGGGTTAGGTAAATTGATGATTACACTTGATCAATGCAATCATGAATTTACCGGATGCATAACTTCCATCACAGACCTTTAGGTAATGGTTGGACTTTTTCTCATTAGCATTGATGATTTTGAAACTTATTTTAGAAAGGGGGATTTAAATGATTTCTATGTTGAACTATGTTGTCTCATACTAATTAAAGAGACTACTGATTTGAATATCACTGACAATGATATGTTGGAATAATGGATGCTACTGCCATCACTACTATTACTAGTACTATTATTATAATCATGAGTTATGAGATACCAAATTACTCATGATGTATTCCTTACCCGACACGATGGCTATGGCTGATAAAGGTAAGGCGCCTGCTCACCCTGATAATGAGACTACTCCTATTGGGACCCTTAGAAAGGCGAAGCCTCAGATAAAGTATGAGGCATATCTCCGGAGGTGTGGACATCCAGGATGGATATCCGTCACGTGAGATGACACTGAAGCTTGTGAGGACTCTTCCTCCACATCACCTTCTAGGAGCCGGACGCGCTCCCACTCCCCTCACGTAGTTGCTTCTACCCACTCACCCATCCCACCTATAGGGAATAGGGGTGCATGTGTTATCACCCGTCCATGCAAGAGTGCTAGGCCAGGACCCTCAGTCTCCTCTAGGATGCCACATCCTCCAACACCTATTAGGACTCCAATACCGGCACCTCCACTGTTTGACCCACGTGATGAACACCTGATGCCACCAAGGCACAACATGTATGACGGCCCTAGCGTACTGGCCGGTGATAGGTACTCCTAGTCGAGCCGTCGGGCAAGCGACGTAGGACCCTCTGATGCAACACTGGATGAGATCTTGAAGACCGTTCGTCGTCCCGAGTTGACTCTTTAGCACGCCACCCGGACCTCCCAGTCTGCTCAATTCCAGGCTATGATGGCTACACATGGGGTGTAGCGGTTGGAACAGGTGCATAGAAAGAAGAGCTCAGGATGGTTTGGATGGCTGAAGAAAAAGTGGATGTGAGAGCAGGGGTAAGAAGCGGAATTATATGTCTTTAGACGGTTGAAGGAAACTATTTCAAATTATTATTTGATACTATTATTATTATTATTAATATGGGGGTGATAGCACCTTCCAACTTGTAAGAGCTTGACTTTGATTCGACTTTGTTGGATGATACTACTTTCTTTATTTAACTATGAACTGTTTATTTGGATGCTAGGTTATTGGACTATTTATATTGAATTTCAATATGTTGTGTTGTGCTTTGTAATTGGTCCGCGCCCCTTTCTGATTGATTGTCTAACTGTTATGATATGCTTTGAATTGGACCTTGTAAGAATCACTTAGTGGGTTGTATATTATATATATACATGCCATGATCCCTCTTCCCGAGGCAAGGTGTAATAGGGTATTGATGCATGAGCTATTCGAAACAAATTTTGAGATGCTAAACGAATCTATTTGTGACTCTATCAGAATGCCGACTCAGAGAGGAACACGATTTGGGCGGCGAGGAGCCACTAGGGGCCGCCGTGAGGAATCTAGACAAATTGGAAACCAAGCTACCCCACCAAGAACTCCCAGTAAGGAAAATGCTAATCAACTAAATGACGAGAGAATTGCTAACCTCGTAGCACAACAACTTGCTAATGCCATTCGGACCATTATTGCTCAGATCAATGCTGATCGGAGTAATACTAATGGTAATGATCGGCCAGGGAACGACAAGGCCAACAACGAGGAAGCCGAGGCATTAAAGAACGGATGCTCCTATAAAACCTTCATGGCATGTAAGCCTAAGTACTTCTATGGCACCGAGGGTGCTATAGAGACATATTGATGGATTGATGAAATGGAAGCTGTCTTGGACATTAGCGCGTGCAAGATGGATCATATGGTGAGGTTCGCATCCCAATCCCTCAAGGGATCAACTCTTGAATGGTGGATGTCGAATGCTCAAACCCATGGAAGATAGATGGCTAACTGAATGAGTTGGACCGAATTCAGGGAATTGATGACCAGCAAGTATTGCCCCATCAACCAACTCGAGAAACTAGAGGCAGAATTCCTATGTCTGGAAATGAAAGGTCCTAGCTACACCGAATATATCAATTGTTTCTTACCCCTATCCTGTCTGCTTCCCCATCTGGTGACACCCGAATCTAAAGGTGTATCACGATTCATCTGGGGGCTACACCCAAGAGTTAGGGGAATGGTCCATTCCTCCCAGTCTTTAACCCTACAAGCTGCGGTTGACCTTACCAGTTGTTTGACTGATGACTTAGCTAGGGCTAGATGGACTGAGCAAGCTAAGGCTGATAAGAAGAGGAAGTCTGTTGGTGAGAAAAGAATGTGGTTTGAAGTAAAGAGAGTTGTTGGAAGTAGTAGCGGGTCAGGTAGGAAGAGTTATAAAGGTGCGAGGCGTGATGATTAGTGAAACAAGACCCAGAAACTATACTCGGGGACAAGCCCAATTTGCAATATGTGTAAACTACACCATCAAAGGGAATGTAACCCGATGCCCTATTTGAGATGCAAGAGAACAGGTCACTTAATCAAGGACTGTACTTACGCACGAGGAAAACAATGCTATGAATATGAGGATCCAGGGCACATGAGGAACAAGTGTCCTAAGCTGGGTAGAGACAAGGATGCCAAACACAACAAGCCAAAAGGAAGAGCATTCGTAATGGACCCGGCTGGAGCTCGTAGGGAACCTGATGTGGTTAATGGTATGTTCCTTGTAAACAACTATCCTGCTACTGTTCTGTTCGATACTGGAGCAAGTGCTAGTTTTGTCTCTAGTACTTTTAGGCCTTTGATTGACTTAGACACGCGTACCTTAACCGATACGTTTACTGTAGAATTAGCTAACGGTAACATTTTAGAAACTAATGAAGTCATCAAGGATTGCTCGCTGAATCTAAAAGGAAATACATTTAGGATAAATCTGATGGCCATTAAGTTAGGAGGATTCAATGTGGTTGTTGGTATGGACTGGCTAGCTAAGCATCGAGTCGAAATCGTATGTGATGAGCGCCAACTCAAGATACCGTTGAGCGACGAGGAACTGTTAGTGGTACAAGGCGAGAGGAGTAACACTCTATACCCTATAGTATCCCACTTAAAAGCTACCAAGAGCTTATTGAAGGGATGCCCATGTTTCATAGTCTATGTGATGAAGACCCATGAGGGGAAGAAAATTTTAGATATCCCCGTGGTTTCTGAATAACCAGAAGTGTTTCCGGAAGACCTGTCGGGACTTCCCTCGAATCGACAAGTTGAATTCCAGATAGATTTGCTACCTGGTGCTGCACCAGTAGCCAAGGCACCGTACCGACTCGCCCCAACTGAAATGAAGGAACTCATGGCACAAATTCAAGAACTACTTGACAAGGGATTCATACATCTGAGTGTCTCTCCATGGGGTGCCCCGGTACTGTTTGTGTAAAAGAAAGATGGAACCCTGTGAATGTGCATTAATTACAGAGAACTAAACAAGCTGACCATAAAGAACCGTTACCCTCTTTCGAGAATAGATGACCTATTTAATCAACTGCAAGGAGCATGTTATTTCTCCAAAATAGATTTCAGGTCAGGTTACCACCAACTGAAGATAAGAGAAGAGGACATACCCAAAACAACCATTCGAACTAGGTCTGGACATTATGAGTATTTAGTCATGCCCTTTGGACTGACTAATGCACCAGCAATGTTCATGGACCTTATGAACCGCGTTTGCCGCCCATATCTCGACAAATTTGTGATCGTGTTTATCGACGACATACTGATCTACTGCCGTAGTAAGGACGAGCACGAGAAGCATCTCAACCTAATTCTTGAATTACTCAAGAATGAACAACTATATGCCAAATTCTCTAAATGCGAATTTTGGATGCGTAAGATTCAATTCTTAGGGCATATGGTAAATGAGAATGGGATTCAAGTCGACCCTTCCAAGATTGAGGCTATAAGGAATTGGAAGATTCCTGAAACACCCACAGAGATAAGGCAATTCTTAGGGCTGGCCGGATGCTACCGACGGTTTATGAAGGACTTCTCGCGCATTGTGCTACCCTTGACCGCACTAACTAAGAAGAACACAACCTTTGTGTGGGAACGAGAGCAGAATGAAGTGTTTGAAACGCTTAAGGAGAAGTTGTGCAGTTCACCTGTCCTTGCTCTTACAGAAGGAGTAGAAGATTTCGTGGTCTATTGTGATGCTTCGCGTTAAGGACTAGGATGTGTACTGATGCAATGCAACAAGGTGATTGCTTATGCATCTAGACTGCTAAACGATCGTGAGAAGAACCATACGACGCACGATCTGGAATTGGGTGCCATGGTGTTTGCTCTCAAAATGTGGAGGCACTACCTCTACGGCACGAAGTGCATCATCTACACTGACCACAGAAGTTTGCAACACATTCTTGACCAAAAGATGCTAAACATGGGTCGGAGAAGATGGGTCGAGCTGTTAAATGACTACGAGTGTGAAATCCGTTACCATCCCGGTAAGGCCAATGTTGTGGCAGATGCTTTGAGCAGAAAGGTGAGAGAAAAGTCTCTTCGTGTACCAGCCTTAAGGATGAGTGT
The DNA here is from genome assembly GCA_025506515.1 of Flaveria trinervia. Classification (NCBI taxonomy): domain Eukaryota; kingdom Viridiplantae; phylum Streptophyta; class Magnoliopsida; order Asterales; family Asteraceae; genus Flaveria; species Flaveria trinervia. The sequence continues at coordinate 46,839,507 of CM046450.1, forward strand.
GTATACCAACCTTATCGCAAAACTAAAAGAAGCTCAAAACGAAGCATTAAAGGAAGAAAGGTTAACAGAAGAAGGGTTAACCGAAATGGAAAAGCGATTTGAGACAGGGGACGACGGTACATACAAGTACGAATGGAGAACATGGGTGCCGAAGCACAGAGGAATTCGAGAGGTAATCCTCGACGAAGCCCCAAATCTAGGTACTCTGTTCATCCTGGAAGTGATAAAATGTACGAGGATCTAAAGGCACTTTTCTGGTGGCCTGGAATCAAGAAATCAATGGTTTATTATGTTGGGAAATGTCTAACCTGTGCCATGGTAAAAGCTAAAAATCAAAAACCATCAGGAATGTTACAATAGCCGGAAATCCCAGAATGGAAATGGGATAACGTCACCATGGATTTTGTTACAAAGTTACCTAGAACGTTTAGAGGCCACGATGCTATTTGGGTGATAGTGGATAGGCTAACAAAGTCAGCTCACTTTTTGCCAATTCGAGAAGACTACGGCTTGACGAAATTGGCCCAACTATATGTCGATGAGATAGTAACTAGGCATGGAGTGCCTCTGTCGTTCATCTCCGACCATGATAGCCGTTTCACTTCTCGAATCTGGGAATCATTCTAGCTGGCTTTAGGAACCCGTTTGGATCTAGCACCACCTACCACCCACAAACCAACGGTCAGAGCGTGAGAACCATTCACTTTGGAGGATATTTTAAGAGCTTGCGTGATTGACTTTGGTGGAAACTAGGACAACCATCTCCCTTTGGTGGAATTCGCCTATAATAATAGTTACCATGCAAGTATCAAGGCAGCTCCGTATGAGGCTCTATACGGCAGAAAATGCCGATCACCATTGAGCTAGAATGAGATTGGTGATAGCCAAGTAACGGGATCCGACATCGTGTTGGAGACCACTTACAAGATTTTTAAAACTAAGGAACGACTAAGGGCAGCCAGAGACCGGCAGAAGAAGTACGCTGATAGGAGACGGAAACCTTTAGAGTTTCAAGTGGGTGACAGAGTAATGCTAAAGGTAGCACCATGGAATGGAACCGTGAGGTTTGGAAAGAGAGGAAAGTTAAGCCCGAGACATATTTGACCATTCTAAATACTGGCAAGAATTGGCCCCGTGGCTTACAAATTGAAACTACCTCAGAGGTTGAGCTACATACGCCACACCTTCCATGTGTCGAACTCGAAGAAGTGCATGGTAGACAAAACTCTACAAGTACCGTTGAATGAAACAAGAATCAATGACAAGCTGAACTTCGTGGAGGAGCCCATGGAGATCACGGACCGCTTGGTCAAGCAACTCAGGCGGAGCCGCATACCCAAGGTCAAGGTTAGATGGAACTCAAAACGAGGACCTGAATTCCGTTCTAGGATCATTAATTCTTTCGTGAACCACTTGTTTTATATGTATTGATCTATTTGGGGAATCCTCCACACACAGTGGCTTCCGTTCTAGGAAGGGTACCCCACTGAGATCCTGAGGGGTCGTTTGTGGCATATGAAAGGTTTTGTTAAGAAACCATCGTGAACCATCCAGACAGGTATGGTACATTGGTTTGGGGCTCAGATCTTTCTTCAGGAATAACTAGTTAAACACAACTTTAGAAGAGGCCAACTTGGATTGAGTGCAGGGTTGATGATGATTCTCCCACGATGTTAAAACTATGATTCATTTCTTTTTATAAAATGAGGATTTTGTTAAGTCCTGTTTTGTCTTTTTAACTTTAAGCACTTGAATTCACCAACTTTTTAGTTGACAGAAATTTCATTTTGAGCATGTTTCAAGTAATTTATGAAGAGATCTTAGTTGTTGTGAAGACCTAGACTTATCCCGGTGACCATGGCATTTGCTTATTTTACTTAATTAACAAGAAGGACTCACTGAAGCACCAGTTTGAGAACTTCACCTAGATTGCTGGAGAGACCCTCAGCCAGCAATACTTCAGGTACATGGATCTCATTTCTTCCCTTCAGTCTATAGGAATCACTCCTGAACTTAGAGACCTCACAAGAAAGTTTATTTGTGCACTTACTAATGAGTAGACATTCTACTATGTCTCTATTAATAGGACCAAAAGTCTGAACACCCTCACTATGAGCGAACTCTATGGCATCCTTGATGGATACCATTTGGAGATGGAGAGCAAGAGAGGCCATCAGACAAGAAGACCCCTGAGTCTTCCTACTAACAATGCCTTGATGGTTGCTAAAGGTTCAGGACCCACACAACCTCAAGAGTACCTAACATACAAATAACAACCATCCTACTAATCTGGACCATACGTTACATTTCCTGAGACTCCTAGGTCTTAACAGGCTCAGCATGGTCCCTTTCAAGACAACTGTAGTGATTTTCAGTACTACTTTGATGATCTAGAGTGTTTTAGTCCAGATTCATATAGAATATGTAGATATTGTCCAACAAATGGCTCTTTTAACCTCTAGAGCAAAGAAGTTCTTCAAGAGAACTAGAAGGCAGTTTCCCAAGAACCCAGCCAATAACAAATTTGGGTTTGACAAAACCAAGGCCAAATGTTACAACTGTAACCAATTTGCATATTGCAAGGGAATGCAATGCTCCCAAGTCAAATCCAGGAACCCCATAGGCCTCCATACATCCCTTTATATCAAATCCCTCTGGAAAGTCAACAGAGACAATTGCAATGGCTCAAGAAGTTGACTGGAGCTTTATGGTATAGGATATGACTCCTGCTCAAGCACTAATGGTAGGAACAGATGACAATAAGTTATATGAACATCTGTGTACTCCTGCGTATATTGCTAAGGTTAATCTGTATTAGGACTACAATATGGAAATTAAATCTGATATTGAGTCTTTAAATGTTTTGAAATCTGATTTCACAAGGGCTGAATCTGACTACCAAAGAAAAATTAAAGAGTTACAGAAAACCGTGTCCTTATTAAAACATAAACACACAAATTATAAGACTCAAATAAAGGATTTAATATCCAAATTGTCTGAGGCTCAAGCCCAGCTTGTCACTGCTGAGGCTCAAGCCGGGAAGTATGCTATTTCTTCCAATCTATTATTGCATCATCCTACCACTCCAAAATTTGTTATCAAAACAAAAGAGGGTTGGGGACCAATCAAATTGCTCCACCAAATTCTTATGAGTCTATAAGACAACCTAGATATGGTACTAAAGAGCAAGAGGTCCCATCTGCTGACCTATCTTCTCTTGCGTTGAAGAATGATGCAATAATAGAGGCCACCACAGGGAAGGAACTGGCAAATCAACCCACTTCTCCCAGTGATGATCAAATCCGAACCACCAAAGCCAGAAGAAGCAGAGCTAAAGCAAAAAGAAGAACTGCCAAGAAAGTGGCTAAGTCTAAACTGATGATTGACCCAAAACAAAAGGGTGTATTCATCATACCCGGAATCTAGGTGGTAGGTAACTCCGATTCAGGATAAAAGTGTAGTACCAACACTCTTGTCCTACCAAAGGAGTCAGGGAAGGTTTCTCATTTGGACCTTATCAAATGGTCCAAGTGATGAAAACGGGAAAGCTGGTTTCTGAAGCAAGGTTACTTTCGGAAGAAAATTCTTCTTCCGGAAGGAAAATGGCTTCAAAAGCTAAAGCATTTAAAAATCTAAAGAATAAAAGTATTCCCTTTAAACCATCCTAGAAGAAGACTACTTCTAAAGGAAAGGTGTTGAAAGCTTCTTCCGAAAAGAAAGAATCTTCGGAAGAATGCCATGCTACAAAAGCCTCAAAAGGCTCATCCTCATTGATCAACCAAAGGATGGATTGGAAGATCAAGAAAGATGTTGCTTTCCAAACCTCTTCTTCAAAGACATCAATTGAACCCCCGGATTAACTTTTGGTTTAATTATGTGACCATCATTAGAAGAACCTAAGACCAAAAAGACCTGGGTTTCTAATCAAAACTAATCATCTCATCTTATGTGTAGGGACATCCATATGACAAGAATAACAATATTTGGATTGTGGATGCTCCAGGCACATGACAGGGAATAGATCTCTCCTTCAACAATTTCAACATTATGATGGAGGTCCTGTCCAATTTGGAGGTGAGGTCGGAGGATATATTTCTGGCAAAGGAAATAAATCCAATGGAAAGTTAAAAGTTGACAAAGTTCACTTTGTCAAACAGGTTGAACACAATCTATTAAGTGTTTCTCAATTTTGTGATCAAAAGCATCAAATACTTTTCACAAAACATGAGTGCATTATCCTCAAATAATGGATGACAATTCCTCCGGAATTGGTGCTTCTTAGATCTCCAAGGAAAAGGGATATGTACAAGCTAGATATGAACAATGCTTCCCCAATGGGTGAAGTATCATGCGTTCCTTCCAAAGCTGATGGTGATTAGTCAACACTATGGCATAAACGAATGTGTCATGTAAATTTTAAGACAATAAATAAATTGGATAAAAGTAACTTGGTACATGGTTTGCCTAAATAGGATTTTTTCTGCAAAGACAACTGTGTGCATGCCTGAAAGGTAAGCAACAGGTGACATCTCATAAATCCAAAGTTGTTAACTCTATCACCACACCATTATACTTATTGCACATCGATCTATTTGCTCCCACAAGTATAATAAGCATTGGAAGGAAATCATACTGCCTTGTGATTGTTGATGATTTTACAAGATTTACATGGGTATTCTTTTAAGATCTAAAGATGAAACTGCTGAAACACTAAAATCTTTTATTCTTAAAATAGAAAATCAAATTGATCATAAGGTTAACATAATCAGAAATGATCAAGGGACTGAGTTTAAGAACCTCGTTCTTGACTTGTTCTCTAACTAAAAAGGGATTGCCACACAACATAGTGCTCCCAGAACTCTTCACCAAAATGGTGTTGCTGAGAAGAGGAATAGTTAACTGATTCCAAACTACCTCTAACATTCTGGGCAGAGGCAGTCAACACTGCATGCTATGTGCAGAATAGAGTTCTTGTAGTTAAGCCACATGGAAAAACCTCTTATGAGCTATGGTACAAGAGGCCACCGTTCATTAGGTTTCTAAGGTCCTTTAGCTGCAGGTGTACTATACTTAACACAAAGGACAATTTGGCAAAATTTGCTGAAAAGTCAAATGATGCTATCTTTATTGGATACTCCTCTAGCTCTAAAGCTTATAAAGTATACAACATCAAGAATCAACAATTTGAGGAATCATCCAACATTGTTGTTAATTAGCACACTCCTTGTGTTAGGGGGAATGGACCTGATCATATTTTTGACTTAGAATTGTTTCTTAACTATTCTAAACCATCTTGTGAGAATCTTTCAGCTGGAACATGTACTCAAGGAAATTCTAAACATACCCAATTGTTTGAGTTACCTAGACATATTCCATATTCTCTAAGAGCTACAACAAATCAAGCTTCCACTATTGGCAGATCTGACAGTATAACTATCTCAAGGGACAGTGGAGCTTTACTAGTAAATCACCTGTTGATCCTCAAAGTTCATCAGGTGACCCTGCACAACACCAAACTCATGGTAGTAGTATCTTGAAGGAACATGCAACTGCTAATGCTACTTCCAAGCCAACAAATGATGATGTTTCTCATTCATTCAACCAGTTCTCATTGAATGAATTTGAAACAACAGTTGGACAAAGTGTTCTAGCTCCTGAGCAAAATAGGTCCAATCTGGATCTATCTTTACAACTGGAAGTGATTCCTCATCTACGAATACACAACACTCATCCAGTTGAGAACATCATAGGGGATGTCTTTGAGGTGTGAGAACAAAAGGACAAGCTCATCATGGGAATGTATGCCTGTACTCATGCTTCTTATCATAGATGGAACCCAAGATGGTAGAAGATTCCTTGAAAGATAGTAGATGGGTTTAATCGATGCAACAGGATCTGCTTTAATTCAAAAGACAAAAGGTTTGGAACCTATGTCCGCTACTATCTGGTAAAGTACCTATAGGCACCAAATGGGTTTTTCAAAAACAAGAGAGATGATAGAGGCTTGATTTCAAGAACAAGGCAAGACTGGTGGTTCAAGGATACACTCAAGAGGAAGGAATCGATTATACTAATGTCTTTGCACCTGTTGCAAGACTTGAGGCAATTAGGATCTTCCTTTCTGATGCTGCATCCAAGAATTTCATTGTCTACCAACTTGATGTCAAGTGTACATTTCTATATAGGGATATAGATAGGGAAGTCTATGTGTGCTAGCCTCCAGGATTTGAAGACCCACAGCACCACAACTATGTGTGCAAATTGGATAAAGCTCTGTATGGGCTACACCAAGCACCTAGGCCGTGGTATGAGATTTTGTCTCAGTTTCTTCTGAGGAATGGTTACACTAGAGGTACCATTGACAAGACTCTTTTCATAAGGAAGTCTAGAAAGGACATCTTGCTTGTTCAAGTCTATGTTGATGACATCATATTGGTTCCTCAAATGATCAAATGAGTAAAGACTTTGAAAGCATCATGAAAAAGAAGTTTGAGATAAATTCCATGGGAAAATGGACATTTTCCTTGGAATTCAGGTGAAGCAAATGAGGGAAGGGTTCTTCATCAATCAATCTAAGTATGTCAATGACATCTTAGAAAGATTCGACATGAAAGATTGCAAGCTAGCCAAGACACCCATATGCAAAAACCATAATCTCTGTCCTGATTTTGAGGGGGAGGATACTGATCAACATCAGTATAGGGCAATTATTGGTTTTCTGATGTATCTCACAGCAAGTAGACCTGATATCATGTTTGCTACATGTATTTGTGCAAGATATTAGGCTCTTTCAAAGGTGACTTACCTAGCTGGTGCCAAAAGAATCCTCAGATACCTCAAAGGAGCACCTAAATTAGGTCTTTGGTATCCAAGGAACAATAATTTTAATATCTATGGATTATCTAACAGTGACTATGGTGGCTGCAAAATTGAAAACAAATCAACATCATGAGGATGTCAATTTCTTGGTGGAAGGATCATCTCATGACAAAGCAAGAAACAATCCTGTGTTTCTACATCAACTGCTAAAACTGAATATATTGCTACTGCAAGTTGCTATGCATATGTGCTTTGGATTCAGAACTAGATGATACACTATGTATTCAACTTTATGAGCACTCCTGTCCACATTGACAATAAAAGTGCTATCTCCATCACTGAAAATCCGGTGAAGCACTCCAAGACAAAGCATATTGATATCAAGTATGATTTCATTAGAGATATTAATGAGAAAAATCTAATCAAGCTAATCAAAGTTGATTCAAAAGAACAATATGTTGATTTGTTCAGCAAAGCTTTTGATGAACAGATGTTTAAGTATCTCATTACAGCCATTGGGATGATAAACATTGATTAGTCTACCTCTTTTGCAAATTTTTTAAATATGTAATGTCTTATGTCAATGCAATCTAAGCCCTGTAACAAAACGTCTCTCTCTGAAACTTTTAGTAAGTATAAATTTTTCCGAAGAGGAATTAACCCTCGGAAGATGTCATATATATCTTTTAATGGAAAATTCCTCCGAGGAAAATCTTCTTCTCGGAAGAGTTTTTAGTCTCAGAAGAAGTGATTAATTACATATCAGATCTACTTACGAAGCTTATGAAAAACTCTCCATTCAGATAGTAAGCTTTACTCTCAGAAATAGGATTCTACCTTCGGAAGTAAATATTGCCTTGACAAGAAAAATTACCTTCGGAAGTAGTTTACACTCAGAAGAAAGACTTTACAGTGTAACGAAAATCTTTTGGGCCCCACAATGCAAAAAGTAATGATTTCGCTAATGATGTCGGATTATTTAACTGAACTAAAACCTTACCGCCCATGTCAAATCTCCCACTAAAACATCACATCATCTTATCCAAACCCCTTCTACCGTAATTTCACCCTTTTTTAAATAATCCCGACTATTCACTTTCATCTTCTTAACACATTTTACTATCCTAAAAGCTTTCTTCAATCTCAATTTACCCAAGTCCAAACTCATTCACCTTCACCTTTCACAAATGGCACTTAACTCTCAACACAATCAAGTCGCACTTCTTGATTCCTCAAGAGATGCCAACTTCTTTGAAATCATTTTCTTTCTTACCCAATTATCCTATTACACTGCCCTGGTTGTTAATCCCACTGTGTACTCCAATCACATGGCTGAATTTTGGGAAAACGGTCAGATTGAAACCCTAAATGGGATTCGTGTAATTCGATCGAGCATTTATGTCTAGGAGTTGGTCATTACTGAGCAACTCATCAGGGAGCATCTCGAGATTCATTATTAAGGTGCCCCCACAGAATTCCCCAAAATAGATTGGGACAACACCTACACCCAAATGGGATATGGTGGAGATGTTAGCAGGTCCACAGTCTACAAGTTCAACGTCTCATACAACTGGAAGTTCCCGCTGCATGTTGTTCTTCATTGCCTGTCCAATAAATCTACGGGATGAGATCAAATTCCATACGAACTTGGGTGCCTAGTTCATGGAATGGTGAGAAGCCTTAGATTCAACTACTCAAGATTTGTGCTGACCAATCTCATGGGAAATGTCCAGCGGGAAACATTCTTCATGTATCCCAGATTTCTCCAGCACATAATCAATTGTGAGCTAGACCAAAGTCAGCTTTTAAGTGCAGCTGCTCTGACTGTCCCTCACATGAGGCCGACCATCTTCAAGAATTTGAAGAAAATGTCCACCAATTTCACTGGAAGATACACTGCTCTGCTTCCAAGTGTGACTGAGCAAATAGCTCCTGGTGACATCACTGTTAACCTCACAGGTGATGAACCCACACCAGCAACTACCATCACATTGCCAAACCTACCTTCTCATCCCATTACCATCACATATCACAGACACCCCAATGAACCCTTGTTCAATCTTGTCTGATTGAACAAGTTCATCCTATTCAATCCAAAAAAAGTAGGGTGGAACAATGGGCTCCCACTTAGTTTCAGGTCTCACCATCCTTCATATTTGACCTCAATATGGGTATTGAGTCTCCTCAGTCTCAAACCCATGAGCTCGAAACCCAAACTAAATGCCCTTAGGGTGAGTATCTATACTCCTCTGAGCAGCCAAAAAGGGACAGCCCCACCATAGGCTCAATGCTTGTAGACATTGATCAAGGTCCCGGGTCAATTGGTTTAACCTTTCTATCCTTTACCGAACTTCTCTTTAAAACCGATGAAGAGATTACGTCTCTCCATGGCAATGAATTTGATCCGTAACACTCTCTCAAAGATCAATAGAGCGTAGAGAGATCTCTTATCTCTAGCCCCCATTAGCAAACCTTTACAGAGGTGAGTCCCACTGATGTGGAGGGGACTCATGCAGATTCAGCTGCCACTACAAAAGGTGTCTCAATGGACCTTCTGGATAGTGATAACATTTCTGAGACTGAATCTGCGGCAACAATGCCTTTCGATGACTCTAAAAGAGACATCATTAAGAAAGGGAAACCAGGGTGCTAAGAAACCATATCTGGTGGTGAGGATAAACATACCAGGTATGTTACCTTATCTCCCTATGATTCTTCAAAAGAAGATTAGGGAAGAATGCAACTCATCATCAAAGACCTACTATCTAAAGTCTCAAATCTTGAATCCAAGGTTAGGACTTTAGAGGATAGGTCTGCCACTCAGCAACTTGAGATTGACAGTCTCAAGGCGCAACTAGATGAGAAACAGATTGAGAGATCTGTTAGGCATGTACCCATTCAGGTCTCATTGACCTCTTCCTCCAGCTCATCTAGCTCTCAAGATGATGCTACGAAAAAGGGGGAGAGCATTCAGAGACAAACATCTGAGGAACCATTGAGCAAAACTTCAACTTCAAAATATTTGGCTCCAACTGCAACTACTTTTCCAGAGCCATCCCAAGTTATACTGCAGATAGACTCAAGTATGCTCAGAGATCTCTATAGGCTCTTCTCCAAGTTCCTATTGAGATCCTCTCTAGATCAGCCTAGCTCTAATGCGGCTATGATGTACTTTGGAGCTGAAGAGCTTTAGAGAATAAGTGCACCTTCTACCATAAAGGGGAAGTGAAATTAAATTCAAAGGGGAAATGAGGACTGATGGCCTAGCAACCGAAACAGTTGGGATAGATACTACACTCCCTCAAACTGCCGAAGCTGAAGTCAGAGTCTCGGGAAAACAAACTAAATCTTCCGAAGCTGAGATGGAAGCTGCAGAAGGATTGTTCTCATTGTCTGAGGATCTAATCATCACAGATACAATTCTAGAGCTGGCATCTGAGTTGAATAGTGAGGACTTTCCCAAACAACCTCTACCTCAGACACCTGCACTACCACTCTTACAATCTGATTCCGCCTTCCATAAACCACCAAAGTCAAGCACTTCCAAATATGACAAAGGAAAGAAGAAAATGACTATAGAAGAGCTTCAGGAGAGGAGAGGATTGAAAAGCTTAAAAGAAAAGGTAGACTTGTAACTAGAAAGCTGTTAGCTGCTAGTTCCAAAGCATCTGCAGCCAACTAGGAGGCAGTTAACAACAAGAAGACGGTAGAGATCATGACCAGCTCATCAAGCTTGGAGCTGCCAATGAAGACATACTCCTGCGACCATTAGAGGAGTTGGTAAAGCTGGAGAAGGCAACCCGGCTGCATAATGAAAAACAGAAGGAAGCAACATGGTTGGCCTTAGAGGAAGAAACAGAAAGAGAAATGAGGGAAGCTGGCATGCAGCTCTAGAGGGAAATGATAGCTTTTCTAACTTCTATAGTTTTATCTATTTATGAACTATCTCCACACAATGATGATATGGTCCTATGGCTCTTTAACAAAGAGAAGGATCAACTGGAGAAAGAGAGAAAGAGAACTGCAAGAGAGAAGTTGAGGGAAAAGAAGAAGAAATAAAAAGAAGCTTAGGTCACTGCGACTAAGAAGATAGGTGAGAAAGCCTGGATGAAAGACTATCTCAGGGCTCACGGCTTCTCTAGCAAACAGGTGGGACACATGTCCGAAAAGACACTCCAATGAATTGTCAGTGAAATCAAGGCTGACATTCATATAGGCAAAAGGAAAGAGATGTATAGAAGGGTACAGGGGATGATCTTCAAGCCAACCACTCAACCCCAACCTAGACCAATTCCCTCTCCATTCCCCATCAAAACTGATCCCTACACACGTACTGGTACCCTATTTGATATGTGAAGTGTTCCAACACTCTTCTCCTGAAGACTTTGATACTTGTTATCAAACAATGGAAGTCTTTATCAAGTCTTAAGACTTCAGGATGTGTGAATCTATTGTCTCTAGACCACACATACCAAGCACCTCTTCAGCTGCTGCTATGGCTGGTTTGATTCCGAAAGAGGTGGTTGACTATGTGAAGAAGATAGGAAGAGATTAGATGTAGATCAAAAAGCCTTGACTACCCTCCAAATTCCTCGTCCAAACTCTATATTCAAGGGCTTCTAGAAGGGCAACGCTACTAAGTAACTATAGGATGCACTGAAGCTCATGTATGAGGGGTCCACTGAAACAAAAGAAACAAGAAGGACCTCTTGAAGCAGCAGTTTGAGAACTTCACCTTTAACATAGGTGAAACCATGACTCAAAATTACTTCAGGTATATTGAGATTGTGGATACTCTAATGGATGTTGGATTAAATCACATTGTAAGGAAGTTCATTCCTCTCTTTTTAGACAATGGTTACATAATTGTGTTGTTGTCAAGAGAACTAAAAACCTTAAGACTCTCACGCTTACAAAGTTGTATGGTATTCTAAATGGATACCAGATGGAGATGAACATGAAAAATCCATTTGGTAACTCCAGCAATCAATTGAATTCGGCCCTTCATGTGCTTGAAAGGGATTGTAGAGAACCATAGCATCATTTAATCTACTACCCTGACAACTCTCAAAAGGGTATTTCATTACATTCCTGGAGACACCAAGAGAGACTTACACTCAAGGAGGTCCATCCTAAGAGACAAGCTCTTCACAAGCTTTTGTGTTTGCTAATGAAAGTACTAGAAAATTTCTCTTCACCCTTGAAGATCTTGGCTATATCCATCTAGATGTTCTGGAGTATATGGAGATAGTTCGGCAAATGTCTCTACTCACTCATAGAGCCAAGAAGTTCTATAAGAGGACAGGAGAAAGTTTCCTAGCAATGCATCCATTAGAAAGTTTGGGGTGGACAAAGGCAAGGTGAAATGTTACAACTATAACCAAATAAGACACTTTGCAAGGGAGTGTAAGGCACCAGGGAAAAATGGTTGCCATACACAAACCAGACCAAACTACACTGAGAAAGCCGCTCAGAATAAGAAGCCAAAGCAGCAGACTGTAGTTGTTCTAGAAGAATGATGCTTTGAATAGAGCTTTTAGGTGGAAGACGCATCTCCAAACCAAGAACTTATGGCAGATCATGATGAATCTAAGGTATTAGAAGATCTCTATACACCTGAATGCATTGTGAAAGTTAATAGATAAAGGTCCTATAACTTAGAGATGTGATTTGATCTTGAGTCCTTAATTATCTTAAAATCTAATTTCAAAAGAGCTGAAAATGATTACAAACTTAAATTAGAAGATTTATAGAAAACCATTTCAAATCTTATGCATGAGCACACCAATGATAGGACTCAAATAAAAGATCTCATCCCCAAGTTAACAGAATGCCATGCTGAGCTTGTGATTAGCAAAGCTAGAGCAGAGAAAATGTGTTCTTGAAGAAGAGACCTTCAAGAACATAATATCCTCGTCATTGCATGAAAAAGTTTTTATGAGAATAAGTAGGGACTGTGATTTACTAAGATAGCTCCTCCACACATAGTTTGGTTTGTAAGATCTCGTAGGTGTGGAACTAGTGAAGATGACCTTCCTTTCATAGACCCCATGAGTGAAGAGGATGATTAGGAGATAGTGAAGGATGACTCTGAGAAGAATGAAGAAGAGAATCATAAGAAGGGTCACTACTCTCTTGAGGAGAGAAAAGGAGGGATGACCAAGTCTAGAAGGAAGAACTTGATCAGAAAGGCCAAAAGAAAGTCGATGAAGGCTCAAGAGATCAAGTTTTCTTTTAACTCTATAAAGAAAAAAGTTTTTATTTCTGCAGGTTTTGAGGAGGTTAAGGCTAAATACTTAAACTTGAACTCTAGTACCAAGAGTTCTAGTTCTTGTTCAAATCATCCCAACATCATGAAGAAGGCTAATCATTTGTGTACCATTGCTACACAACCTGAACCATCTCGCTTTAAAGGTAGTTCTTACCCTAAAAGAATTTCAACATCATTTACAAATATGAAGATGGACAAGGAAAGTGTTCAAGTTTAGCTTTGTTCTCAACGAAAGACCCTCAAAACGAATAAAATGGACTGTGTTATATGTGACAATACTTCTCATCTTGAAAAGGATTGCCTCTACAATCCAAAAAGTACAATCCATATGACCAAGAAAGAAACTTCTGAGAGGATGAAGAAGATGCCAGCTTCAAAAGGACAAATTTTTCCTTTCGAAAGCTCCAAAATGAAAAAGAAGACAAGCAAAAACTTCCCTTCAGAAGAAAAGTTCGTCTCAGAAGAAAGGAATACTTCTGAAGTACTGAAGCATACTGCAGTGATAGAAAGATCTTCCGAAGGTCTAGTCTCCAAAACTTTTGAAGTTGTAAAAACTTTCGAAGCATTAAAGGTCAAGTCTAAGCTTCCAAAGGTGGTGTGGAAGACAAAGAAAGACCTTAAGACTAAAAATTCTTCATCAACATTAGCAAATGAACCTCAAAATCTAACAATAGGTTCAATTATTATTGTATTGTCTTTAATTTCTTTTGATATGCCCAAGACCAACAATGCTTGGGTTTCCAAATGTAACTAATCTTCTCTTTTGTGCAGGAACAACTCAAGACCTACAAAAATGTATGGATCATTGATAGTGGTTGTTCTAGGCACATGACATGCAATGGTTCTCTACTCTAAAATTTTTTGAAAATTGATGGATGACCAATTGCTTTTGGAGGAGATGCTGGAGGTTACATTAGTGGAAGGGACAGGGTTACAAATAAGAAGCTCAGCAAATAAAATGTTAACTTTGTCAAGGAGCTTGGATACAATCTCTTGAGTGTATCTCAATTTTGTGATCAAAGACGCAAGTGCATTGTTCTAAATCCCAGGGTGATTATTCCTCAAGAGAATAATTTGCTCAGAGACCCCAGGAAAGGGAACTTATCAAGATGGACTTGCAAGAAATATCTCCTTTAGGAGAAGTTTCATGCTTTCTGTCTAAAGGAAATAGTGATGAGTCTTTCCTCTAGCATAAAAGAATGTGCCATGTAAACATTAAAAATATGTTTAAATTGATTAAGAATGATTTGGCAACTGGAATTCCAAAGAAAGTGTTCACAAGTGATGACCATTATGTTGAATGCTCGGGACTTATATTATGATACTATGAAAAAAAGTAAAACAAGAGATGAAACCTTAAGAACCCAACAAAGTAATGGATTTTAATATTGCAGTATATTGCTTCTCAAGTTCTTTTACAAGTGAACACAAAGCATAAGAAAAACATACAAGGATTTCAGACACTTTATACTACATCCTAAAGTCGGCCATACTTTGAAGGCCAACTGGAAACACTAATCTAGACAACAACAAGATCAATGTAAAGTCAACAGGTAGATTTTTATATTGACTAGTGACTATGACATGTCATAGCTCACATCTTAATGTATTACAAAAAGGATAAGAGTACATAAAGTAGAAAGATACAGGCTCAAGACCTTAATGTATAATTTCATATAGCACGGACCTTTCACCAACTTCTATAATTTGGTGAGGCTTTAGAGTTGTAGTGAAAAGTTGGTCAGCTTTATGAAAAGTACATCAAAGAAAGCATGTTTTTCGAAGTCTTTCGAAGAAATCAGGCTTCACTGTATTTGGCTTCAAAAGATTTTGTCTTTGAAGCTTCAAAAGACTTCACTTTTGGCTTTGAAAAGTATTGGTTTTGGCTTTGGAAGATTTCATACTTAGAATATATTTTCTTGTGTGGAGTATGAAACTTCTAAAGCAACTTCTAGTTAGTACCAAGTGCATGCGTGTAGGAAGCACTTGGGTTGTTTTGGATGCATCACCCTTTTCGATAAGCCTTACAATAAGGTATGATGCACAAACTATGCGTATTAAGAAAGGTTTATCATTTGAAGTGCTACACCCTTAATATCCACATACAGGGTTTTAAAACAATGGGTGTGAATAAACCAAGATCCAAGTCATTAATTACTGTGAATGACCTATTAATGAGCTTTCAAAAATAAACCTTAGAGTTTTTGACTTTTAAAATAGTGCGGAAGCGTAAGTTAAATATATAAACCAAAACATTAAGAAACCAAAGTTTAGAAAATAAGTGTTTGAATGCATGCTTCACTTGTGTTATGCTGCTACATGCATCTGCTATTAATGATCTGAGAAAAGTATACTAAAGTCTCATGACATAGATTAGTGAGATTAAGAGTTTAAAAGCAAGTAAAAGTAGTTGTGTTTGTAATATATAAGTAAAGTGTACTGAAATAGGTAGCTAGTCTAAGTCATAAGCATTAACAATATTGTTTTCACAATTGAAGCTAAATGTGTTTGTTTGTTTGCCTTCTGCAATGATTTACCAAGCCTTGATAATATGTTAGTCATTTAGGACAATGCTGCACCTACTTGACATCCAGTCATATGGGTTGGGCTTGTCAAATCTAATAGTACTACCCAATATTTTCTATTAGTTTCCTTAGTTAACATTCCAAAAGTGCCAGAGCTCTTCTATGGTATATTACGCTACGTTAATGCTATACAGAACTTATAGTAATTAAAGCGTTTGAAAAATACGCTTTATTCCACAAAAGGAGTATGTAAAAGAGGGGCATTGAACTTAGCTATTGCATAAGCAAAAAGTAATGTAATCTAATGAAGAATGGAAATACAACCTGTCATAGCTTACCTAGAATACGTGAGTACATAAGTACATGCAAGACACGATGGTTTAACAAACCCTAAGCATTCAATCAATCCTATTGGTTTAAGATATTTTGAAGATATTAACCAGTATGACCAAGTTGACCGTTGGTGACATCTTAGATGAAATTATGGTTGCTCGTACTTAATATTCCAGTTTTTCATAAGATTAACTCAAATAATTCACTTATAACACATAATGAATCCTATACTCTAGCAGGATTATTGTACTAATATAACATATCACACAACATATACAAATCTCGACAAGAAATTACCATGTACTCTATAGTCCGAAATCAATCCCAAATATACTTAATCACACATAAAATTTAACCATGCACTACATGTCATGTGAAATAACTTACTACTTCACATCCTAAATCCTGTCATTCCTATTAAGTAGGGGCATGATATCCGCATGCATGTATGATGTTTATCATATTTCAAACATGACTTATACTAGCACAACAATTCAAACATATCATATTAATCAAACATTACCATTAACACATAAAACCTTAATTGTCTAACATCAATCAACTTATAAAATCACACCAGTAATTACAACACAAGTTTTAAAACATTAAATTTTCCCAAAGTAACATCCATATGATCTAACCATTGGATGCTAACATAATAAGTGATCCCAACAATCAATCTAGCATGATTTTAACATAACATGCATGCTCAAAACATGGAATTTCACCAAACACATTAATAAAACTTCATCTTCAGGAAAGTTTATCCTATAACCCAAATTTCATCAAAGCCAATCATAATTTGTCATTTACATGCCTAAAATAGCAATTATTTAAACACGTGAAATAACATAGAATCACAAAATCCTAACTTCTTGTAAATTAAAGTTTCAACTTTAAGTAAGGTATGAACTAGACATTGAAATCATGATTTATATACACAAACCACGTGTAAGGCCTCGTTCCTAGAACACTCACAGTTGGTCAAACATCGCACATAAAATATAAAGCATGCATTTACATTTACTAAAATGTTGCAGTGAAATAACATAACAAACCATTTCATATATCAATAATTGCTTTTGCAAAATAATACAACAATGTAAATCGTTATAAAATATCATTTGTTTGCATTACAACACAAAAACCACATTTGACATAGGATGGATGTCATCCAAAATTGCCAAGTACTTGCACCCATGCCATCCTTAGCAACCATTCAGTGTTGTTGAGTGAGTTCTAGTTTTATAAAAACATATGTTTAAAACCTTTTGACTTTTAATCACCATCATACATCATACGTACACACAGATAAACTTATTATTATCTTTCATCATCATTCGTCATCGTATGTTATTTGTTATCATTCACTCATTCACTTCCATACACTTTCATATTGTACGTTCTATGAATCCAAGGATCGTAATCAGGAATTATCAGTGTTAAAGGAAATCAAGTTAATGTTTGCAGAATCAACATTAACCTTGTTTAATTGCTTTTTTTTAAAACTGGATATCAAATATAATCACTAATGATTATAATGAACATAATGATATGAACACAATTAATAAGCAAACAGGATTTGATTCAAATGTATTTCATGAAAATTGATTAATGATTACAGATGAATAAATAATGAATGAATAAACTGTTGAATCAAGAAGAAGTCTAATGCAACCAAAACTAAGTCACTTAGTTTTGGTACTGAAATAAAGGCTTCTGAAGCTTAGCATGGAACTTCCGAAGGTTGTAGAGTACTTCCGAAGACAAAGTGAAAGATCAACTTCCGAAGACACAACTCTACTTCCGAAGTCAAGTGTATACTTCTAAAGTTCAAGCCTTAGAAGGATGAACCGAAGACCACTTCCAAAGTATGATGAAAAGAAGAAGTCTCCAAGCCTTGGAAGAAGCAACCTCTTCCGAACTATAAGTGGATTCGGAAGTACTTACTCTTCCGAAGCCATTTAACCTTCGAAAGACACTGCTATGAACCAGTGGACACAAGTATGGTCTCTGACACTGCTACAGACCTCTGATACTGTATGGCTTCTTCCTAAAGAACCATGCAGTTGACCATACTTTATTCCACTGTTCACCTTTTCATGATACTGCATATTACCAACTTTAGTTGGTGACAAAAGGTAAGTCAGGAACATGTCTTGACTACCAAATCTCAGATAAGACTTTATCCGAGATACCTTAAACTTTAGTCTTGTAGTATAGACTTTAGCTATAAGATCCCAGCTGGTATCAAAGTATATCCGGCTGTAGGTAGTATTATATATAGGTTCTCTTTGTAACTCATTGTAACAACAACTACTGCTTGTAAGAGTCTTGTATCTTTGAGTTGAGAAGCAATATATATAAGTAAATTACTTCCTGTGTTCTTTATTACTTTATATATTGTGATCAACTCTTACTGATTCTATCTTAACTCGGGTATTGTTCTAGGTGAGTTTGAGAGAAAAACATAAGTGTTTAGTGACAAAAATTGATCCTATATTGGTATCAGAGCTTCTCAGGCTCTTGATTCGTGATCTCACCATCCAAAATCAACCTGTTTCTCACTCCTCCCTACAACCCATTCACTATAATGGCCCTTAACAAGTCCGAAGTAGAGATAGGAACGAAGACAAAGGCTCCTATCATTACTCCTAAAAACTTTAGGTCTTGGAGCTGGAGAATAGAAGGCTTCATCAGATATCGATCCAACAGGTTGTGGAGCTCCATTGTCAATGGCCCGTATAAGCCTAAGGTGGCATCACCCGGTGGAAATGGTGCCATGATAGAAAAAGGTTGTAGAGGATTACTCTAATGAAAATAGAAAGAAGATGGACATCGACAACAATGCTATGACCATTCTCATGACTGCAATACCGAACTCCATTATGGTGGGATTCGAGCATTGCACGACTGCCAAAGAATTGTTTGATGCACTTGCTCAGATGTACTCAAGCTCCAATGACTCAAAGAAGGACTCACTGAAGCAGCAGTTCGAGAACTTGACTCATATTACCGGAGAGACCCTTAGCCAACAATGCTTCAGGTACATGGATCTTATCTCTTCTCTTCAGTATGTGAACATCACTCCCGAACTTAGAGATCTTACTAGAAAGTTCATGAGTGCTCTTCCAAATGAGTGGACTTTTTACTGTGTCTTTATCAAGAGTACATAGAACTTGAACACTCTCACCATGACTGAACTCTATGGTATCCTTGATGGATATGCCTAGAGATGGAGAGTTAGAAGGGCCACCAAACAAGCAGACCCATGAGTCTTCCTTCTAGCAACGCTTTAATGGTTGCTGAAGGCTCATTACCCCCTCAACCCTAGCATTTCCTGACTTATCAGCAGCCATCATGTTCTTCTGGCCCTTACATCACTTTTCCTGAGACTCCAAGGTCTTAACAGGCTCAACACAACTCCTTTCAGGAAAGTTGTGCCTTTGTCTCAGTAAGTTAACACTTTGGTGATTTTCAATACTGCTTTGATGATCTTGAGTGTTTCAGTCCAGATAATATAGAATACATGGACATTATCCAACAGATGACTCTTTTAACTTACAGAGCGAAGAAGTTCTTTAAGAGAACTGGAAGGCACTTCCTTCAAAACCTAACTACCAGCAAGTTCGGGTTTGACAAGACCAATGCAAAGTGTTACAACTGTAACCAACTGGGTCACTTTGCAAGGGAATGCAAGGGTCCCAAGACCAATCCAGGAACCCCACAGGCCTCCACACATCCCTCAACCTCAAAGCCCGCTGAGAAGTCAACTAAAACAGCTGCAATAGCTCAAGAAGTTGACTGGAACTTCATGGTAAAGGATGTGAATCCTGCTCAAGCTCTCATGGCCGGAACAGATGATGCCCAGGTATATGAACATCTCTGCATTCTAGCCTATATACCTAAAGCTAAACTCTATCAGGATTACAATATGGAAATCAGATCTGATATTGAGTCTTTAAATATTTGAAAATCTAATTTTAAAAGAGTTGAATCTGACTATCAAAGGAAAATTGAGGAGTTGGAGAAAATTGTGTCTCTTTTAAAACATGAACACACCAACTACAAGACTCAAATCAAAGATCTGATATCCAAATTGTCAAAGGCACAAGCCCAGCTTATCACTGCTGAGGCTCAGGCCAGGAAGCATGCTATGTCTAAGCAAAATTCCAAGCTATTCTTGCATCATCCTCCCACTCCAAACTCTGTTATCAGAACAAAGGAGGGTTGGGAACCAATGAAATTGCTCCACCAGACTCCTATGAGTCTATTAGACAGCCTAGATCTAGTACTGAGGAGCAAGAGGTTCTAACTACTGACCCTTCCTCACCAGAGTTGAAGGATGAAGCAACAATAATGGTCACCACATGGAAGGAACATGTAGATGTACCCATCTCCTCCTGTGAAAAAAAAATCCTAACCACTAAGGCTAGAACAAGCAGAGCTAAAGCTTTTAGGAGAACTGCCAAGAAGGTGGCTGAGTCCAAGCTGAAGATTGATCCCAAGCAGAAGGGTATCTTTATCTCAGCTGGATTCCAAGTGTTAGGTACTTCTGATTTAGGAAAGGAGTGTAATACCAACACTTTTGTCCTGCCAAAGGATCAGAAGTTGAAGGGAAAAGTTGCTGATGAAGAAAAGAAGCCCAAGAAACAGTAACCCTCACATTCCCAAAGAGCTAACATTGCATGCATAATGTGTGGTCTGCAAAACCACATGGCAAAAGATTGTTACTACAATCCTGCAAGCACACATTATGCAAATAATGTTAGAAAAGAAGGACTCAAGGAAGGTTTCACATTTGGACCTTTTCACACGGTTCAAGTGATGAAAAAGGGAAAGCTAGTCTCGGAAGCCAGGTTGCTTTCGAAAGAAACTCTTTCTTCGAAGGGAAAATGGATTCGGAAGCAAAAGCTACTAAGGTTTGGAAGAACAAGAAAGTTCCCTTGAAACCTCCCCAAAAGAAGACTTCTTCCAAAAACAAAGAAGCTTTGGAAGATAGTCATGCTGCTAAAGCTTCAACAAGCTCGTCCTCCAAGATCAACCAAAGGATGGACTAGAAGATCAAGGAAGATGTTGCAGCCCAAACCTCTTCTTCAAAGACCTCTATTGAACCCCTATGCATAAAATTTGGTTCAATTATGTAATTATCTTTGGAAGAACCCAAAACCAGGAAGGCTTGGGCTTCCAAACAAAACTAACATTCTCATCTAATGTGTAGGGACATCCATATGACAAGAACAACAATATCTAGATTGTTCATAGTGGTTGCTCCACACACATGACAGGGAACGGATCTCTCCTTCAACAGTTTCAGAACTATGATGGAGGTCCTGTCCAATTTGGAGGTGAGGCTGGAGGATATATTTCTGGCAAACGGAGTATGTCCAATGGTAAATTAAAGGTTGACAAATTTCACTTTATCAAATAGCTTGAACATAATGTGTTAAGTGTTTCTCAATTCTGTGATCAAAAGCACTAAATGCTTTTCACAGAACATGAGTGCATTATCCTCAAACCTAGGATGACAATTCCTCCGGAATTGGTGCTTCTTAGATCTCCGTGAAAAGGGGATATGTACAAGCTTGATATGAACAATGCCTCCCTATTGGGAGAAGTATCATGCTTTCTTTTCAAAGCTGATAGTGATGAGTCAACACTATGGCATAAATTTATGTGTCATGTAAATTTTAAGACAATGAATAAATTGGCTAAAGATAACATGGTATATGGTTTGCCTACAAAGAAGTTTTTCTGCAAAGATAACTGTGTTTCATGCCTGAAAGGGAAACAACATAGGACATCTCATAAATCCAAATGTGTCAACTCTATCACTACTCCATTACACTTATTGCACATGGATCTTTTTGGTCCCACAATATAATGAGCATTGGAAGGAAATCATATTGGCTTCTAATAGTTGATGATTTTACAAGATTCATATGGGTATTCTTTTTAAGAACTAAAGATGAAACTGCTGAAACACTAAAATCATTTATTCTTAAAATAGAAAATCAAATTGATCACAAGTTTAAAATCATTTGAAGTGATCAAGGGACTGAGTTTAAGAACTTCGTTCTTGACTTATTTTGTAACTCAAAAAGGATTTCCAGACAATATAGTGCTCCCAGAACTCATCAACAAAATGGTGTTGCTAAGACGAGGAATAGGACACTTATTGAGGCTGCTCGAACTATGTTAGCTGATTCAAAACTACCTCTAACATTCTGGGCCGAGGCAGTTAGCACTGCATGCTATGTGCAGAACAAAGTTCTTGTAGTTAAGCCCCATGGAAAAACCCCTTATGAGCTATGGAACAAGAGGCCACCATTCATTGGCTTTCTAACGTCCTTTGGCAGCAGGTGTACCATACTTAACACAAAAGACAATGTAGCAAAGTTAGCTGAAAAGTCAGATGATGCTATCTTTGTTGGATACTCTTCTAACTCCAAAGCTTATAGGATACAACATTAAGAATCAATAACTTGAGGAGTCATCCAATATAGTTGTTGATGAGCACACTCCTTGTGTTAGGTGGAATGGCCCTGATCATAACTTTGATTTAGAATTGTTTCCAAACTATTCTAAACCATCTTGTGAGAATGTTTCAGTTGGAACAGGTGCTCAAAATGATGTTGATGCTGCTGCTGATGATCAACTGTTTGAGCTTCCCAGACCTAGTCCAAATTCTCCAAGAGCTGCAACAAACGAAGTCTCCACAATGCACAGATCTGATAGCTTGACCATATCAAGGAATTGTGAAGCTTCTTCAAGTGAATCACTTACTGAGCCTCAAAAATCATCAGGTAATCCACCACAACACCATGCAGAAGGAAGTAGTGTTTTGAAGGGACAGGAAACTATTAACACCACTTCCCAGCCAACCATTGATATGTTTTTCACTCATTCAATCAGTCCTTATTGAATGATTTTGAAACAAGAGCAGGACAGAGTGTTCCAGTTCCTGAGCAGAATATGTCCAACCTGGATCTATCTCCATAACTATAAGTGATTCCTCGCCTTAGGAATCATAACACTCATCCTGCTGAGAGCATCATAGGGGATGTTAGTGAGGATGTGAAAACAAGAGGACAGACTCATCAGGGGAATGTCTGCTTGTACTCATGATTTCTATCCCAGATGGAACCTAAGAAGGTAGAAGATGCCTTAAAAGATAGTAGCTTGCTTGAATCGATGCAAGAGGAGCTGCTTCAATTCAAGAGACAGAAGGTATGGAACCTATGTCTGCTATCATCTGGTCAAGTACCAATAGGCACTAAATGGGTTTTCAGAAACAAGAGAGATGATAGAGGCTTGATCATCACGAACAAAGCAAGACTTGTAGTTCAAGGATACTAACAAGAGGAAGGAATTGATTATACTGATGCATTTGCACCAGTTGCAAGACTTGAGGCAGTTAGGATCTTCCTTGCTTATGTTGCATCCAAGGACTTCACTGTCTATCAACTTGATGTCAAGTGTGCATTTCTATATGGGGATATAGATAGGAACGTCTATGTATGCCAACCTCTAGGATTTGAAGACCCACAACACCTCAACTATGTGTGCAAATTGGATAAAGCTCTATATAGGTTGCACCAAGCACCTAGGCTGTGGTATGAGACATTGTCTCAGTTTTTTCTGAATAACGGCTACACTAGAGGTACCATTGACAAGACTCTCTTCATCAGAAAGTCTGGAAAGGACATCTTGCTCGTTCAATTCTATGTAGATGACATCATATTTGGTTCTTCAAATGACCAGATGTGCAAGGACTTTGAGAGCATTATAAACAAGAAGTTGGAGATAAGTTCCATGGGAAAAATGGACTTTTTCCTTGGAATTCAAGTAAAGCAAATGAAGGAAGGGTTCTTCATTAATCAATCTAAGTATTCTCTGACTTCTTAGAAAGATTTGAAATGAAGGATTGCAAGCCTGCCAAGACACCCATACCCAGAAACCATAATCTTTGTCCTAACCTTGAAGGGGAGGATACTGATCAACATCAGTATAGGGCAATTATTGGTTCTCTGATGCATCTTACTGCTAGTAGACCTGATATCATGTTTGTTACTTGCATTTGTGCAAGATATAAGGCTGCTCCAAAGGTGTCTCACTTAACTGCTGTTAAGAGAATCCTCAGATACCTCAAAGGAGCACCTAAACTAGGTCTCTGATATCCCAGAAACAAGGATTTTAATCTCTATGTATACTCAGACAGTGACTATGGTGGCTGCAATATTGACAAGAAATCAACATCAGGAGGATGTCAATTTCTTGGTGGAAGGATCATCTCATGGCAATGCAAGAAACAATCATGTGTATCTACATCAACTGCTGAAGCTGAATACATTACTGCTGCTACCTGTTGTGCTCAACTGCTATGGAGTCAGAATCAGATGTTAGACTATGGATTCAACTTAATGAGTACTCCTCTCCATATTGAAAACAACAGTGCTATCTCCATTACTGAAAATCTTGTGAAGCACTCAAAGACAAAGCATATTGACATCAGGTATCAATTCATTAGAGATATTCATGAGAAAAATCTGCTTAAACTAATCAAAGTTGATTCAAATAAACAATATGTTGATTGTTCACCAAAGCTTTTGATGAGCAAAGATTTAAATATCTCATAACAGCTATTGGGATGATAAACATTGATTAGATCACCTCTTTTGAAACCTTTTAATGTGTAATGTCTTCTGTCAATACAATTTAAGCCCTATTACAAAAGATCTTTTTGAAAATTTTCTAAGTGTAAATTCTTCCAAAGAGAAATTAACCCTCGAAGTTATTTTTATATCTTCCAAAGCATAATTTCTCAAAGGATAATTTTTCTTCTCGGGAGAACTTTTGGTCTCGGATGAAGCGATTGATTCCATATCAGATCTACTTTCGAGGTTTACAAATTCTCCATTCGGAAAGCAACTCTAACCTTCGGAAGCAAAGTTTTTGCTTCGGAAGTAAGAATTGCCTTCGAAAGACAAATTACCTTCAGAAATGTTTTACATTTGGAAGAAAGATTCTACTATGTAACGTAAATTTCTTGGGCCCCACACTGTAAAAAGCAAAGATTTTGTTAATGATGTCGGATTATTTAACAGATTTTAACCTTACCGCCACTGTCATTTCATCCACTAAACCATCAAATCACCTTACCTAACCCCCATTGCCACCTCCCCACCCTCTTTTAAATAATCTCCACTATTCAATCTCAACTTCTTACTTGCAATTTTTACTGCCCTAGAAATTTCTCTCCTCTGAATCTTTACCCAAGCTCAAAATCATCCTCATTCACCTTTCTCTAA
Organism: Flaveria trinervia; assembly: GCA_025506515.1. NCBI lineage: Eukaryota > Viridiplantae > Streptophyta > Magnoliopsida > Asterales > Asteraceae > Flaveria > Flaveria trinervia. The sequence continues at coordinate 46,864,766 of CM046450.1, forward strand.
ATGGCACTTAACCCTCAGCACAACCAAGTCAAACTCCTTCATTCTTTAAGGGATGATGACTTCTCTGAAATCATCTCCTTCCTCACCCAATCTCCTTACTACACTGCTCTCACCATTAACCCCACTGTTTTCCCCAACCACATGGCCAAATTTTGGGGATATGGTTGAGTCGAAACACTAAATGGGATTCAAGTACTGAGGTCCAGCATTTGTGGATAGGAGTTGATCATTACTAAACAACTCATCACGTAGCATCTAGAGCTTCATAATGAAGGAGCTCCTACTGAGTTCCAAAGGCAGGTTTGGATAGCACCTACATCCTTATGGGATATGGCGGAGACATAAGCAGGTCAACAGTGTACAAGTTCAACTTCTCTTACAATTGGAAGTTTCTCCTGCATGTTGTTCTCCACTGCTTGTCCAACAAGTCCGGCGGATGGGACCAAATCCTATATGAACTAGGATGCTTAGTTCATGGACTGGTGAGAGGCCTGCGCTTCAATTACTCACGATTTGTGTTCACTAATCTGATTGGGAATATACAAAGGGAGACATTCTATATGTATCTAAGATTCATACAACATATCATCAATTGTGAGTTAGACTAAAGCATGCTTGTCTGTGCAGCTGCTCTGACTATCCCCCACATGCGGCCTACCATCTTCAAAACCTTGAAGAAGGTATCCACCAACATCACTGGAGGGTATACCACTCTGCTTCTAGGTATGATTAAGCGCATAGCTCCTAGTGACATCCCTGTTCACACCACAGGTGATGAACCCACGCCAGCAACCACCACCACAATGCCAACACTGCCTTCTCCACCCATCACCATCACATATCAAAGAAACCCCAAACAAACCCTTGTTCAATCTAGTCTGATTGAACAAGCCCCTCCTGTTCAATCCAAAAAGACTAGAGTGTAAACATGGGCTCCTACTCAGTCTGAGATCTCTCCATCCTTCTCTTTTGACCTTAATATGGGTTTTGAGTCTACTCAGTCTGAAACCTAGGAGCCCGACACCCAAACCAACAGCCGTCAGAAAGTTTATCTACACTCTTCTGAATAGCCAACAAGGGATAGCCCCACCAAAGGTTCAATGCCTGTAGACATTGATCATGGTCCCGGGTCAGTAGGCTTAACCTCCCTATCTTTTACTGACCTTCTCTTCAAAATTGATGAAGAGATAACATCTCTCCACGGCAATGAAGTTGATCTACAACACCCTCTTCAAGATCAACAGAGCCTGGAGAAATCCCTTATCTCTAGCCCCCATCAGAAACCAATTACTGAGGTGAGTCCCACTGATGTGGAAGGGACTCATGTAGATTCAACTGCCACTATAGAAGGTGCCTCAATGGACCTTGTGGATAGTGTTAACATATCTCAGACTAAATCTGTGGCAACCGAGCACTTTGATAACTCTAAAAAAGACATCATTGAGCATGGGAAACCAGGGTGCCAAGAAACCACATCTGGTGGTGAGGCTGAACATATGAGGTATGTTACCTCATCTCCCCATGATTCTTCAAAAGAAGATTAGGGAAGCATGAAACTCCTCATTCACGACCTTCTATCTAAAGTCTCAAACCTTGAATCCTTGGTTACGACTTTAGAAGCAAGGTCCGCCACCCAGCAACTTGAGATTGAAAATCTCAAGGCCAAACTAGCTGAGAAACTGATAGAGAGGTCTGTCAGGCATGTACCTGTTCAGGTCTCATTACTTCTTCCTCTAGCTCATATAGCTCTCAAGATGATGCTACCAAAAAGGGAGAGAATGTTCAGAGACAAACACTTGAGGACCCCCAACAGAGCCACACTTCAACTTCAACTTCATTTACTCCCATCATCAATGTTTAAAATGTCTGAGGAACTAATCATCACAAATGCAATCATTGAAATGGCATCTGAGGTGAACAACAAGGACTTTCTGAAACTTCCTCCATCACAGACACCATCTCTACCTCTCTCACAGTCAGAACCCTCTCTCTAAGAACCACCACAGTCAAGCACTTCAGAAGACAAGGCAAAAGAAAATTGACTACGGAAGAGCTTCAGGAAGAGGAGAAGATTATGAAACTGAAGAAGAAAGGACGACTTCCAACTAAGAAATTGCTAGCTGTCAGTACAAAAGCAGCTGCAACCAATCAGGAGGCTGTCAACAACAAAAGAAGAGAAGATATCATTGACCAGCTTATCCAAATAGGAGCTGCCAATGAAGAGACACTCATGCTACCACTAGAGGAGTTGGTAAATCTAGAGAAGGAAATCCTATTGAAACTTGAAGAAGAAGCCAGGTTGGCCTTGGAGAAAGAAGAAGAAAAACAGAAGGAGGCTGAGCTGCAGCTAAGGAGAGATAGGATAAACTTCCTACTCTCTAGAGACTTTAATCTTCAAGAACATTCTCCACACAATAATGACGTGATCCTCTGGATCTACAACAAAGAGCAGGATCAAATGGAGAAGAAAGGAAGAAGCCTACAAGAGAAAAGGAAAAGGAGAAGAAGAAGAAGGAAGAAAAGGCTAGGGACACTACGACCAAGAAGCTTACTGAAAAGGCCTAGATGAAAGACTATCTTCAGGCCCGTGGCTTCTTTGGTAGGCAGGCAGGTCCCATGTCTAAAAAGACACTTCAACAGATTGTCAGTGAAATCAAGGCTGACATCCGGATGGGGAAGAGAAAAGAGATGTACAAAAGGGTAAAGGGGATGACTTTCACTACAACCACTCCACCTCAACCCGAACCTTTCACCCCTGAACCCACACCATTACCCACATCCTCTCCCTCACCATAACCACCCAATCTTCCAATCCTTCAACCCAAAACACTCGCCAGAACCTTTGAACCTCAACCTACCCAACTACCATCCAAACCATCTCCTTAACCTTCTCAACATCTCTCTCTTGAGGAGTTTAAGGTAATCAAGACCAAGCTCGTCAACTGCACTACTCTGAGCGAAGTCTCATGTGATGAAGATTCTGTCAACATTACATATGTTGATGGATCCTCTTGTTCCCTCACAAAAGATCAATTTCTTGATTTACCTTGAGGAACACTGGACCAGGCAGCTAGACTTCCAGGCCTCAACTCAGATTCATTAAATGATGAAAAGAATAAAATTAGAAGGAAACTAGTGACTCTGCTGGACACTAAGAAAGAGGACAAGATTCCCAGTCAGTCTCTTGTGCCTAGAAAGAAAATAGTCCAGTGGAGGTTCGATGAAACTTCTCACAACTTTGTTGTGGAATGGGAGAATGGCGAAGTCAATAGACTTAATGCAACATCTTTGCTACACTCCAGCAGGTTTGATATTGCTGAGTTAGCAGAGAAGCCATTCTCCAACCCATCCAACTCTAAAGCTGCTGCTCTCATCAAAAATCATCTTAGCAGTCTTCACCTAGCCGAGTTAACTGCAAAGGCGAAGATTGAGGAAGAGTTGAGATTGAGAAGATAGGAAGACAAGGAAAGACCTGCCACCAAAGGCACTGCCTTTCTACAGATGGTGGAGGGTCCAGAATTGGAACCTATATTCAGATGGGAATATGATTATAGTTCCCATCAACTAACTCTTTTTCAGAGGGCAACAACAGAGGGTACATTTTATCCATGGTGACACACTGGATTTCCTATCCACCAAGGATCTATACAAACTTCTCAGCACCACATGAGGGAAGAACAAGGAGACAGACAAATATTTACTCTCCTTGGTGCTAAAGTTTTGAGAAGTAGAAACAAGTGAAGTTTTGGTAGCATCAACCTATGGGATGTTTGTTGGATCAAGTAGAAGGCTAATGCAACCAAAACTAAGTCACATAGATAATTTTGATACTGAATGCAAAGGCTTCCAAAGCTTAGAATGTAACTTCCGAAGGTTGTAGAGTTCTTCAGAAGACAAAGTGAAAGATCAACTTCCGAAGACAAAACTCTACTTCCGAAGTCAAGTGTATACTTCTGAAGTTCACGCCTTAGAAGAATGAACTGAAGACCACTTTCGATGTATGATGAAAAGAAGAAGTCTCCAAGCCTTGGAAGAAGCAACCTCTTCCGAAATATAAGTGGCTTCGGAAGTACTTACTCTTCCGAAGCCATTTAACCTTCGGAAGACACTGCTATGAACCGGTGGACACAAGTATGGTCTCTGACACTCTGTTGCAGACCTCTGATACTGAATGGCTTCTTCCTAAACAACCATGCGGTTGACCATACTTTATTCCACTGTTTACCTTTTCATGATAGTACATGCTACCACCTTTAGTTGGTGACAAAAGGTAAGTCAGGGACATGTCCTGACTACCAAATCTTAGATAAGACTTTATCCGAGATACCTTAAACTTTAGTCTTGTAGTATAGACTTTAGCTATAGGATCCCAGCTAGTATCAAAGTATATCCGGTTGTAGGTAGTATCATATATAGGTTCTCTTTCTAACTCATTGTAACAACAACTACTGCTTGTAAGAGTCTTGTATCTTTGAGTTGAGAAGCAATATATTAATGTACCTTGAAAATTACTTCCTTTGTTCTTTATTACTTTCTATATTGTGATCAACTCTTACTAAATCTATCTTAACCCGGGTGTTGTTCTAGGTGAGTTTGAGAGAAAAACATAAGTGTTTAGTGACAAACATTGATCCTGCATAAACAATAAATGCTTTGAATGTGTTGATGTTGATGTGACGGCCGCTAGGGTTTATGTTTGTGTGAGTTAATGTGATGTTTGGGTTTGCCATTTGGTTGTTCGTGCATTCGTGTTCGTCCATTGTTGTGAAACCTAGGATCCATATTTATAGGCAAGTGTGTTTCAGTTAAGGAAACACCGAATCTCTTGGATTTGCACAATTATCTTGTTGACGTGTTGACTTGTTGACTTGTAACACTTGTATTATTTAAATACAAGTGTTTGGACTCCGCAGCTTAACAGGTCTTCCGGAGGTAATTTGTTCTTCCGAAGATACTTTGTCTTTCGAAGGTACTTTGTCTTCCAAAGGAGTCTGCTCATTCGTAGGATTCTTCACTTGAACTCTTTGATTGACTTCACTTTAAAACTCTAGAGCTGATTGTTCATCCACAGGGGATCTTCGGATGTATGTTACTTGTAAGAAACATATCCACGGAATAGAAAAATGTTCATCCGTAGATGTTTCTTGCACTTAGTAAATTTTAGTAATTCAGCAATTATAATGCTTGCATCTGTTTCATACACAAATCAACACACATATCGGTTAACCTATATACATAATGCATACATCAAAATAATGAATTATAATCATTCATTAAAAGTATTGATTAAAGTTGTTAGGACCGTGTACGTATGGAGTACTAACTGATTATGCGTGAAACCAGATCAAATAGTCTAGAATCCTATTTGATTAACGATCCAATTAGTGAGAACGCAATCATGATCAACCTAACGTTTAAAGAAACATTAAGAACGAGTAGAACAAGATCAGGTGCAAACTATGAATTTGGAACAAGCTTTCTGGACACTTTGGATGGCTAGGTTATCAGTATGTGTCAAAATTTTCAAGTCTTTTGAATTCTCAGAATTAAGTGGTATTTATAGGTTAGTGTTTCCAATCGTACGACTGAACCATTAGCATGGTTCAGTTGTGTGACTTAATCATATGCACGACTAAAGGTTTAGTCGTCGACTGAGTCAATCTTATGTCTTAATCATGCGATTGATCCAGACTCCTAGTTTAGTCATGCGACTGCTCCATTAGCATGAAGTACTCATGGGTATGGTCCATTTTCATGTTCCATTCGCATGAAGACTCATACGACTAAGTTTGAACACATTTCTCAATAATTATTGACTAAGAACTATACAAAACAACCTCAAACCTATATAGTATGTTCATTAGACTTTATCACATAATAATATAATGAAACATTAAACATTATAAGCATCAACCACATATTATATTTCATTCAACTCCTTCATTACATATGTGTAAGACATGACAAACATTTACATTAAGCTCATAAACTAGGTACATATGTATTAACAAACTCCCCCTCAGACCTACTTTACTTTAACATCTAGCATTCTTCATAAGCTCCTCAAACCTCTTGTACTTCTCATCTGTTGTAACTCCTGCGTGTATTTCAAACGCAAAACATAGTCGCATAACATCCTAGAATTAGAGAGCTTTTACAATATCTTGCAAGTCATAGAATAGTGGCTACTTGTACAATGTGTAGACATCTTCAGCAGACAAGTTGGTAAGCTACATTGGATCAAATACCCGAATAGTTTCCATTTTGCCCTCTCTATTTAGAACTACAACCGCTTCACCTATTCTCCAGTCATAATACCATAATTTGAAGGTGGAGTGAAGTCCTGAGGCATTTCCCGTAAGGGAATCTTGGACATTATGTGTGGGGGACTCCACTTCAGCACTACTTTAGGGTTTCCACATATGGGATCTACTTCAGACCTACGAATGTACCTCTTTAGTTGTCGAGGTCTGAAGTTTACCCATCTGGTGTTGTATTCCTTCTTTAGATTAGCCTCAAACCAACCTAACATCTTTCTTGGATTAGCATACAACAGATTTAAGCATGCGAGTTGATTGAAATCAAAACTAGGGAGAGTCTTCAGATCATAAGAAATTTTTAAGTACTCTATCCCCTTCTCCCTATTTACGGCATAAACATTTACATCTTCAAAATACACCCACGATATGATCTTACGAGACACGTTTTGATGTTTCTTGACTTTGTAGAGTTTGGTGTAGGCGTTTTGCTTTTGGGCTGTGCATTGGGCTCGTATTTCAGCAAAACAAGCTGCCCATTTAGCCTTCTTGATCTCACATCTGCATCCGAGGCTTGGGCTTGGATTTCATCCTTATTAGTTTCTTTCTCCATCTCATCCGGTTTTTCAAATGTAGCACTGGTGAGAGTGTTACCCAAGTTGCGGATCACATTTCCCTCTCAGTCAGTGTACTCTGGATCATATTTCATCAACACCGTTCAGCTCGTCATCACTAATAACATCGACCTTTGGAGCGTCTTTGACGAGCTTATCAGGATTCAGTCTAAACATCTCTGCAAGTTGCTCATCTGTCAGGTCGTGTATGATATCTCCTTTTTTAGGAGTGTAGCTCACTAACCTTCTTACAATCCCTTGCAAATCAAGAATCATTGTGAATTGAGACTTGATTTGTTGAAGGGGAGCAATATCACATTCATCTTCCTAGGAAGTTTTTTCTATTTGATTTAAAATTTTAACACATCACTCATTAGTAGTTAATCAAGACATTTCATCATAGACAACCACATATAATAAGAAATTACATTAAAGTAATACACTAATCGAGTACAAAAGTTTTTAAATACAAAACATCTAATCTTTACATTTATCTTGATCAGTCAATTATTCCATTGGAGGATCTGAAGATGAGGCTCCTTGCTCTTGAGCTCTCTTGGAACGTCTCTCTTGAGCCTGAGTAGAAGCTGATGCAGTAGCATCACCTTCTTCGTCATCATCATCTCCTCTCTTCATTCCACTCATTTCTTCATCATCACCCTCATCTTCTTCACCAGAATCATCATCATCATCATCACCTTCCTTGATCTTTAATGGATCATCTTTGGATCATTTGAGCCTGAGCATGATCTTTTTGTTCTTTCTCTCTAGCTCCTCCATCCTCTGAATAGAATGTGCATTCTGTTCCTGCAGCTGTGTAATCTAGTGAGCTTGAGCAGCATTGAGCTCCATAAGCTGGGTTATTTGTGTAGCTCTTTGCTCATCGGTAGCAAGCAGCCTTAGCACTATCCAGTCGAGACTGGCTAGCTGTTCCTCTACTCTAATATAGGGTAGAGTGGGTCCATGGATCATTGGGAATTGAGTAGAGGTTCCGACTCTTTGGGTGGTGGTGGTGGTGGTGGATGTGGTGAATATGGGAGGTGGAATAGGAGTGGATGGTGAAGGGGTGGCTTTGGTAGTGGTGGTAAGGAGTGTGGTAGTGATGGTGGAAGGTGTGGTAGTGGTGGTTGGGGTGTGGTAGTGATGGTCGAAGGTGTGGTAGTGGTGGTAGGTGGTGTGGTAGTGGTGGTGGTAGCTGTGGTAGAAGTGGTGGTAATCAATGTAATCCTCATCCTATTTCTCTTCATGCCATGGGGCTAAGCCATCCTTTTCTTCCTTGAGCCCTTAGAAGAGGATGCTTCCCCTAGACTGATAGGATAGTCAGGGATGTATGATGGATCCGTAGTAGCAGTAGCAGCATCCCTGGACTCACCTTGGCGTCGACCAACTACCACAATCCCTCTCTTAGTGGCAACAACCTTACTACCCACTATCCTTTCCAGCGGCTCCTCATCTCACACTTCCTCCTCATCTATCTGAATATCGGGGTGGATAGCAGCCTGCATAGATCCACCCGGAGCCTCACTGCCTTGACCATGACCATGGTCGTCATCGTCTTCTGAATCATTAGTGGGTACCTCAATAGGCTCGACGTCTAAGTTACTATCATCGTGACACCACTTCTTGCGAGCTGGCGCCATGTAGTCCTCCCGGGGCAGATGCCCAAACAATCTCCTCACCGGGAGCTTCACCTGCTTGCCCCGGTACACATCCTACCAAGAGTGGTGTCATCTATCACCTCTAATATCACTGCATCGTCATTGTCCTTAGGCAGTACTGGAAGTTTCTCATCTATGATCATTTGCACAAACCTTGGATACATGCAGAAGTTCTCCTTACCCTTGGCCTCAAGGTTCTCGACCATGTAAGAGAAGATCATGTTGGAGAAGCTGAAGGGATAATTCAGCACCAGTGCCACGTAAGCATTCTGGATTTGGTAAGATAGATCATCAAATCCGCCCCTCTGTGATGCAATGCACTTCAGAATTACATGTGCTAGATACTTGAACTGGGGACATAGGTTGCTTTTGTTAAGCACACCTGCGTTGATTTCCCCATTGTACTTCATCCGTAGAAAACAGCCCCTTACTATCAGTGGATGTAACCTTGTCGAGTGGGCAACATCATCACCCAGATCATGTACCCGTCTAAGGTCAGCTACAGTAACCTCAATCTCTTGGCCAAAAATGATGCTCCGAATGTAGTAAGACGCAGCAAATCTGTCAACTGAAGCACCTTCCCAGAAGGCCTGCTATATAGACTAGTAAGGTGTGCATGGAGCAGAGCTAGCTCTGTAAATCCTCGACCTACTCAAAAACCCGATAATACCAACAAACTCAGCAGCATTCCGAGTGGTGGTATCCAAGTGAGCACAGATGTTGTGCTTGGTGTTGATGATCCACCTATCTCATAAACATGAGGTTTGTCCATAACAGAAGACTGTTGAAATTTAAACTGTTCTAAGATCAGTCTTGTTCAATTTTGCGATTGAGCCATACGACTGAGTTCAGTCGTGCGATTGAGCATGCGGCTGAGTTCAATCGTGCGATTGAGCATGCGGTTGAGTTCAGTCGGGCGATTGAGCATGCCGTTGAGTTCAATCGTGCGATTAAACTCGTACGCCTTGTTCATTCGGTCAATTCAGTTATTCGCCCACCTCAATCATGCGATTGAAGTTCATTCGGAGTGTCTATTCGCATAACTCTCTGTTTGACACTTTAACCTTGAATCTAGGTCAAAACTTGATGTTAACGTCGTGTTTAGACTCGTTGTATTCACAGGGACCCTAACTATCACTGTATGTCCTTCATTTTAATGATTATTCACATTTATGTGGTCTTGAAGGGTTTTATAGATTTCTTGATTTTAATCCATTAGGTCAGTTAGGGTTTGATTACACCATGCATTTTGTGTGATTTCAGTCTCTACGTACCTGTAGATGTACATAGTACACAGTAGTATCACAATCAAAGTGTCAAATCAATATAATCGAATTTTGGAAGATTAACTTTGCTATCGTGCGATTTGGGAGCGATTTAAGGGTGATGAGAATGTGCGACTGACTTCACCCTATTTATACTGATTTTACCTTCAGTCATGCGACTGGACCTATTATGTCATGGGGACTCAGTCGGTCACATCCATTCATGCGACTGGGGTTCAATCGTGCAACTGACTCAATCAGTCACTTCCATTCGTGCAATTGATTCATGCTCATGGTCCAATCGTACGTCTGGTCCATACGTATGGTTCAATCGTGTGATTGGCTCATACTCATGATCCAATCGTGCAACTGGTCTGTACTTATGGTATAGTCGTGCGAATTGCTAAGACTTATGAGCTTGACCTCATGCACTTTCAACCACTTAACTTGTTACCTATAGGGAAGACGTTATGAGCGTTGATCATCTCAGATATGACCTTTTTACTTTTAAAAACTGTTGATCACCTCAGACGTGATCCTTTTAACTTAAAAAGCTGATTGGTCACCTCAAACGTGACCCTTTTTAGTGAGTGATTCACACATTGAATTCAGATGCATAGTCTGACTTTTACCTACCAAACGAATAGGAATTAATAAGTAAAAATAACTAGAGATTTAAAAACAAAACCAGACATATTTTTGTATTTTTGGTTGGAGATGGGTTTAAACCTATTAGAGTACTTCTAACCGATTTTACTTCCTGGACAGCACAGCTTCAGTTCTATTTTATCATATGGTATGACTCATTATGGAATCATATAGGTATATCCGAATCATTTGGGACACTTTAATAACTATTTTGATGCTAGATTCATGTTTTGACCAAGAGTCAATAGCAATTTTAGAAATCATACTAGAGCTACAAGATGCACACAATGATTTTGACTTTAAAGAACTGCAGCTCACGATGATTATCGGTATACTTGTCCTCTTAAATCCATACACAGATTTTTTACACACATTGGTGATGAGTTAAGGTTTAATTATTTCAACAAGCATTTGTGGATCCCACTCTTATATGGTAATCAACGTTCCTCGAGAGATTTTTGAGCGGTCTACGGAATATTTCAAGAAGAAACTATTCTAAGAGCTTTCAAAGAGATGCCAAGCCTCTGGTCAGTGCCATCGCATAGCAAAGAGGCGCAAACAACAATGAATTCTAGAATATTTAGGTTATGGTTATCCTCAGGTCAGTGCCACCGCACACAGGGAGGCACACAACCTATCTTCTTGTTGAAGCATATATTTTATTTTTGCACATAATGAACGAACAACATAAGTTATCAGCTTAATTACATTTAGCATTTTTTTTCATGTTCTTTGATCATTTTATGGTCGTCTGCACACATTTGTGACGTATATTTTGCTATTCACCCCTTATTGGAACTATGTTGATTGTGTTAACCAGTGATAAGGTGGGAACCTATAGCAAGTTGAACAACTTAGTTGAATTTTTAACCACCAATGAGGTCTACTCATCTATTGTGTTGAATGTACCGACACATCATATAATGAACTAGCAACCTCTAGGTCTACTTTCTCTATGTTACCTCAGTAGCATACTAGTTTAACTATTATTGTTCCTTTTATTTTGCTTAGACTTCTCAGACTTATACTTTGAATTTTGCATCTTAATCATTTAAAATGATTTAAAGTCCCAAACAATCTGTTCCCTGTGTACTATCATTTTCCATAAACATTGAATCAGTATTACAGATTTGATTACTTTCCTTTTAGCTAAGTTGTCCTTCTCCCTCGTTTTTTTAGTAATTAAATAAAACAACTCATTTAATGCTAATCTAACCTAATCTCCCCCTAAAATTCTAAAACCAAAAATATATTTGTGTTTTTGGATTTTAATGAACAGGAAAATAAACTAAAATAAAATAATGCCAATTAAAAATATAAAATAAAGAATGTCGGACTATGCATTTTCTTCCTCTAAACTCACATCACTTTTGTTTTTCATGCCAGTAACCTCTAATAGATATAAAAACCTTGGTTTATCAAATGCTTTTGTGTACAGGTCGGCGTGTTGAAAATCCGTATTTATTTTAACCACATCGAATAATTGCTTTTCAAAACAGTCACGTATAAAGTGATATTTAATACCAATGTGTTTTGTTTTAGGATGTTGGACCGGATTTTTTGTTACAACAATTGCAGCAAAATTATCAACAAAAATAGGAGTGTTAGGAAATGGCAAACCTTAGTCACGCATTTGCTATTGAATCCAGGTGATTTGTGAATAGCAACTTGCAGCAGCAACGTATTCAGCTTCACGTGTTGACAGAGCAACGGAGGTCTGCTTCTTACACTGCCAGGTGACTAACCGTCTACCAAAGAACTGGAACCCTGCTGATGTTGATTTGCAATTCATTTTGCAACCACCATAATCTGAGTTGCTATACGTTGTCAGCTCAAAGTCATCATCATGAGGATACCACAACTCGAGTGTTGGAGTACCTTTCAGATAACGGAAAATCCTTTTAACACCTATGAGATGGTTGACTTTCAGTTTTGCCTGATATTTGGAACAAAGACAGGTCACATACATGATATTAAAACGAGACGTTGTGAGATACATAAGGGATCCAATCATTCCTCTATACATTGTAGCATCAACTAGATCACCATTTTTATCGGGTGCCACATCGTGGTTCGTGGCATGTGGAGTTCCGGCAGCTGAAGCATTCTCCATGTCAAACCGACAGAGGATGTCCCCTGCATATTTAGCCTGATGTAGAAAGATTCCTTTTGGTGTTTGATCCACCTGTAATCCTAGGAAGAACTTCATCTCCCCCATTGCACTCATCTCAAATTCTGCTTTCATGACAGATTCAAATTCTTTACATAACTCTTCGTTTTTGGAACCGAAGATTATGTCATCAACATAAATCTGTACCAGCAGTAAGTCACTTTTTTTTTCTTTGATTAACACTGTACAATCAATAACTCCTCTGCGAAAACCGTTTTTCAATAGATTAGTTGAGAGTTTCTCATACCATGCTCTCAGGGCTTGATGTAGCGCATAAAGAGCCTTATCCAGCTTGTAAACTTTGTCCTCATGATAAGGATTCTCAAATCCTTCGGGTTGACTGACATACACTGTCTCACGGATTTCACCATGAAGGAACACACTCTTGACATCTAGTTGATAAACTTTGATCTTCATGTATAATGCATAAGCTAGGAAGATACAGATTGCTTCCATTCTAGCCACAGGTGCAAACACTTCATTTTAATCAATTCCTTCGACTTGTCTAAAACCTTGAACGACAAGTCGAGCCTTGTTTCTAATTATGACCCCTTGGTCATCCTTCTTGCACTTGAAAACCCATTTGGTGCCAATTACCTTAGCACCTTTTGGTCTATCTACCAGTGTCCATACTCTTAGCTTCTTGAATTGAAGGAGTTCTTCTTGCATGGCACTAACACATGCCTTATCGTTTAAGGCTTCAATTACATATTTTGGCTCAAATTGAGACACAAAACATCGATAAGCATCGTCATGAAGATAGCCTTTTTCCATGACTGAGGCATAATTAGCTGAGTATAGCTAACTTTGTGTCAGTACTCTCTATTGTACATCCCCTATGATATTGTGTAGAGGATGATATACATTTATTCGAGATCTGGGAGTGGTGGGAAAACTATTTCCTTATCCAGATTTTGAATTCCCGGTTCAGTAGTTGTAGTCATTGGAGTGTGAGGTTCCGAACTGTCAGAAGCATCAACCTATGACGCTTGTGTACTTTCAGTAGTAGGAACCGGTTCCTCCTGATCCATCTAATCATTCTCCACTTCTTCATCTTCAGAGGAGGAGTCGCTTACCTCAAGTGCTCCCCTTAAAGGACTAGAAGATTGTCCTTGTGAAACTGATATTCAAGTCTAGTGACAGTGTGTTTAAGACATCGTACATCATTTTGGTCGATAACTCATCATCAGGAAGGGAGAGAGGGATGTTGAAGGACTTAAAGAATCCATCATAGTCAAAGAAGAATGGGGGCCCCTTTCCAGTATGGGGTGGTTTATCTCTTAACGTCAACATTGCACCATACTTCTACTTGACCCATTGAGTTTTTATAAACTCTCTTGTTTGGTATATTGTATCTTAGAAATATCCCTTCATTAGCCTTCCCACTAAACTTCTGTTGGGTTTTGAGACATGTAAAACAAAACTAGTTTAACCATTTAAACTATAAAAACGCAACGGAAAAAGGGTTTTAACATGTTGTTTATAATATGAAAATTTCACCATTTGAAAGCTCAAATAAAACCCAAGTATAAGGATCATATATATATGTGAAATAGTATGCTATCAAAACCAAAAACAACCATTGGGTGTACAAAGAAACAACCTTTCTTGCACAAGTTATTGAAGGTGGGAGAGATGAAGAAGATGATGTTCTTGAATGTTCAGCCCCCAAGAAACAAAGCCTCAAGTAGTGATACCCACAAGCTCTTCCAAACACCTAGCTAGTTAGGGAGCACAACACCAAAATCTCTACAAATGTACCTTCAAGAATCCGAATTTTCAGCCTTGTTTTTGAGCTTCTAATCCGAAAATTCAGCCTTGTTTTTTAGAGAGTTCTTACTTGGGTGTTGTAAGAGAAAAGTGTGAATTGATGGAAGAGTGCTAGAGGAGTAAAAGTCTTGCAAAGACCAAGACAAAATGGGGTCCCAATGCCACAAGGGGCGGCTGGATTTTTGTTTAAAATGGGTTACCCCCATTTTGAAACTTTTATAAACTTTTTACTATTTCAACCCTTAATTTATATATTTAAAACCTATTTTAATTTTATAACATTAACACACTTTTATTTGTTATTATTTAACCAACTTAAATAATGAAACAAATAATTTCTCATGAACAAATTATCCATATAATGTTGTTTTATCATAAAAGCAATGATGTAGAAAACCCATTTTCTAAATAGGTGTCCTTATTTATTTGTACGATCTCATCAACAAATAAATATGTATTGGTGTTTGTATAGCTTGTTATTGGGTATGACCCGACTTGGATCATAACTACTAACCACATCAATTTTGTATGTGTCTTGGGCGTATAAGATCCAACAATCTCCCACTTGTACAAGATTCATAGAAGATCGATACAAAAAGTAAAGACCACCTAACAACGATTCACTACCCTTAATACGTATGACTAAGTGCCATTCAATAACATCATCTTCTTCAAGTGCCATACTTGAAATGTTTTAGGTGAATCAATCATCTATCCTTTTGTCATAGATGTCATGTTAAATCTTAGAGACACAGAGTGATCTTTCTCTATTGATTTAACTTCATCAGGCCTTAGACATCTTACTCTCAACGAATAAGAGGGACAAATCCCATCTTGACTACATACGTCTCTCATAATGACCTTATATCATACCTAAACTCAGACTTATGTACTGTCATGTTTCAAAACAACGAAGAACTAAGTCAAAGTATAATATTCGGTAAATATCAAGACCCAATATGTATCTCAAGTCAGAGGATACCAAATGATGTTCGCCTTTACTCAAAATTACTTATGATCAATAAGGAAGATTCCATGTAGTAATATTTGAGATGCAGGTCAGTCCAATATTTGCATCCCACAAATATCTATGAACTTTGGCAGCAACCTTTGCTCCATATTCATCCATATGAATATACCAATCCAAATTTATAATAATTTTACCTTCATACTTGTTCCCACAAGCATTAACAACTACGGACGTTCTGAGTAAATAATTTACTCATGGATTTTAAACATGCAAAATAGGAATATTAGTTGAATCATTGTAACCAAATAATTCATTCAAGCAATAAAGGGTAACAATATCTCAATACAGAAATTAAAGATCAAATGCAGTCACTAGAATATTGAAGTCCCATGGCACAAGCATGACTTTCATACTTTGTATTTTCAAGGAGCTTCGTGAGTGAATCCGTAATGTTTTGATCTATGTGAACTCTGTGAATACATATCTTTCCCTTTTCAACTTCATCCCTTATGTAGTTGAATCTTTGTTCAATGTGCCTAGTCTTTTGATGTGCACGGGTTCCTTGATTTGAGAAATTGTACCCTCGTTATCACAAAGGATTTATAGGGGGTCCTGAATGGAAGGGACCACCCCTAGATCGGCAATGAACTTCTTTAAGCATGCAGCTTCCTAAGCTGCTAATGAAGCGGCGATGTATTCTAACTCAGTAGTTGATAATGCCACCACATCTTGCTTAGAGCTCTTCCAAGAGATTGCTTCTCCATTCAAGATGAAAATGTACCCCGATTGTGATCGTGAATCGTCCCGATCAGTTTGGAAACTCGCATCCGTGTAACCCTTTACAACGAGTTCCTCCTCACCAGATCCATAGATTAGGAACATATCTTTAGTCCTCATTAGGTACTTAAGTATGTTCTTAATAGCCATCCAATAACTACTTCCAGGATTTTGTTGGTATCGGCTTGTCAAGCTCAAAGTGCATGACACGTCCGGTCTAGTGCATATCATTGCATACATGATGGATCCTATAGCAGACGCATACAAGATTACCTTCATTGTGCCTTGCTCATCGTTTGAGCTTGGCCATTGAGTCTTACTCAATATTGTTCCTCTTTGAATAGTTATGGTACCTTTCTTAGAGTTTTCCGTCTTGAACCTTTTCAAGATCTTATCAATGTATGCACTTTGATTCAAACGATCAACCGCCTTGATCTATCCCTATAGATCTTTATTCCTAAAATATAGACGGCTTCACCAAGATCCTGATGGAGATACAACTTCCAAGCAAGACTTTTACACCCTCCAAGGTTAATGTCATTCCTAAATAGTAGTATGTCATCAACATACAATACTAGGAAAGTGGTGATGCTCCCACTAGCCTTCTTATATACACATGCTTCATCAACATTTTTGATGAATCCGAATTTGATTATCTCTTCATCAAAACGGTGATTCCAACTCCTTGATGCTTATTTCAATCCATAGATTGATTTCTTTAACTTGTATACTTTGTTAGGATGTTTTGAGTCGACAAAACCTTCAGGCTGAACCATATAGACATCTTCCTCAAGATATCCATTTAGAAAAGCGGTTTTGACATCCATTTGCCAAATCTCATAATCATAATGAGCACCTATGGCAAATAATATCTTAATAGACTTTAGCATTGCAACGGGTGGGAAGTCTCATCATAATCACCCCTTGAGTTTGAGGTAAACCTTTTGCTACAAGTCTAGCTTTATAAGTATCCAAGTTTCCATGCATATCGGTTTTCCTTTTGAAAACCCACTTACTTCCAACTATCTTGGAGTTAAGAGGTGGTTCAACCAAGTCCCACACTTGGTTGTCATACATGGATTTCATCTCAACATTCATGGCTTCAAGCCATTTGTCACAATCCAAATTGGACATTGCATCACGATAGGTGGTTGGTTCATCGGAATCTACCACATAGAATCCATCTACGAAAAACCCATATCTTTCAGGTGGATTACTAATTCTACCAGATCTGAGAACGTTTGTGTACATTGATCAACCACTTTATCATTCTCAACATCCTCATGTTGAGTGCTAGTGTCAACCAAACGTGTATTGGTTTGTGGTTCTTGATCCTCCTCAAGATCCACAGTCTACTACTAGTTCCTTCCGTAAGGAACTTAGCTTCTAAGAACTCAGCCTTCTTGGCATCAAACTCTTTTTGTTCCAATGGATCATAGAAATAATATACCATAGAATCTCTAGGATATCCAATGAAGATACACTTAGTGGAATGGCTTTCTATCTTGTTTGAGGTGTGAGTCTTAACATAAGACTCACAACCCCATACCTTTAAATATGATAGTGATAGAACCCTTCCATGCTATATTTCAAAAGGTTCCCCATTTCCATTTTCTTGGTTGGGGCCATATTCAAGATACGGGCGCAGAGAGCAAAGCAAAACCCCAAAGTGATAGATGAAGTGAGCTTCTAGCCATGATAGATTGAAACATATCCAATAGAGTTTGATTTCTCCTCTCAGACATGCCATTATGTTGTGGCGTTCCAGGTGGAGATAGTTATGAGACAATACCACAATTTCTAAGATGATCTCTAAAAGCATCACTTAGGTATTCACCTCCTCTATCGGTGCGGAGAATTTTTATTTTCTTGTTGAGTTGATTTTCTACTTCATTTTGGAAGACTTTGAACACTTCAAAAGCTTCATCTTTGTGTCTTAACAAGTACACATAACCATATCAACTATAGTCGTCGGTAAAGGTAATGAAGTATCTTTCATGGTACCTAGTCATTGGCTTAAACAGACCACATACATCCTAATGTATGATGCCTAATAATCTTTTGCCCTTTTGGATTTGCCACTAAAAGGTGCCTTAGTCATTTTACGTTGTAAACAAGATTCACATATATGAAATAAATCATCTTCGTTTGCTTTTAGAGGACCGTTCTTTTGAAGTGTTTGTATGCGTTTCTTGTTTATATGACGAAGACGGTAATGCCAAAGATAGGTATCACTCAAATCCAATTGGAGTTTCTTAGTGACGGCTTAGTACAATGAGCTATCATATAATGTGTTTTCATGAGCCAATTCATAAATACCATTAACAAGAATAGCTTTAAAATAAAATGTGCCATTTAAAGAAACATGAATTTCATATTCAATAAATGTCAAAACATAACCATATTGTCTTAATTGGGAAATAGAAATAATGTTCCTAGTCAAACTAGGAGTATACAAAATATTGTTCAAAATTGCTTCCAAACCATTTGGAAGCTTCAAGATGTAGTCCCCTTAGCCTTCAACTTGAACCTTTGCCCCATTCCCCATGTAGAGGCTAACATCCCCTTCTTGAAGTCCTTACTTCTTTTGAACCACTACAATAAGTTGCAAATGTGAGTTCCACATCCGGTATCCAATAACCATGTGTTAGAGGATATTAAATTTAGATCAATATGAATCATGAAATTTTTACCGGAGGTTTGCCCCACATCCCTCTTTGCTTGCAACTCTTTGAGATGGACTAGACAATTTCTTGCCCAATGTCCAATCTCCCCACACTTAAAGCATGGGTCATTCAAAGCAACCTTTTGCTTCTTCTCTGCTGGTTTTGGTGGTGGAACTCTTACCACTCCCTTTCCCTTTCCCCTAACGTGCCCCTCATCCTTGGAAACATTTGCCTTGGGTGCAGGGTGAGGCCTCCTCTTGTTCCCACTTTCATTAATGGTGAGAACATGTAACCCCTTTTACCCATGGCCGCCTCGGCAGTTTTGAGCATAGAGTGAAGCCCACTTATGTTCTTGTCCCACCCGTTCATGTTATAATTCATGACAAAGTTGTCAAACCTTTTTGACAAAGAGTTGAGGATCAAATCCGTAGCCAACTCTTTCTAGACGGGACAATTCAGCCTTTCGAGGCGGTCGATGTAGGTTTTCATCTTAAGTACATAAGATGAAATAGATTGCGTGTCGTCCATACGACACGCATGGAGTGCTCAAACCGTTTCCAAGCGCTCTACCTGTGCTTGTTGTTGGAACATTTCCTTCAACTGGGTTATCATGTTGTATGCTCCATGATGTTTATACTCATTTTGGAGATCTGGAGTCATACTAGCCAACATGAGGCAAGACACTTGGACCGAGTCCTCAGTGTACTTCACCCAATTACTGTAGGCCTCCTCATCACCCTCATTAGGTTGATCAGGAATCGGATCGTCTAAGATGTATGATCATTTCTATTGCTTGAGAATAATTCTCAAGTATCGAAACCAATCAATAAAGTTATTATGGTTTAGACGATCTTTTTGGAGAATGGTCCTTAGTGATAGTGAGTGAGCGGACAGGATTTCATTATTTTCATTGTTGTTGGTGGCCATCTACAATATATAACAAATTTCAATTTTAGTATTGTCGATATTGTTCATATTTTAATAATTAAAACCCCTTATTAAGTGACTTACACAATTTTAAAATTCTAGAATCCAACGTTACATTTAAATAGTGGTTAGGTGACCTTTATCTCATTATTTAAATTTACAAGGTAGTCAATGTTTTGACAATTGTAACCCTTTGCAACTTCTAGGGTATGGGGTCGACTTTAAAACATCATATGTATAGTCGGCATGTTTATCCCATCAACACCTTTGTAAACCATATTGTAGGTGATCCGTTTAACATGGTTTTCAAATCAAGTTACCTTACTTGCACACACATGTGGGTTTTCTAACATAAATGGTTAGGTGACCTTTATCCCACAAATATGGTATCCCCACCTCAAGTCACAAGTTCCCTCAAAACGGTTAGGTGACCTTTATCCCATTAAGAGTTTCCATTGACTTAAGTGTTGTGCAAAAGGATGGTGTTAAACTTGTTTATTAAAAGGAAATTTTAAGTTTTCATAATCTTAGTTTAGAAAAATCTATGTACCATATATTTGCATGCTTTCAAATACAAGGTACCCTATGGTTCACTTTTAATAAAACCCCTTTTATTAAAATCATTAATCCTTTTAATAACCTTTTATTAACCACTTAATGATAAAGAACCATCAAATTTTCAGCTTGTTAAGCTTGTTAATGAGCTTGTTATGCATATCCAAATATCAACCAATCAATCAAACAACAAACATCCAAACAAGCATAAACATACAAACATGAGTGCATAACCATAGCCACTAAGTTGACTACACTTGTTTGCCATCACAAGTGTTGTCATAAGGTCTTTCCTAAGGGTTGAGATGACACATCAAAATGTGTACATGAACTCCCACTTGAGTCCACATCCAAATGCTTCAAGTGTCCATGTCTTTGTGTCCTCCTTTGAGTCTTCATCTTGTGCATCTTCTTTTACAAAATCATATCCTAATACAATTTTCTAATAAAAGAAATGCACCTAATCTATTTATTACATAACCAAATGAATAAATAAATTACATCCCAAATACAAAACACAAATATTACAACTCTGTCATGAAACAAAAACCAACATGACAAACCATAATCAACTAATCCAAAACACATAAGGCCAAGGCTATGTTATGCACCAAAATGAGAAGCATATTCAACATCCAAGAACAACAATGAACCCCTTATTTCAGCCCTAAAGTGTCAGCCAAGATGAACCAAAACTTTAAGGTGATGTCCAAACAACACAATCAACCATTTGATGTAAATCTTTCAAGGTTTATACTAAAGCATGCAAGATTAAACCTTGAAACATAAGGGATTCATACATCCCCAAAAAAACAGCCCCTAATGGGTTGGAAAAGACCATCAAAGTAACTTTTCAAGAACTTTTGAAGAACATATTCCTCATATTCGGCTCTAGATGCCAATGTTGGGTTTTGAGACATGTAAAACAAAACTAGTTTAACCATTTAAACTATAAAAACGCAGCGGAAAAAGGGTTTTAACATGTTGTTTATAATCTTAAAATTTCACCATTTGAAAACTCAAACAAAACCCAAGTATAAAGATCATATTATATGCGAAATAGTATGCTATCGAAACCAAAACAACAACCATAGGTCTACTAACATCGTCCTTGTTGTCTCTATCAAACTCCTGTTCTTCTGTTCATTCATGGTGTGTAGGCAGATGTAAACTGGTGTACAATTCCTTTCTCTTTGCAGAATGCCTCCATCCACTGGTTCTTAAACTTTGTGCCATTGTCTGAACGAATCTGTCGCACTTTCAGCTTGTAAAGAGATTCCAATGTAGTCACTAGCTTTTTGAATGATTCAAATGTCTCTAATCTGGAATTTAGAAACATTACCTAAGAGAATCTTGAGTAGTCATCATGACTACATAACAGAACAAATCACCAACGATACTCTTGGTGATACTGGGCCAAGCAGATCCATGTGAAGAAGCTCAAGAGGCAGGTCAATTGAATGAACTTTCTTTGCCTTGTGAGACTTCTTTGTCAGTTTACCTTTCTTACATGCTACACAAAAATATGATGATTGAAACTTCTTGACATTTACTCTATTCACTAAGTCATTCTGGATCAGATGATTCATCTTCCGTGGATTTATGTGTCCTATTCTCCTATGCCAGGAGATCGAGTCCCTCTCTATTGCTTTTGACAAGAAGCATGAACTTGATGATCGGTTATGGAGGCTTTTAATAGATCCAAGACATATAAGTCATTATATCTTGAAGCTGACATTAAGATTTGGTCCTCCGGGATAATGTAATCCTTCTTCAATACATAATTTCTTGTTGTCAAAAACAACTTTGAATCCTTTGTCACATATCTGGGATACTGAAAGAAAGTTATTCAGTAGTTCTTGAACATAGTTGACCTTTTCAAACTTTACTTTCTGGTTTCCCACTTCACCTTGAGCAGTGATGTAACCTCCTTTATTCCCAGCAAATGATACATGTCCTCCTTTAATTTGTTTGACGTTGAGAAGGAGTGACAAGTTCCCGGTCATATGCCTATACGCCCCACTATAAACAATCTAGGTATTTGTGATAACACTGTAACGGACACCCTGCACATTCAGAGGAAATTATCAGTTTAGGTTTGGGACTCAAGCCTTAACTGGCTTGGGTGACCGTAAGGAATCACACATCATAAACTCAACCACTGTCCTTTTGAGGGTTAGGGCATATCATTCTTCTTATTGTTCTCATTATCAGACAATGGACTTAACTTTTAATTCCGTAAGCCTGTTTTGTGTAAGGCCTGTTTGTGATAAACAGACGAGTGGCTTACTGTTTGAACTTTAGGTTCATTAATTATCTTTGGTGGAGTAATAGAAATCCTTTTTTAAGAACTTTGTTTTGTATCTCAAAGTTCAATTTTCTGTCTGGGAGTCTGATAATAAGGAAGTTAGAAGAAATGTTTCCTCTCTTTCCACAACTGTAGCATGATCTCCCTTCTACATGTTGAGGAAACTGTTTATGTGGGGTTGAGTGTGATACAGGTATGACATGAGCCTAATTGGATTTTGTCACTTCTCGTTTAGATTTTTCTGCTTATTAACAAAATTAATTGCTTTGACGTTTTGAACATCTTTAACATGCCCTTTAGTTGGACTTTGATGACTAACTAAAGATCATATATAGGTTGGACTCACCATAGATTAGATTGTTTATTTTGCTTGTAATAGGTCTTTTGTTAGTTTCCTTTTGTATGTAGTTAGTTTTATGCAGTTTTGCAGTCGAGCAAAACTGTATAGTTTCGCTCACAGTCAGCTAATTAGTTGCTCGGCCAAACTAATGTTTCTGTCGGGCGTAACTACAGTTTCGGCATAACAGTTTTGCGGGCAGCGAAACTATCTGCGAAACTAAGACTGCTATATATAGTTTATGTTCATTTGTATTGTGGTATGCTTGCAAAACCCTAATCGTTGATCCTTGTTGCAAGTTTCCTTTTCTAAGCAGTTATTACACAGAAATATCATTGTGCTTTGATGTTGTTGATTGTTACGATCTTTACTATCTTATATTGAATGAGTTGTTATTGTGTTCAATCTTCATTGTTCATCTTCTTTTGCTAATGTGTTTGATAATGAACGATTCTTCATCTCATTTGCACTGTTATACGATCAAATGGACCAACACGTGTGTGGTTAACTAGTTTAGTCAATTTGGGTTTTGAAATAGACTTTGGTGAACTTGACCTTACATCAACCCATTTAAACGCATCATCTAACTTCTGAGAAACTAGTGTTCTTATTGCGAAACTGTGACCCTCTTTTTGCAAAACTATTGGTGTTATCACTATTGAATTCATTTTTTGTAGCTCTACGAAACTAGTCTCTTTGAACGAAAGTTCATCAGTGCTTGTGAAGGTTTAACAAGCGAAATTGCTTCCGAAAGTAATTTTGAACGAAAGTTCAAGCTTGTTTAGTGCGAACTTATTAGCAAAACTAAGCCTTTTGTGACATTCGGCTAGCAAAACTGCTGCTGAAATTGTGAGCGAAATTACACAACTCAGCGTAATTAGTCGTCACTGCGAAGTTGTCTGCAATTTACCTTTCTTCTGCGAAACTAGCGCATTTTTAGGGAAACTATTACTTCTCTTGCCGAAACTACATTAATACTAGCGAAACTACAATGTCAAAGCTAACCTCACTCAATCTTGCCGATCTTTAAAGTGTGCTCCCAATAGGCCACCGAGACTCATTAATGGAGACAGTTTCGAAGATTGGAAGAGATGTCTCAAAGCTTTCTTCTTCTACACTGACCACAACCAATGTGAATCAATTATTTCTAGTCCTCACTACCAACTGTCACTGTTGGTGATGTTGTCTCTTAAAATAAGGACCCATCTTCTTTCACTGAAAAGGATCTGAAGCTGATCGATCGTGACTAGAAAGCTATTGGTGCATTAACACTATGCTTGGCACTAGACATCTACAATAGATTTGCAGAGTATAAAAATGCTAAATCACTTTACGATGCCTTATGTGAGTTCTATGATGGTAACATTGAACTGGTAATGGAAAAGGGCATTCAAGCAGAGAAGGAATTCAATTCCTTTGTTGGATACAATAACGAGAGTCTGACAGATCTCATAAATCGCTTCTTGACAGTTTCAAGCACCTTAAAGAAATACGATGAAAAACTGTCAAACAGTGAACAAGTTAACAGGCTATTAGACTCTCTCCCACCTCAGTGGAGCCTTCAGGTGAGAATGCTAAGGCAAGAAAGAGGATTCACAGATTACAAGCTGATGGATATTATCAATAAGCTTAAATCTTTTGAGTTAGACATGAAGAGACGGGAATTTAAGCAGACCATGATGCCTACATATGGTTTTACTCAAAATGTTGCTTTACTATCATCCGCTACAAGCTCTCAAATACAGACTTCAATTCAAGGAGGAGTTAATACAAGTAATTTTTCATGAGGAAATGTTAGTGTTGGAAGAGATCAAGCTATTCTAAGGCAAATGTTGAAACTCCAGTTCCATGAGAAACAATGGCTCTTTTAGGAATGTTTGTTCAAAGCTATGAAGCACTTGTGGCTAGAGAGTTGAAAGGGAAAGGAATGACAATGGAGGACATGTATCACATGGATCTGATAATCTTAAAGAAACAGACATTCAGTGCAAATGGCAATGTTGACTCTTAGAGCTCGGAGATTTATGGAGCACACTGGACGAAAGAACTTCAGCGGTCAAACCTCTAATTCAAAATTGTGATTTGATAAGTCCAAACTAAGATGTTTTAACTATAAATAGTTGGGACATTTCAAACGTGAATATCCATCACTAATTGTCACTTATTCCAATAATTCAGGAGTTCCAAGATTAACCATTAAGAGAGAGAAGGAAGATATGAATCACAAAAAGGAGACTGCCTTGATTTCTAACTTTGACTAGAGTGTAGAGGTTGAAGAGACAAGGACTGAGATAAATCATGCATTGGTGGCTGAGGTTGTTAAAGGAAAGGGGAAGGTAGACAGTAAAGATGGATTTGATCCTTTCGAGGAATTCAAAGAGGAGGTTGAGTTGTCTGTGAAAGGGAAAGAAAAGAAAGATAAGAGAAGGAGAGAAGAGAATTTGAAGGACTAAAGCAGGAAGGAAGTTCATCCACTAAGCAAGGAAAGGAATATGATGATGCTACTATCACTATTGAGGAAGCAAGTCAAGTACTCTAGTGTGCCAATGTGAAAAGGCCTAAGCAGCAGAAAAGGTGGTGATGGGACTTCCATATAAGGTAATTCAGGATATGTGTTCATGTACTTGCAAAATAAGATTATTGGGATTTATAAAGTTAATGGGCTATTAATTGATAATGAAAAGGATTTAAAACGAATTAGTGAGGAACTTAAAATCAATGAATCAAAATATTTTGTTAAATTAAATGAGGCCTTGAAAGAAATTGATCATTTAAAATGAATTGTTTTGAAAAGAAATGTTGAGATTAACACTTTGACTGAAAGAGTTGCTCTTGCTGAATTTGAAACAAGCAAACTTCAGGCAAAGTTAGACAAATAGACCATATCAGGAATGACACATGATGATTTATGTAAATCTCAATAGGGAGCTAGGATTAAAACAGGATTGGGATATGAAAATGTAAAGGTTTATCCTCCTCCTAGTACATATTGTTATTCTCCTATGCCTATTCCTCATACTTCAAATGATTTAATCAAAACAGACACTAACAGTATGTTTGCAGGTATAGAGGGTGTTAATCCTAAGCACATTCATAAGGACTACGACTATGGACCAACTAGTGGGCTTGGATGCACTAGTATTAATACACCTGATTTTCAGCATTTCATTTTAGATCATAAGTCTAGTTTAAATTATGTCTTTGTTTCTAGTTCACCTGTAACTGACACTATTGCATCTTGTTCTCATGATGTTCTATTTCATCTTTAAATTATGTATACTGTGGTGATGCTTTTTGTTCTGGTGATGATAACGGTGCAACTAATCTCACTACAAAGACTAACGAGAGACTTAAAACTAACTGTTTTGATAAATTCTTCTCATCCAATTCCATATTGTATTCCATTAAATATTTCTTTGTCAAATGAAATAACTATAACTTCGTCTGAAGCAAGCGAAGTGGTACTAAAACTACTTGTACTTCAGATGATCATTCATCTACTTTTGCAAATAATAATTCTTGTTCACATAAACTTCAACCTCGTGGCATGCATGAGACAGTTAGTGACATTGGTTCTAGTGTGTCTGAATATGATGAGGAAATTCACATTGATCATATTCTTATCTCATCACATCACAGACCTAGATACCAACCACATTGTTTCAGGTGTTGTCAAGAGGATCATCTTGTCAAGAATTATCCTACACTTCTTCATGGTCATGTAAATAGGAACTATTTTGGAAATAAATTAACAAAATTAGTTAATAATTTCTTTTGTAAGAAATCTGCTTCTTCCAAAGCTAAAATTTTTCAAACTTGGGTTCCTATTGCACCTGGTTAATCTATTCTTAATTTTGATTACAGGAGTCATCCACTAAGATTGTAAATAGCGTATGGCATATAGATAGTGGATACTCTAGACATATGAGGGGTCTAAAAGATTTACTGACCAATTATCGGATTATAAATGGAGGATATGTTGCTTTTGCTAGTGACATAAAGGGTGGAAAGATGATTGGTCAAGGAGAAGTTTCCAATGGTTCTTTAACATTGGAGAAAGTCAACTATGTCCCTGAGCTTGCGTTTAATCTCCTGAGTGTGTCTCAAATCCACGATAAAGACATTTGAGTCTTGTTTAAATCTCATAAATGTCTATTTTTAAAATCAGAGATTGTTATTCTAGAAGATTTGATTCTTATCCATGCTCCGAGAAAGCATGATACATAACTTCTTGACATGAACTCAAGGGAGTCTAAGTCTACTACAACCTGTCTTCTTTCAAAAGCTTCAACCTTTGAGTCTCTGTTATGGCATCGCCGATTGGGCCACATTAATTTTAAAATAATAAACAAATTAGTCAAATACAATCTTGCTAGAGGACTTCCTTTCAAAGATTTCTCTGTGAACAAAATATGTATAGCT
Organism: Flaveria trinervia; assembly: GCA_025506515.1. NCBI lineage: Eukaryota > Viridiplantae > Streptophyta > Magnoliopsida > Asterales > Asteraceae > Flaveria > Flaveria trinervia. The sequence goes on from CM046450.1 coordinate 46,892,110, forward strand.
TGTGCCAAGGGCAAACAACATAAGAAACCACATAAGCCCAAACTTGAAAATAGTATAAGTTGTCCACTCAAGTTGTTACATATTAATTTGTATGCCCCAATCAGTGTTAAATCAATTTTTAAAAAATATTTATGTCTTGTTGTTACAAATGACTTCTTAAGATATTCATGGGTGAGATTTCTTGCTCACAAGGGAGAGGTTGCTGAGGAATTGCAGATATTAGTTCTTTCAATTGAGACGATAAGAAGGGAAAGGTTTTGGCCATGAGAAGTGACAACGGTACTGAATTCAAAAATCAGATTTTTGATTCATTCTGTGCTCAAAAGGGAATTGTGAGACAATTTAGTGCTGCAAGGACGCCTCAACAGAATGGTGTAGCTGAATGAAAGAATCCCACTCTTATTGAAGCCGCCCTTACAATGTTAATAGAATTATCGTTACCCATTATCTTTTGGGATGAAGCAGTAAATTATGCTTCATACGTTCTAAACCGGGTGTTGATAGTCAAGGACAAAATGAAGACTCCTTATGAAATTTTTTCATAAACAAAAACCTTTAATTGATTTTTTTGACCATTTGGTTGTTCATGCACTCTCTTGAATACTCAATCCCGAAAAGCAAAGTTCGGTGCCATGTCTGACGAGTGTTACTTTGTCTCTTATTCTTCTTCTCAAAAGGCTTATCGGGTATATAACAAGAGAACATGTATCATTCAAGAGTTGTTCTATTTTGATTGGCAGGAGTCTAACCCTTCTGGTGTTCGATCTGAACCAGCATGGTTCTTTGACTCTGATACTATGTTTAATTCTTTTAATCTTCCAGTTTTTTATGATGATGCATCCATCTCAAATGTTCAAACATATATTATTTCCTCAACCCTATCTCCTGTCAATTCCACTTCTTCAGCAAATGATGCCAGGTTAGTTGATGTTGGATCATCTTCTCAATCATTTGATCTTTCACTGACACCTTTTTCAACATCTCTTCCTTCATCACCAACATCTATCCCACCACAGCCTGTTCTATCTCTCTCACCCTCTTCTACTCATCCACAATCTGTTAATGACACTTCTTCAAACATCTTGCCTTTACCCACACATTTCAAAACTTTGAAAGATCATCCTCATGATAACATTATACGATCTTCTCTGATGGTGTACAAACATGGATTCAATCTGGTTTGATTAACATTTGTCTCTTTTCTTGCTTTATCTCTCAATTTCTTCTGAAAAACATGCATGTAGCTCTCCAAGATCCTTGCTGGGTGGAATCAATGCAATTAGAACTTCAACAATTCAAAAAACTCAAAGTATGGACTTTGGTTGACTTACCTCCAAACAAATGCCCAATTGGTACGAAATGGATTTTTAACAAAAAAACCAGATGATTGTGGTGTTGTGGGACGTAACAAGTCAAGATTGGCTGTACAATGATTTTCTCAAGAAGAAAGGATCGACTATACTGAAGTTTTTTCTCCCGTCGCTCGTCTTGAAGCAATAAGGATTTTTCTCGCTCATGCTTCTCATAAACAGTTCAAGGTCTATCAGATGGATGTTAAGTGTGCTTTCCTTTACGGAGACATTGATGAGGAGATATATGTGTGTCAACCACCAGGTTTTGAGGATCTTGATTTTCCTAATAAACTTTTTAAGCTTGACAAGTCTCTTTATGGTCTTCATCAGGCACCTAGGATCTGGTATGAGACCCTAACACAGTACCTCTTAAGCAATGGTTTCTCTCATGGTACCATTGATATGACTATATTCAAGAGAGAAGTGAATGGTGAAATGTGGTTGTCCAAGTTTATGTCAACGATATTATTTTTGGCTCCACCAATTCACAATTATGCCGGGAGTTGGAAGAGGTTATGCGTAATCGGTTCGAAATGAGTATGATGGGAGAAATGTGTTCTTTCCTTGGATTACAAGTTGAACAAAGGCAAGAAGGCGTTCTCATTCATTAGGAGAAGTATATTAAAAAATGTTGAAGATATTCAAGATGGATAATGCGTCTCCTGAAATGACTCCTTTTACCGCTCGAACGTGCCTCACTCCTAACGAAAACGGGAAACCTGTTGATCCTCATCTCTACAGATCTATCATCGGTTCCTTTATGTATCTTACAACAAGTCGTCCCGACATCAAATTTGCTATATGATATTGTGCTCGATACCAATCTGCCCCGAAAGAGTCTCATGAAAAGGCTATACAATGAATTTTTTGTTACCTTAAAGGCACTTCTCGTTTAGGTCTTTAGTATCCTTATGGTAGGAATTTTGATTTACATTCTTATTCTCATAGTGATTCTAGTGGTTGCAGGTTAAACAGAAAATCGGTCATTGGAGGATGTCAATACTTGGGCAATTGTCCGGTTTCATAGCAAAGCAAGAAACAAACCACTATTTCCCTCTCTTCAGGGCAAGCAGAATACATTGCTGCCTCTAGTTGTTGTTCACAAGTTCTTTGGATACAATACCAGATGATTGACTATGGAATCAATTTTCTCCACACACCGTTGTTTTGTGACAACAATGCCGCCATCGGGATCGCTAAAAATCCTATATATCATTCTCGAACCAAGCACATCGAAACACGGATTCATGCAATCGTGATGCACAGGAAAAGGGTTTTACCGATATTATTCCCATTGAAACAAAAATTAAAAGGCAGATCATTTCACAAAAACATTTGATAAACATCGCTTTTATGAATTGATCTCTTTGCTAGGGTTAGTATCTTTTTAAATCTCTTTTCTTTTATTTTTTTATATAAAAAAGGGGTTTTCTAAAATAAAATTTTGGGGGAGTGTATATACGTTACATAATATACAAATAAATGACGAGAAATAAAAATAATAAACAAACTCGGAATGGGACTTGAAATGACGAGAAATGATTGTAAATCTTTTGGATATGCTTGTTTGTGCATGACTGGCATTTAAAATAAGAAATGATAGAATTGATGCTGCTCTCGGATTTACATCTTATTTTAATTACAAATAAATGAAAATTAAATAGATTCTTTAAATGATATGTTTGGTAGACTCAACCTGATGAATAAAGTAGACAGCAACATGTTGATTCAAATTAAAATATACGCTTAAGGATGTCTGGATTTACCCAATCATTTTGGCCTGCACAAAAGCTGAGTCCCGACAAAAATTGGATTGAGAATTGATGGTTCTCACACCATGATACAAATCTTATAAGTCTTATCTCTTAATCATGTCTGGTGTATTTATGTGTCTTGTACTTCTGCTTATCTCCTCTGCTGTACAGTAGTACGGACCTTGAGTGATGATCTCCTCTGCTGTACGGTAGTACTGACCTGGAGCCCTCATCAGCACATGATTAAATAATCATCTCCTTTGTTATACATGAGTATAGACCTGGAGCTCTCACCATCATGATCTAAGTTGTATTTAATCATCTAAGTTATGAATTCATCACAGAATGCAATATTCTGTTGATAATCACTTACACAGATCTGTACAAGCCTTGTTCTAAAGATCGTATCAAAATTCAAGAAATCTTAAGGTTGGGTGATGGTTTTTGTCCGATGAGTGTGGAGTTCTAATATTCTAAAGCATCTAAGCGAACCTTAACGAATCATATGCCGTTTGTTGAAAAAGATAAGGCATGGGTTTAAGTGGACAACATATCAGCACTGGTTATTGATATGTTTGTGATTTCAACAGTTCCTTTAAAGACAGTGATCAGATTCAGTTATCGGTATGATCTCATTGCTAGTCGATGATTAAAGTCATATTTATGCTAAATATATATCTTGAGTATGTGATCTCTGATCGATCTAGATTTCAGTTATTGTTGTAATACTAAAAATAAAAAAATAAAAAAATTTGCAATACTATACTTTTGCTAGTAGTTTCGTTAGACGAAAGTGCAATTTCGCTAAGCATTTTCATCCTGTGCATTGACATTTTCGATCTGAGTTTCGCCTAGCGAAATTGCATCTTCGCTTAGCGAAATTGTAGATTCATCTGGCGAAACTACAATTCGCTAGCTGCAAAACTATATGCTACTTAAGTCAGTTTGCGAAACTAACTTCTCACTTTCGCACAATCGCACTGTTAGGTTTCTTAGGTTTATTCCATAACCCCTTGTAGCGTTTCTCTGATTTTGTGTTTTTGAATATCGATTGTTTGTTGATTCTTACTCGCCAGTGGGTTTCGAAATCAGGACTGTCATTTAATCTGATTTTAATACCAGATTGTGTGTATATTCGATCGAGACTCTTCGGTACCCTCCCTGGTCTTCCAGTGAAACTACCAATTGTTTAGCGAAACTGAACGAAAGTTCATGTATCCTCAGTGAAACTATAAGGTTATGTTGTCCGAGCGAACTTAACAGTTTCGCTGGATATTTTTCAGTTTCGCTATGTCGAAACTATAGTTTCGGCTTGTCGAATCATCCTCTTTGTTTGGGCGAAACTGGTGTGTTCTTGCTGGCGAATCAATATTTTCGCCTGCCGAAATTAAACCAAATCCTGCGAAACTATAGTTTCGGCAGCGAATTTAATTTAATTTCTATTCTTTCTTTATTCTTTTCTTATTTTTTTATTATTTTATTACTTTGTATTGTTTTAATATATTTCTTTTGTATTTCAAGTTTAAGTGGCTAATCAAAAGTTTGATAAGAGAAACAACACCACAGCCATTCTGGATGACACACACCCTAAAGCAGCAGGGTTAGAGACTGTATTCGATGGCTACAAAGATCCCCTATAGCTTATTCTATGTCTCATTCTCCTACCATCTATGATCTACACATTCGCGACTTTTGGAGATCAGCTGAATATGATACGAGGGGAATACTCAAAGGATCGTTGTAAGAGTTTTGGAGAATGATGTGACTATTACTGCTGAGACTGTTTCAAGGATTCTGGCTAGAGGAGGATTCTGGAGAAGAGGTTACTATGTCCGATACTAAGGTGTTCGCAGCCCTCCGGAGCATGGGATATGAGGGGCCAGCTTTTGGTTCCCAAAAAGAGATCAAGAAGTCCTTTCTTTCGAAGGAATGGAGATTCATTGCCCATGTCTTCATTATCTGTTTAGATCACCGTAAAGGTGGATGAGATGGACTGAACATTGACTGGGCAAAAGCTATGGTATTATGCTGCACAAGGAAAAAGGCAAACATTGCGAGACTGATATTTGCTTGCATGGCAGAGAATGTAATGGCCCTCAAGAAGGATAAGTGGCTCTTGTATCATCGATTTCTTCAATGATCTTTGATGACCTAATTCCAAACGTGCCTCAACATGGAGAAGTTAAAAGGCTGGTGCAAATGAATCCCCGTATTTTTGTTGATTGTTGTGCTATCAAACATGATTTCAGTGGGAAAATCACCCATCTGTGGGAAAATATGTACCCGCCTGAGAGATGGAACTATATTAGAAGGGTGGATGAATCGAGAATAATAGAGCTGAAGAAACTAGGACACAACAATGTTATGCTGCTAAGAAGCAAAAGAGATATGCCAAAGAGAAGGACTATGATTTTGAAGAAGAAGTGATGAGATGGTTGAGGAGATTAGAGTTGAAAAAGGTAGAAGATAAAAGAAGGAGGCTGATGTAGGGGAAATTGAAAGGAGAACTAAATAGAAACATCAAACATTCACCGGACCACCAAGAAGGAAGACAGAGGAAGCTTAGATGAGGATATGATTCGTAACCTTAACAATTCTCTGGCAAATGAACTAAGCATGATAAAGATCAAACTCACCAATCAAGAGATACTTGAGAAGCAAAAAGATAAGGTGATAGAGGGTATGAAGAAAATATTGGTAGATCAAAACTTACTACTAAAAAAGTTGTTTGAAGAAGTTGGTCAATTGAAAGCTGTTGTCGGCCTACCCAATCAACTAACTCAATTTGAGTTAGATAATTTAACTAACTCTTCTAAATACCTGTTCTTGAACGTGGCTACTTCCTCTAGGGTAGGAGAGGGCACACCTAGTGCAGCAACTATTGATGCTGAAGGTTCTGGAGTAAGGAATGAAGCTGAAGATAAGGAGAATAAGGAGGAGATTATTATAGAAGCTAGTTTGGTAAACATGGGATTTGACATAGAAAAGGATCTGGTTGGAGAAGAGGTTGTCTTGGAGAGGTCGAGTGAAAGAGATGTTGAGAAAGGAGAAGGGCTAGTTGATGAAGAAGAGGATGATGAGCAACTAGTAGATTATGACTCTGAGCCTGAATTCTATGAAGTTGATGAGAGAACGTTGATATATGTATCCAACAAGGGAGAGTTTGATATAGATGTATTTGATATGGATAAAGCTGAATGGTTTGTTCAAAAGAAAGAGTCAGAAGAATTAACTCCCCTTTTCAACAGATGGAAGGGTTGAGTAAGAATGAGGCTGATAAGAAGATTATAATTTGGTGCTATAACCCCAGCCTCAAGATGTTCATGATCAAGAGGATAAGGGGTGGAATTAGCTACATGCATAAGAGGAAGGCATTCAAGACCTTGCCTAAATGGGATCTGAGGCGGTTGGCGGCTCTACCATTACTAAATGCAAATCTGAGTGAACAAGCCTCACTTCTAGAAAAAGAGATTAAGAATGGCCCAAATGATAACTTTGAGTCTTTTGGAGACATGAAGGCGGAGAGGAAAAGATCAAAGAAAGATAAATATTGGGAAACTGGAAAGGGGAGAATAGTCCTAAGAGTAAAGCCTCTAAACACTATGAGGAGAGTGAGGTTAGCAGATCCCCTTCCCCAACAGTTACAACATTTTGAAAAGTGATTTTATGATAATAATATGGGGGAGGCTGTGATAAGAATTAAAGATGGTAAAGAATTCAAAGTAATTGATCCTATGGAACGTTTTAGTCTTTGTGATGAAGATTTGCTCATTTTATGTGAGAATCACAACAAGGCTAGGGCGGGAGAAGAGACAAGGAAAGAAGCTAGTTTGTTTATGACTGCGGCAAACAGGATTAGAGGAGTGAGAGAAGAAGTGAAAAGGATTGCAGAGCGAGTAAGGGCTCAAGATGATCTACACATGCATATACAAGATCTGACAAGAAAATTTGGTGAAGCTAGTGCTCATCCCGAAGGGGCTCATGAAGCATGAATAGACCATGGAGACTCATCTACTGAAGCCCCTAAGGGAACGGAGGAAACTGGACGGGAAAAAGATTCATCAAGACGAGTGAAGATGGTGAGTTCCAACCTAGGGGGAGTATTGAAGATCATGTATAGGTTGGACTCACCTTAGATTAGATTATTTATTTTGCTTGTAATAGGTCGTTTTTAGTTTCCTTTTGTATGTATTTAGTTTTATGTAGTTTTGTAGTCCAGCGAAACTCTGAGCGAAACTATAGTTTCACTCATAGTTAGCTGATTAGTTCGCTCGGCGAAACTACCGTTTCGGCAAAACAGATTCGCTAGCAGCGAAACTGTCTGTGAAACTAAGACTGCCATATATAGTTTATGTTCATTTGCATTGTGGTAAGCTTGCAAAACTCTAATCCTTGATCCTTGTTGCAAGTTGCCTTTTCTAAGCAGTTATTACACAGAATATCATTATGCTTTGATGTTATTGATTGTTATGATCTTCATTGTCTTATATTGAATGAGTTGTTATTGTGTTAAATCTTCATTTTTCATTTTGTTTTGCTTATGTTTTTTATATTGAACGATTCTTCATCTCATTTGCACTGTTATACGATCAAATGGACCAACACTAACACGTGTGTGGTTAACTGGTTTAGTCAGTTTGGGTTCTAAAATAGACTTTGGTGAACCTGACCATACATTAACCCTTTTAAATGCATCATTTAACTTCTCAACGGGCATCTTGCCTTTTGATTTCAAAGTATCCTCCTTCTGTTTAGTGACAGATTTCACTGGTTTACCAGCGGAATCTGGATCACTAACCAGAGGAGTGGACACCACATGATCCTTAATTGGGTTGTTATTTATAGGTCTACATTTTTGTATTTAACATGATCTCATGTGGTGGTGGAACTACTTTGTAACCCAACCCATCCTCATTGTTTTTTCTTTCACTAAGTGTTGAACTATGTGAGAAGAACTGGTTCAACTGTGCAGTTTTTGTTTTAAAGAATTGACTTCGATCTCTAAAACTGTTTTTTCTTTCTTTGTTTCTTCCGAAGAATTTAAATAGAGCTTTATATTATTAGCTTGATTAAAAACAACACCTTGGTTTCTCGTATTTGTTTACTCAAAAGTTCTACTTTTTCTTTATAATTGTGCTAATTTCGTTTCAAGATACGATTAGCATGTGTGCACACATGTAAATCATTTACTAAGCTATCATTGTGGTCTAATAACCTAGAAAATTTTACATCAATTCTTTCTCTAAATTTGTTACATTCATTACAAGCATGATTTTTAAAAAGTTGGTCTTTTGACTTACCTGTGAAGATTCAGTTGAATCAGCCATCAATCCAGAATTTGTCTCTTCGGATGCTAGAGATTCTAAACATGTAGTTCTGAGTTCTTCTTCAGTAAGGTGATTTACCACATTCACAGCTTCTTCATTATCTGACATTACTTGTTCAACTGTGATTTCACATTCACTTTCAGAGTCGTCATCCAATCCCTGACACAGGCAAGATTGGATTCACCCGGAGACATAAAACTGAAGGTCCAATCCTGCCCTTCGTCACCTTGTGCAGTCAAGGCCTTTGTCTCTTTGCTTGACGAGGTACTTCCACTCTTGTCTTTGCCTTGACAGTTGAAGGTTGCGAATGGATTTCCGTTACTTGTTTTCTTGGGCTTTACACATTCACGTTTGAAATTCCCCTTTTCACCACAATTAAAGCAAGTGACTTTGGTTTTGTCAAAGCCAAACGTTGTGTCCTTTATGGCTACAAGAATCTTCCTAGTCTTCTTAACAAACTTTTTGGCTCGTCTAACTACGCTTGCAAGAGCCCACATGACATCCATTCTCTCTAGTTCATTTTCATCCAGTTGCTCGTAATCTTCATCTGCAAGATGGCAGTTTCCAATCTTCCCTGCAACTAGACCATCTTAGGAATGAACAAAAGCTACTAGGAGATCCATGTGATCCTTTGCAACTTCCATAGTGATATTACCGAGATTCTCGGTCTCCAACTTAGTAATATTGGCTTCAGGCACTATATATTGGGTGCAAGATGACCCTGACGTTTCAGATCCTGAAGTAGTGGTTTGGGAAGGAGCTGCTGTACTAGACACAAAGGCAGTTTGAAGTGGTGCTCCTGAACTGGTTGGAGTGGGAGATGAGTTATAAAGTGAAGGATTATGGTCGTAGGATCCTTTCTGTGACCTGTACTTCATCCCTAGTTCCTCCTCCCTTAATTTTAGGATGAAGTCATTTACGTCTAACTTTACAAGTATATTGTTCTATCTCAGATTAGACACAAACAAGTCCTATTTCTCCGGCAAGCCATCAGCAAAGCTAGATACTTTATCTTCCATGGACGTTGTTACCCCATGAGTGTGCAACTCACTCATCAGATGGTAGAATCGGTCGTAATATCATCCAAGCTTTCTTTCCTTATTGAGGAGAAGTTATCAAACTCTTTCTTCAGAGCCTTTGCCTTTAATGCCTTTAACATGGCATTCCCCTCATATATTTTCTCCAAAGCCTCCCATAGCTTTTTGCATGTTTGTTCTCAGAAAACTAATGAAAAATATCTTTTGGTATCGAATGAGTTAACAGGGCATACACCTTCTTTTCAGCATTGTACTTTGCCTTCTGGCTGTCAGTCATACCACCTAAAGTTAGCTTAACACCATCAGCACCTACTGGCATATTATAACCTGTCTCAATGGATTCCCAAAGATTGGGATCGACTCTATTTAGATAGATATCGAACCTCTGTTTCCATTATGGGTAATCATCTAACTTTATAAGTTTAGGTGGTTTATTGTGATTCCCAATTTCATTATCTAGAAGCAGAAGATTTTGGATGCGAGAGTCCCTTCCGGCAGTAAACACAGAGAACTAATCTTCCATCTCTTTAAACTTTGGACTTTAAAACTAGACTGACTCACTCGTGCTAATGGACTTATATGTATGGAGCACTCATGCGAACGAGAGGTGCGAATGAATTCAATCGGGTGATTGGATTCAGTCGTGCGTATGGAGAGTGTGATTGGACACAAGCGAATGGGATTGTTCAGTCGTACAAATTAGTGAGCGACTGAGTTCAATCGTGCGAATGAGGTGTGCGATTGAGTTCAGTGGTGCGATTGGCCCAATCATGCGACTGAAGGCTGTTGTTTTTGCAAAATCGAAGTTTTTGACACTTTGACACACAACCACGATTTGTCAAGAACCCTAATATGCCGTATGTCGAAAAACATAAACTTTGAGACCCGGAGACGTCGAAAACACTGTTTTACTCAAAAAGGTGACACCTTTGAATGAAAAACGTGATTTTTTACACCGAAACTAATCGAATCACATGTAAAATCAAGAGCCAAAGCTCTGATACCGCTTGTTAGGACTGTGTACGTATGGAGTACTAACTATTATGCATGAAACCAGATCAAATAGTGCGGAGTCCTATTTGATTGGTGATCCAATCAGTGAGAATGCAATCCAGATCAACCTAACGATTAAAGAAATGTTAAGAACGAGTAGAACAATATCAGGTGCGAACTATGAACTTGGAACAGTTTTCTAGATGCTCTGGACGGCAAGGTTATCAGTATGTGTCAAAAGTATTCCAGTCTCTCGAATTCTCAGAATTAAGTGGTATTTATAGGTTAGGGTTTTCCAATCGTACGACTGAACCATTAGCATGGTTCAGTCGTGTGACTGCATCATGTGACTAAATCATACGCACAACTGAAGGTTCAGTCTTGTGACTAAGTCAATCTTATGTCTCAATCATGCGACTGATCCAGTCTCCTGGTTCAATCATGCGACTGGTCCATTAGCATGAAGTATTCATGCGTATGGTCCATTTGCATGGACCATTCTGATGAAGACTCATACGACTAAGTTTGAACACATTTCTTAATCATTATTGACTAAGAACTATGCAAAACAACCACACACCTATATAGTAAGTTCATTAGACTTTATCACATAATAATACAATGAATTATTAAACATTATAAGTATCAATCACATATTATATTTTATTCAACTCATTCATTACATATGTGTAAAACATGATAGATATTTACATTAAGCTCATAAACTAGGTACATATGTATTAACAAAAGTTCTTAGCCTTTACAAAATGATCTAGATCTATTGTTCCCAGCTACACATCATACTTATTGACAAATTCTTCACAAAGCTATATGATGAAAGAGCATAAAATAATCTTTTCACATGCTACAACTGGTTGGGGTGTAACACCCGATTATTTCTTTTAAAGATAAGAAAGAAAAGAACAAATAAAAGTGAAGAAAAAGAAAGAAAAGCAATTTAACCCAAGCTAAGGGGTTAAAAGTGTCCAAAATGACAAAAAGTTTAAAAGTTGATGTAAAAAGGCGGTATGGCCACCTATGTTGTCACACTACAGTTTTCAACCGGTTTTTAGATAGAAAAGCATAGAAGCTTTTGGGTTTTGGAAGAAAGATCAAGAAGAAGGCTGAATTCAAGTAAGAATTCTTGGTTCTAAGGTGTTCTTAACCGGTTTAGGCCTCGTTACATACTCATATGTGTTATATGTTGTTTGTGAGTGTGTTTCATGGGTTTTAGGTGTTGAACTCAATTTGCGAACGGGGTTGAAGAAGTCATACCCAAAAGGCTACTAAGGTGAGTTCTAGAACCCCCTTTTTACTTGTTTTAAACTGCTTTGGGGCTGGAAATGCAGGTATGAACGTTTTATAAAAGTTGGGTTTATACCCGTATGTGTGTATGTGCGTGTGTTTATGGGTGGGGTTTGATTGTGGGGAATGTATGAGTATGATGAAGTTATGGTTCTGTTTCTAAGTCTTAGGATGTATGATTAAGCTTAGAACATGATAGGTGATGATTGGGAACTGAGTAATAATGTTTAAGAATTTATAGACTGTCCATGCGCCTAAACAGTGACCATGCGCCCAATAGAAATAACTGCCTAAGTGTTCTCATGCGCCTAAACCTCATGCGCCCGAATAGTACCCATGCGCCTAGAAATAGGCTGAAAATTGACTAAGTGTTCATGCGCCTAGGCACTTATGCACCTGCATAGTGCCCATGCGCCTAGAATGTGCCTAAACGCCTAAGTGTAGTTCATGCGCCCCAATAGTGCCCATGCGCCTGAAAGTTTCCCATGTGCCTAAGTGTTCCCCATGCACCTGAATAGTGCCCATGCGCCTAGGACTTAGAATATTTTTCTGAATTTTGGGGAAAAGTAAAATGTAGGCTTTTACTTGGGAGGTTCCTGAGGGTAATGTAAGTTGACTTTTTGAAGTCATAGATGATGTGATGGGTGATGTATGATATGCAATGAATGATGATGTGTGATTGATGTGTGATTGATGTGATGCTTATGCATGTTGATGAGGTATGATGATTATGTATGCTAGGTATGTTATTTTCCTTATTATGTATGATGACGTGACTTTACGTGGTGTGATTATGATATTGAACATAACGTATTATCTTAACGAAGTGAAAGACTTAAGATAATGAAAGTGGAACATAACGAATGAACTCATGAAAAGCCTTACAAGAAAATGAAAGGAGGTTCACAACTCACTGAGAGTTGTTAGCTCAACTGTGTGTGTCTACACCGTGCGATTTTGCCTAACTCATAAGGGTTCATACACACAGATGTTGTGCTTAGTGCTCATAGTCCATCTCTTAGCCATATTGGTGCAACACAAGAAACATATACATTAGCTTTGTGCATAAGAGATAACAGTTGAATTTTAGTTGATTTTGATCAACTGGTTCAATCATGCGATTGAACCATATGACCGAGTTTAGTCGTACGATTGAGCCTACGACTGAGTTCAGTCGTACGATTGAGCTTGCGACTGAACTTAGTCGTAAGATATGCCATGCGGTTAGTCAGTCGTGCGACTAAGTCACCGATTTATTCACTCATGCAATTGAATCATGTGCCTGGCTCAATCGTGCGACTGGGGTTCTATGGAGTGTCTATTCGCATCTTGTTCTGTTCGACACTCTAACTCAGAATCTTTGTCAAAATGTTATATTACACTTCGTGTTTAGATTCATTAGGTTCGCAGGGACTTGAAATAGAACTTATTATCATTCAAATCAACATTTGTGTTCATTTAAATGGTATATTTTAGAGTATAGTCTCGGTTCTTTGGGTTTAACACTTTCGGTCATTTTGTGTCCGATTAATCTAGTCATTTGAACCGATTTCAGTTGCTAAATACGTGAAGATGAATGGGAAATCAATTAGTATAACTTTCGGAGAGTAATCACAATAATTAAAAATTTGGCAGAGTGTCTGGGTATGGGCGGTTTTTAAGAGTTTTTGAAGGGTGGTAGGGCATACGACCGACTAACCCCCTCATTTATACCGTTTTAAGTTTCAGTCGTGCGACTGGACTCATATGCATGATTCATTCGTGCGACCAGGGTTAAGTCGTGCGACTGACCCAGACTCCTTCATCCAGTCGTACGATTGGTTCATTCTTGTGATCCAATCGCATGGTTGCCCTATACTCATGGTCCAATCGGGTGATTGGCTCATACTTATGGTTCAATCGTGCGATTGGCTCATACTTATGATTCAATCATGCAATTTTCTCATACTTATGAGTTTGACCTCATACATTTCAATACACTCAAAATCTAACTTTTGATATATAACATTATAACCAATGATCATCTCAAACATGACCCTTTTAACTGAAAATCATTTGATCACCTCAGACGTGATCCTTTTAATTAGTGATTCACAGAGTTCATCTAGTTATATAGTCCCACAGAGACACAAAGAAGATAGCGAAAAACTTGAATTAAAGCAAAACAAGACAAACTTTTTTGTTTTTGGTTTGAGGTGGATTGAAACCTTTTAGAAATCATCTAACCGATTTTTCCTCCTGAGCAGAACAACTTCAAATTAATTCTATCATTTCTGGAAAGATTCATATGGAATTATACAGGTATATCATAATCATTTGGGACCCCTTTTATATGTACTTTGATACTAGATTCTAATTTGTGGAGAGTCAATAGCACTATCAGGAAATTATACTAGAGCTCTAAGATGCACACAATGACTTTGACCGTTGAGAGTTGCAGCCATGATGATTGTGAGTATATTTGTCCACTTAAGTCCATACACCGATTTTTGACTCACATTGGTGATGAGTTAGGTTATATTATTTCAACAAGCATTTGTGGATCCCACACTTATATGGTAATCAACATTCCTCAGGAGATTTTTGAGCGGTCTACGAGTATTTGACAAGAAGAAACTATTCTAAAAGCTTTCAAAGAGATGCCAAGCCTCAGGTTAGTGCCATCGCACAGTAGAGAGGCACAAACAACAATGAATTATAGAATATTTAGGTTATTCTTATCCTCAGGTCAGTGCTATCACACAACAGAGAGGCACACAACCTATCTTCTTGTTAGAGCAATTTTTCATTCGCACATAACGCACCAACAACATTAGTCATTAGCTTGATTGTATTTAGCAGTTTTTCCATGTGCTTTGATCATTTTTATGGTCATCCGTACACATTTGTGGCATTTATTTTTGCCCGTGACCCCTTATTGGAAATGCGTTGATTGTGTTAACCCGGAATAAGATGAGAACCCATATCAAGTTCAAAAGATTAGTTTGAATTTGATTAACCAATGAAGTCTACTCATCTATTGTGTTGAATCTATCGACACATCATATAATGGACTAGAACCTTTGGGCCTACTTTCTTTGTGTTACCTCTATAGCAGACTAGTTTACTATTATTTTTCCTTTATTTTGCTTAGACTTCTTCAGACTTGTAATTTGAATATAGCATTTGATCATTTAAATCCTTATGATGTCCCAAACAATTTGATCCATGTGTATTTTCATTCTCCATAATTTTTGAATCAATCTCACAGATTTGATTTCTTTGCTTTCAGCTTATCTGCCTGCCCCTTTTTCTAAAATAATTAAATACTGAAACTAATTTAAATACTAAAACTAAACTATTCTCCCCCAAAAATTCTAAAACCGAAAATGTTTTTGTGCTTTTGGATTTTTGGATTTTAAAGAAAAGAAAATAAACTTAAAAATTAAATAAAATAAAAAATAAGAAAATTAAGACGGACTAAGAATTCGACTCTTCCTTCTTAGATCTTTCACCTTCTTTAACGAACTTAAATGTTTTGACATTTTGAACATCTTTAACTTTCATCTTATTTGAATTTAGATGATTTACACGTTTAAGGTTAATTGGATTAGACCTTTTAGGTTTTGAAGTAGACGTTTGTGAACCTGACCCTAATTTAACTTTTTTCAATTTGATCACCCAAATCCTCAACATGTACCTTATCTGTTGATCCCAAAGTAGAATCCTTCTGTTTTGTAACAGATTTCATAGGTTTACCCGTAAAATCTGGATCACTACCCAGAGGAGTAGACACCACATGATCCTTTGCTGGGTTATTATTAATTGGTCTACATTTAGTGTTCAAAAGGATTTCATTTTGTGGCACTAGGTTCTGAAATATGTGAGAAGAACTTGCCAAACTATGCAATTTTTGTTTTAATGAATCAACTTCGACTTGCAAAACTGCTTTTTCCTTTTTAGTTTCCTCCAAATAATTTAAATAGAACTTGATGTCCTTTGATTGATTTAAGGCAACAACCTCAGTTTCCCTTAGTTGTTTCCCCAACAGTTCTATCTTTTCTTTGAAGCTGCACTCATTTTGTTTTAAAACACGATTTGCTTCAGTGCAAAGTTGTAAATCATTTACTAGATTGTCATTATGTTCTAATAACCTAGAAAATTCTAAATCAATGCTTTCACTAAATTTATCACATTTAGTGCATGCATGTTTTTTCAAATAATTCGTCTTTAGAAGATACCTATGTAGAAATAGACGAATCAGCCATCAAAGCAGTGTCAGATTCTTCGGTGACTGGAGATTCTGAGTTTGTAGCACTAAGCTCTTCTTCTACAAAATGATCAATAACATCCATAGCTTCTTCAATATCTGAAAGTGAATTTTCAGCTATGATGTCCACTTCACTTGCAAATCCATCACCCAATGTATCAACCAAGGCAATATTTGATTCACCCTGAGAAATGAATCGAAAGGACCAATCTTGCCCTTCATCACCTTGAGCAACCAAAGCCTTAGACTCTTTACTTGAAGATGAAGCTCCAATCTTATCCTTATCTTGTCGGTTGAATGTAGGAAAAGGATTTCCACTACCAGTTTTCTTTGGTTTTACGCACTCACTTTTGAAGTGCCTCTTTTGACCACAATTAAAACACCTAACTTTGGTTTTGTCAAATCCATATGTCGTATCTTTCGTTGCAACCAAATTTTGCCACGTTGTTTTCACAAACTCAGTTTCATCAACTTGCTCGTTGTCCTCGTCAGCAAGATGATAGTTTCCAATCTTACTAGCAACTAATCCATCATAAGATTAAACAACAGCAACTAGAAGATCCATCTGCTCTTTGGCAACTTCCACGGTGACATTTTCGAGATTCTTGGTGTTCAACTTGGTAGTATTTTCCTCAAGAACTAAGTATTGGATTCCATATGACCTTGACATTTCGGTTCCTCATGCACTACTTTGGGAAGGAGCAGAAGAGCTAGACACAAATGTTGTTTGTTGCAGCTGGAGTTGGAACTAAATTGTAGAGTGTAGGATTCTGAACATAGGATCCTATCTAGACCCAAATTTCATACGTAGTTCTTCCTCCCTTAACTTCAAACTAAAATCATTTATGTTTAAAGTAGAAGGAGTGTCGTTTTGTCTCAGATTAGAGACTAATGAATCCCATTTGTGTGGCAGACCATGAGCAAAGCTAGAGACTTTATTTTCCATGGATGTGGTCACACCATGAGTGTGCAACTCACTCATCAGATGATAGAATCGGTCAATGATATCATCCAAGCTCTTATTCCCAATCGAAGAAAAATTGTCAAATTCCTTCTTGAGAGCTTTTGCCTTTAGTGCCTTCAGAGTTGAATTTCCTTCGTATCTTTCTTCCAAGGCCTCCCATAATTTCTTAGACTGATTGTTCTCAGAGAACTAGTGAATATGTCCTTAGGTATAGACTAAGTCAACAAGGCATATGCTTTGTTTTCAACATTATGTAGAGTCTTCTGGGATTCACTCATTCCACCCACAGCCAATTAAACTCCATTAGCACTGTCTGGTACTATGTAACCAGTCTCAATGGATGTCCAAAGATTTGTGTAAACTCCATTCAAGTAGACTTTAAACCGCAATTTCCACTGTGGGTAATCATCCAAAGTTAACAGCTTTGACGGTTTGTTGTGGTTTCCAATCTCATTTTCCAGAGTAGAAGATTCTAGACACACGAGTCCTTTCTAATAGTGAATGCAGCAAACTGGTCTTCCATTGCTTTAAACTTGGTAAACTTAGAACTGGACAGATTCACTTATGCGAATGAGCTATGCAAATGAGTCACTCATGCGAATGAAGATACGAATGAATTCAATCGTGTGATTGGCTTTAGTCGTGCGAATGAGCAGGATGATTGTAAACAATCGACTGGAGTTGCTTAACCGTGCGACTGAGGGATACGACTGATTTCAGTCATACGAATGAGTGTATATGAATGGGTTCAGTCGTACGAATGGTCCAATCATGTGACTGAAGGCTGTTGTGTTTGAAAAATCGAATATTTTGAATACTTTAACACAAAATACGAATTTTCCAGAAACCCTAATCTGTCGTTTGATGATCAATCGAAACTTTAACACATGCAATTGTCAAAAACACTCTTTGAAGCAAAAAGGTGACTCTTTTAAATGAAAA
The DNA here is from genome assembly GCA_025506515.1 of Flaveria trinervia. NCBI lineage: Eukaryota > Viridiplantae > Streptophyta > Magnoliopsida > Asterales > Asteraceae > Flaveria > Flaveria trinervia. The sequence goes on from CM046450.1 coordinate 46,910,033, forward strand.
AGTTGATTTTAACATCGAAACCAATGAATCCTTGCAAAATCATTAGCCAAAGCTCTGATACCACTTGTTAGGACCGTTTTCGTATGGAGTACTAACAGATTCTACGTGAGACCATATCAAATAGTGTAGAATCCTATTTGATTGGTGATCCAATTAGTGAGAATGACAACTTGATCGATCTAACGATGAAACAAACGTTAAAGAATTGATTAGAAAATGATCAGGAACGAACTTTGAAGTTGGATTGGCTGCTAAGGACACTTTGGACGGCTAGGGTTTATAAATATTCGAAGTCTCTGTTTTTCCACAAATTATGTAGTATTTATAGGTTTGTAGTTTTCATTCATACGACCATTAGCATGGTTCAGTCGTGCGACTAATCATGCGGATGATTCATACCCATGATTAAAGGTTCAGTCGTGCGACTGAATCAATCTTATTTCTCAGTCATACGATTATTCTAGTCTTTTGGTTCAGTTGTGTGACTGGTCCATAAGTATGATTCTTTCATGCGTATGGTCCATAAGTATGGTCCATTAGCATGAATAATCACCAGACTAGGTTGAACACATTACTTAATTATTATTTACTAAGAACTATGTACAACAACCTCAAACCCATATAAGATGTTCATATTTATGAATGATACCAAATACAATAATAATATGAAATATTTAAAGACAAATAAACATCAAGAAGCATATTATATTTCATTAAGAATTCCTATTACATATGTGTAAGAAATGAAAGACTTTTATATTAAAACATAAACTAGGAACATAATGTATCAACAAGAATGATATTCTCTATTGATATGAATCAACTAGGACCGGATATGATGATTGAGTCAGTGACTATATGGTGGAATCATACAAACACAAAACATTGAATGCAAGAAGTACTCATAAATGCTCTTTGTATTGAAAGGTGAAGAGTTTACAATGATTACTAGGGTTTGAGCATTAAACAATAACAATACACCTTCTGAACGTAAGACTAAACAAATATATTTTGATTGTCTAATGTCTCTCAACAGTCACCTCACATACAAGGATTTCTATTCTATTTATAGGCTGACAAGATGTGTTTACAAAAATACTACATTACCCCTATACTATAATCTAGTCTAAGAACAAAAAGTCTTTATTAGTAGCTGTCTTTGTCCATCCGCATTAACTAATGTGGATGAGTTGATCTTCATTAGTATTTGTTTTCTTCTATCGCATTAGTGTTTGGTCATCAACATTGACAAATGCATATGAACAAACACTTAGCGTATTTGTTGCTGAGCTTCTGCATTAGTTAATGCGCAAGAACAATTCCTTGTCTGCATTTGTTCGGATGTGCGCATTTGTTATTGTGGTAGAACAAATGCTTGTCAGCATTTGTTCTATTGGTAATACACAAAAACAAATGCGGATAGCCAACACTTGTCTTCTATTCTTGATGCAGATTCTTCATCCGGATATCTTCTTGACTTGTGGGATTTCCAGCAGAACAACTGGCATGTAAGATCCTTTCAGGGTCCAACAATATTCCCCCTAAGGATTATACAGCCTATGTACTTCAAGAGTTTGATGGTGGATGAAGTTGTGAGGATTCTATTGGGTCTTGTGCAGCAGGAGAGGAGACTGGTGGTTCTATAAGTGATGGATCTGAAATGGCCTTTATCATATTGACAAAGTCATTGGCTTCAAGCATCATTTCTCTATTCAATACATGAATCTTCATCTGGCTTATAGTGTGAATGGCTTCAATGGGCAGCTTCCTCAATAAGATGGGTTCCTAGATGGATTAGTTAAAAGTCCATCTATGGGTAATGAGAATGATATTCTCTGTAATATGAATCAACTAGGACCAAATATGATGATTGAGTTAGTGATTATGTAACACCCGGATATTTTTAATAGACAAGAAAGAAAGAAAGAATAAAAGTGAAGAAAAAGAAAGAAACAAAATTTAACCTAAGTCGAGGGGTTAAATGTGTTAAAGGGACAAAGGTTTCAAAAGTTTATGTAAAAGGTGGTATGGCCGCCCTTGTGTCTACACAACACCTTTCCTATGCGGAATTTTTTGAGAGAGAAAGCAGAGCTTCCGGGTTTAGAGAGAAGGTGAAGAAGAAGACTGAATTCAAGGTAAGAATTCTTTGTTTTGGGTTGTTCTTGGTCGGCTTATGCCTTGGTTACATGCTTATGTGTGTTCGGTTTGTGTTTTAGTGGGTTTTAGGTGTTTGAACTCAATTGCAAATGGTTTTGAAGGAACTCATACCCAAAGGCTACTAAGGTGAGTTCTAGAACCCCCTTTTTACATGTTTTAATAGATTTTGGTGTTAGAAATGCATGTGTGAATGTTTTTATAAATGTGAGTGTTACACCGTGTGTGTGTGTGTATGTGTTTGGGGGTGGGCTATGATTTTGGGTGTTCATGATGTTGTGATGATGCAATGTTCATGTTATGATGCCTAGAATGTTAGAACTAAGCATAGAACATGTTGGAATGATGATTGAGACTGAATTAGAACGGTTTGAATTGGATTTGTTACCCTGCACCTAACTGTCCAGATGCCTAACTATTTAACCCATGCGTCCCAATAGTGTCCATGCGCCTATGGTTAAACCTAGAATTGGTTAACTGTTCCCATGCGCCTAAGTCAGGCCATGCTCCTGCATAGTGCCCGAACGCCTAAATGTTGTCCAAATGCATAAGTGTTCGCCATGCGCCCGTATAGTGCCCAAGCGCCTAGAACCTTTCTATGCGCCTAAGTATTCCCATGAACCCAGAAGGCTATGTGCCTGCATAGTGCCAATGCACCTAAGACTTGGAATATTTTTTGAATTTTGGGAAAATGTAAGTGTAGGCTTTGATTTGGGTTGCTTCCGTGGGTGATGTAAGATGAACTTTTGATGATGGATGATGTGTGATATGTCATGTATGATGATGTGCAATGATGTTATGCTTATGTATGTTAAGTTTCCTTATGTTCCTTATTACGTATTATGACGTGACTTTACGTGGAGTGATTTGTTAATGAAGGTATAGTATCATATTAATGAAATGGAAGAATTAAGATAATGAAAGTGAAACATAAAGAATGAATGAAAAGTCTTGCAAGAAAATGAAAGGAGGTTCAAAACTCATTGAGAGTTGTTAGCTCAACTATGTGTTTACAATGTGCGATCTTGGCTAACCCTTAAGGGTTCACACACAGGGGGAGTTAGTCTATGTGACTACTCCATAGGTGCGATATGTGTGATATGGGGTCCTTGTCGCTTAACCCTAGATGATATGTCTTTGTGCTCAAGAGGGGTGTTAGGCATACAACAAGACCTAGATAGAAGTGAAAAGATAAAAAAAATGTACAAAAAGTGTGATAAGTACGAAACATGCGATAAGTGTGAAACGAACGATGATAGAAGATAATAAATATTACATTGATGTACGTATGATGTGTGATCATGTGCGATAGTAAAGAAAACATTTTAATGAATGAAAGGCAATATAATGTTTTTATAAAACTATAACTCACTCAGCAACACTAATTTTTATATGTTTCTAGTTGGCAGGTAGATGTTGCTGAGGATGGCACGGGGTGCCTACTTGGATTATTTTGGATGTCATCCATTTTATGTTGCGATGATGTTTTTTGATTATAATGTGAACAAACGATATTTGGTAATGATTATAAATGTTATATTATTTTGCAAAAGCAATTATTTATATATATGAAATGAGTTGTATAAAGGATTCCACTAGAACATTTTACTAAAGTTAATGTATATAATATGTTTTACGTGCGCTGATCGACCAGCTGTGAGCGTCCCGGGAATGGGGCCTTACAAGTTGGTATCAGAGCCAAAGTTTAGGTGAAACGGGTTTAAATTTTCAAAAGAAACCTAAACTTAAATTGAGAATGGGACAAAGGGATGCCAGTCCGAGTAGCTACGTCTCATCAGGTAGTTTCTCAATATTAACCGGTATTATGTATGCATGTTATTTAATCTGTGTGCCATTAGTAGTTTTAGATACTTATGTAGTCAGGATAAGAAATGCTTAGGTTATGAAGAGTAAAGTAAGTGGCTAATCACAACTGTCTACTATAATTAGGGACTTACTATACTTGACATAATTTGAGCTATTACCTTGAATGACCGTGTTAGTTTTTGAATCTTAATGTGTGTTAGAGGATGGCCGGTGGTAGATCTTTGAAGGCCTCTAGAGGTGGAGGTCGTGGTGGACGTGGTCTTGGACACGGGACACAAGAGGAAGGCCTAGGGTCGAAGAGGTGGCTCATGAAGAGCCCGAGACCACTCATCCGAGGGTGGTCACAAGAGTGATAGTTTGAGGGCCTTAGTGAATGAGGCTGTGGTGGAGGAGGTTTACCTGGTCATGCAGACAATCTTACTATCTCTAGTGACCAAAGTGATCAAGGTTGTGATAGAAGGCGAAAGGAAGGAAAGGTACAGGTCCTTGAGAGGAAGAGGGTAACCAGAAACTAAGACGGTTGTCTCTACGGATGAGGAAGATGAAAAAGAGCCTGTGCCCAAGGTTGCACAAGGCTGTAATTATAGGGCTTTTCAAAGATGCAAGCCCCCAACATTCGATGGCAATGGCACTGTTGCTGCTGCCCATCGCTGGGTGCAAAAGATGGAGGTTGTGCTCGATATCAGTGAGTGTGGGGAAGATCAGAAGGTGATGTTTGTTGCCCACTCATTTGTGAACTCAGCTCTGTGTTGGTAGGACAATATCATCCAAGCCAAAGTAGTAGGGAAATTGGAAGAATGAGGTGGCCGGATTTGAAGAAGCTAGTGATTGTGGAGTTTTGTCCTCATCGAGAGTTGGACAAGGTGGAAAGGGAGTTCCTGCAGCTGGAGGCAGGAACAATGACGCATCTACAATACACCACCAAGTTTAATGAGATGGCATGACTTGTGCCGGATCAGGTGACGCCTTTGTCACGGAAGATTAAGAGATACATCCAAGGTTTGCCGACGGATATCCGTAGACACATGATCGCCGCCCGGCCGAACACGTTCACATCGGTGGTTGATTTGGATGGAAGGTTGTATGATGAGTGGGAGGTGGTGGTGGCTGAGGTGAGCATGAAAGGTGGTGGTGACTGGAACCGAAATGGGATACGGTTTGGCGTGGTGGAGCAACTACAAACAATAAGGTTGTGAAGGTGGGTGACCAGCGTGTGATCACACCCGGTGTAGGGTCAAATAGATGTGGTAAATGTGGGAAGGAGCATTCGCGAGAATGCAAATGGGGATCAAACATCTTATTCAAATGTGGGAAGCCTCGTCATATGACAAGAGACTGTGGGGTTGTAAGGTGTTATAACTATGGGGAAAACGGCCATCTGAGTAGGGATTACAAGAAGCCGAGGGCAGAGAGTTCCGAGACAAGGAAGAATACTGGGACTGAGGGTAGAGGGCGAGCGCCAGGGCATTCGCGATGACTCAGGAGTAGGCTAGGACGGACCCCAATGTTGTGTCAGGTACGTTTCTAGTAAACCAAACTCTAGCTATTGTGTTATTGATCCTGGTGCTAGTAAGAGTTTTATTTCTAATGCTTTCTATGCTAAATTTTCTCTTATTAGTAGAAGTATAGATAAGCATTTTGATGTAGAAACTACCATAGGTAAGTCTATCAGGATTTCTGAGATGATAGAAGACTGTGATATAGAATTAGAAGGTCATAAGTTCTGTTGGACCAGGTTGAACACACTTGAATCAAATCATGAAGAATTAGATCAAAATATGATAATCATAATCAAAACCGCTTTGATCTATATTGATTGCATATAATTTGTACAAAGTAGAAACCCCAATGAATCGGTCATTTAACCACTGTCCAACACTAATGAGAATTAACCTATTTATAGTCTAGACTAATATTCAATATTTACACATAACCCCTAGACTATATAACTCGACAAAAACATGTCTTAAACATAGTAAAATATATTTTGTTCACACAAAATATATTTATTACAATAAAACTCCTAGTCATTTAAATTTTCAACGTCTCGTCTCGGTTCTTCATCTCCAACGTGTTGTGTTTGACTTTTGTTGACTTTGACCATGACATTGACTTTTGTTGACTTTGACTATGTTGATAATATAGACTATCTTGTACAAATCAAACATACTCCCCCTTAGTCTATCATTATCGACGTCTTCAAACGAAAATAGCACCGAGAAGTCAACCATAGAAAGATTCTCAAACTGAAGCTTTCAGGATCTGATGATAAATTTATTCATCTCATAAGCTCCCCCTATTTATGTGTTTCCCCTTTTTGAATGCAACCTTTGCGTGGATATTGGAACAACTTTATCAAATCTCTAATCTTGAGTGCTTCAAAAGATGTAGGAGGAGGATTTCTAGCTCGGTATCTTCTGCGAACTTGAGGAATAGGTTCTCTGATCAAGTTAACCGCTCAACTGATGATCGACCGTCACTAACAACAAATATCTGAAACACATTCACAAACACAATCTCGACATTTCTAATTAGATCATTTCATTTTAACAAAATAAACCCATGTTTATTTGTGTTTGAAAACAAGCGAACCCGTGTTCGGTTGTACGCAATATTTGTGAAATTTATGAAAAATGATAAAATTGTAATAGTGTAATATGGAAGACCTAAAAGAAATTTTGAAATGAAAATTTATTATAATTTTCATTTTTCTTATATACATATATTATAACAATTTTTTGTCTATTATTTTTTATAATCGAGAACTTAATCGATCATATTTTCACATCCTTAAGATACACTTTAGCACAGAGATGAAATTAATCATCGACAAGCATTAAGGTCACACTCATAACTGAATATAATCATAGTCTTTGAATGATATTGAAATTTTCAAACAGATCAATAACGATTGCTGATATGTTTGTCCACTTAAACCCATGCCCTATCTTTTTCAACAAGCGACAGATGATTGGGTTTGATTAATACTTTACAATGCTAGGACCCCACAATCATTTGGCAAAAAAACCCTCACCCAACATCAGGATTTCTTGAATTTTATTATGATCTTTATAGAGCAAGGCTTGTGCATTAGTTTGCCGGTGATTATCAACAAAATATTGTTGTGATAAATTCATCGTTAGATGATTTGACACAACCTATTCAAAAATGGTGAGAGCTCCAAGTCTATACTCACGTATAACAAAGGAGATGACCATTTAATCATGTGTTGTTGAGAGCTCCAGGTCAATACTATCGTACAACAATGGAGATCATCACTCCAGGTCAGTACTTTCATACAACAAGGAGAGTAGCACAAACACAACACACATAAATACACCAAACATGGCTCAAAGATATGGTTTATATGAATTGTATCATGCCAAAGATATGGTGGGTGAAAGATCAATTCTCAATCCAATTTTTGTCGGGACTCAGTTTTCGTGCATGCCAAAATGATTGAATAAATCCAGACATCCTTAAGCATATACATTAATTTAAATTCATTATGTTTCCATCTCCTTTATTTGTTGTTGGGTTTTGTCACATGTAAAACTAGCTAGTTTAACCATTTAAACTATAAAAACGCAGCGGAATATATGTTTTAATATATGGTTACCAATCTGAAAATTTTACCATTTTAAAACACAAACAAAACCCAAGAATAAGGATCAAAATGTATGTGAAATGATATGCTATCAAACATAACATAACAACCATAGGGTGTTCATAGAATCAACCTTTCTAGAACAAAATGTTGTAGATGAAAAGAGGTAGGTGATGATGTTCTTGAATGTGTCTAGCCTTCAAAGGAGAAGACCTCAAGCTTGTATACCCACAACCCCAAAACAAACACCTAATCTTGTTAGGTAGAAGAGCAACAAAATGAACTCCCTTTTGAACAATCCGAATCAACCAAGAAGTTCTTGAAGTGCAGCCAACAAAACCAAAAATTTCAGCCTTTTCTTCCTTCTTGAATCCGAAAATCACTTGTTCTTTGAGAGAGTTTTTGGCTTTGTGTGTGTGAGAGAAAAGTGTAGCTTTTTGGTTGAGTGATTGAATGAGTAAAGTCTTGCACAAGCCAAGACAAAAGGAGAGTCCCAATGCCCATATGGGCGGCCGAAAATGGGTTCCAAAATGGGTTCCCCCCATTTTGAAGTTTTTTATAAAATCACTCTTTCAACCCTTTGTTTTTATAAAATTAAAACCTCTTTTAATTTTATAACAATAACACACTTTTATTTGTTATTTTTAACCAACTTAAATAATGAAACAAATAATATCTCATTAACAAACTATCCATATAATATTGTTCTATCACAAAGCAATGTTTTTGAAAACCCATTTTCTAAATTGGTGTCAATATTTATTTGTATGATTTCATCAACAAATAAACATTTATTGGTGTTTTATAGCTTGTTATTGGGTATGACCCGACTTGGATCATAATGTACTAATCACATCAATCTTGTATGTGTCTTGGGCATACAAGATCCAACATTTTTCAGGCTGAGTCTACCAAGCATATCATAAAAGAATTTGTTTGTGCTTCTATTATTTGCAATTAAGAAAAATGTAAATCATAACAGCATCAGTTACTATCATTTCTCATTTTAAACGCAAGTCATGCAAAAACAAGCATTTTAAGAAGATATACAATCATTTTCCCATCATCTCAAATCAAGTTCCCAGTTCTCTTTTTATTTTCTATACTATACTCTCCCCCTAAATTTTTATTTTTGCAAACCTATTTTTGTTTTGCTTTTATATATATTTTATATTTTTCATATATATATATATATATATATATTTTATATTTTCTATATATATTATATATATAATTTAAAAAAACTATACCAAAATAGAAATTTATTGAAATAGGTCTTCCGAACTACACTAATATGAAAATAAGAAATAATTATCAAGAAATATGCAGTGATTGTAAAGTGAGAAATATGATTGTGCAGATAAAAATCCAGATTGTGGATAAAATACCATGACCTTAACCTATTTGTTCTGCCTCAAATTTGAATTAGGAACAATCTCTGTCAGTAAACCGCATAACTAACAGCCATCCTAAATTGTTCCTGCACTCATAAACAATTAGTTTGAAAGGGGAACCCAGGTCGTCATAGTCTTGGAAGTTCCTTTTTCATCAATATAAGTAACCTGCTTCTAGACACAACCATTTAAACAATTAGGGATATATGTATTGAAAGGATCAGGATCTAGTTTGATCAAATAGATTAAGATTTGCAGCGGAATAGAACAAGAATTAGACAAAATTTAAGCAAGAATAATGTGAATATTCAGTCAAACAGTGACGGTTATAGAGAGAGACAGTTTTCTGCAAAGAGAATATTTTCATTAACGCACAAGCTTCGGCTACTAAGAAATTAGGTCAACATTCCTTTTATAAAGGAATGTGACATCAGCTGATGTCACTTGATAGTGAAAGCTAACTGATTTATACAAACAATTGAAAGTACACTAAAGTACTGAAGATGTCCACACAACTGAGAACACCTTCACAAAAGCTAAGTACAAGCTAAAATTACAACTACTGAAGTTATAACATCTGAAGTGTAAGAACTTCAGATGTTTTACATAAAATAAAACTACTGATTACAAACTACTCAAAAGTAAACCATCACAACTACCGAAAAGAACTACTTCAGCTATTGTGACAACTTCTGAGAACTTGGTCTTCAGACTTGTCTTCAGCAGTTGTCTTCAGACTTTGTCTTCAGCTGTTGTCTTTAGACTTTGTCTTCAGACTTTGTCTTCAGTTGTTGTCTTCGGACTTTGTCTTCCGCTGTTGTCTTCAGACTTTTTCTTCAGACTTTTTCTTCAGACTTTGTCTTCAGACTTTGTCTTCAGACTTTGTCTTCAGACTTTGTCTTCAGACTTTGTCTTCAGACTTTGTCTTCAGACTTTGTCTTTAGACTTTGTCTTCAGACTTTGTCTTCAGACTTTGTCTTCAGACTTTGTCTTCAGACTTTTCTTCAGACTTTGTCTTCAGACTTTGTCTTCAGCTGTTGTAGACCACTTCAGTTGTTATGATGTCTATGGGACTTAAAAGTTTTTCTGATCTGGATCATTGGCTATTTTGGTCCAACATGTATCCTTTTTTTTAATTTGCCAAATTTGTTTCGGTTTAATTAATTTGGATTTGAATGAATTAAATTTGGAAATCATTTTCTGTTTATGACCGGAAGGAAAATAATTTGGTTTTGAACCTTTGATCATTTTCATCTTTGAATCATGTGAAACCAGCTTCACATGAAAATTTTTGGATGGAGGGTTTTTCATCCAACCATTCAAAGATGTATGCTTTTTACCTCTTGATCCAGAGAAGCTGTTGGACCAAAAGAACCAATGAGCCTGATCAGAAAAACCTCCAAGTCCCATAGACATTACAACTACTGAATAAGATCACAACAGCTGAAGACATCAGCTGATTACAAGGTCTGAAGACAAAGTCTGAAGACAAGATCTGAAGATTTCTACTGAAGACAAAGACTGAAGACCAGAGTGATCAGTAGTTGTCACAACAGCTGAAGTTATTAACTTCAGTAGTTGTCACAACAACTGAAGTTATTAACTTCAGTAGTTGTGATGGTTTTCCTTTTCAGTACATGTAATTTACCTTTCAGTAGTTTATAGTTTCAGTAGTTTTAGTTCAGTAGTTTTATGTTCTTGTACTTAGCATTCTCTGAGATGTGATCAGTTGTTGAGAACATTCTCAGTAGTTTGCATAGTTTCAGTTGTTTGTATAATTCTGTTAGATGTCACTATCAAGTGACATCAGGAGACGTCACATGCCTTATATAAGGAATGTTGACCTAATTGTAACGTGTGACTTTCAGCCACCACAAAAGCATTTGAATGAAATATTCCTTTTGTAGAATTCTCTCTCTCTCTATAACCGTGTACTATTCCATTGAATATCAATTGAGTTCTTGCTAAATTGTCTAATTCATTGTTCGAATTCCGCTGCAATCTACTCTAATTAATCAAACTGAAATCACTGATCCTAACAAATGGTATCAGAGCTGGTTAATCATTGATGGATCTAACAATTGATCATTGAAACTGCTATATCGATATCTAAGTTTGATCGAATTAGCATATTTGCAAGAATTGGTTATAGAGATAGAATTTTTGCTGCTTTCGGTTATTTGCTTTGAGATTTCTCTTGGTTCGTATTGATTTGTTGTGTTTTGTGCTAAATCGGTTAAAACTTAATTGAATTTGATTGAATCTAAGAATGACTACTCCTTCTAATGACCCTCACAATACTGGCTCCTCAACCAAGCCTTCGATGCTGGTTAGGACTGAGTATAACGTATGGCAACGAAGAATGCTCCATCACCTGTCTCTTAACAGTTCAGGTTGTTGGACATCTGTGGTACATGGTCCACACAAGCCTATGGTGAACAATCCATAAACCAACAAAATGGTTCCGAAGAAGAAGGAACAATACTCAGATGAGGATCGAAAACTGTTTGAGATTGATGCTAAAGCCCATGAATTCTGGCCGCGGCACTGTCGAATGAAATCTATTCTGGGCTTATGCATCATGAAACTGCTCATGACCTCTGGAATGCATTGAAAGAACAATTTGGTGGAACATATGAGGTCTTAGCAAACAACAGAGAAATCCTTGCCCAACAATATGAGACATTCTCTCATAGGAAGGGTGAGACACTAACTCAACAGTTTAAGAATTTTTCCTGTTTGATCTCTGAGCCGAAAATGGTCAACATGAATACACTAATAGCCAGATGAACAACAGATTCCTCAGATCACTGCCTGAGAGATAGGACACATATACCATTGTCCTACGCTCCAGTGCAAATCTGGATAGCCTATCTCTCACCCAACTCCATGGGAACTGCTTACATTTGAAAGAGAGATAGAGCAGAAAAAGAAACTGGCATCATCAGGAAAGCTCACTGATGACTTTGTACCAGGGAACACTGCCTTGGTTGGTCATGACTCAGAATATGCTGCATGTCACAAATAAGTACTGATAAGTTTTATTCTCAGTTGGTTTCATAACTACTGAAGACTAAATTACTTAAATAGTACTGTACTTTCTGTTAAAAGAAACTGATGTAGTTACAACTACTGATGTAGTTATAACTACTGATGTCAGTAAAAACAGATAAGTATTGATGCCCTATGAAACAACTAAAAACTGCTAAAAAGTCTGATGGGTAAGTGTTGAGGACAGTATGAAACAGCTGAAAAGCTAAGAATTGACGAAAACTACTGATGAGAATTTTCTCTTCAATCATTTCCACAAACTGTTGTTTCACCTTAAACAACTGATGACAAAACCATGTCTTCAGTAGTTTCATAACTACTGATAACTAACACCAAGTCCTCAGTTGTTTCCTACACCTGAAGCCAAAACCAAGGTTTTCAGTAGTTTCATAACTACTGATGACCAAAACCAAGTCTTCAGTTGTTTCAAATGTTTGATAGTTAAAACCAGGTCTTCAGTTGTTTTCATACAACTGATGACAACACGAACACTTTCAGTCGTTTTCTTTTCAGCCTTTTCTTAACCTATAAATACCTGCACTTATAGCCAAACGTTTCATTAGCCGTTTTCTATCCTTTTCTCTCTTAACAATGGCGACCATGAAACTCAAACCCAGACACAACTGTGTTGCCTACCTCTCGAAATCGGCCTTTTGGAACAAATTTGATAATGCCATCGATCTTATGGTGGATTCCCAATACAGAACCGCCTTTCTTTTGAATCGTACCATATACCCCGATTCCTTAAACCAATTCTGGACCAACGTCTCTGTAACAACTGGTGAAAATGATAGCCAAATCACTCTCCAGTCGTTGGTCAACCAGAAACAGGTGGTAATCACCCCTGACATCATTCGCAAAACCCTAAATTTGCATGATGCCACGTGTATTATAGAATACCCAAAAGGAACCATTGATATGTCTTTCATCCACAACGGGTATGAAGGAGACTTAAGTGCTACAACCATTCTCAAAAAGCACTTCCATGATGCTGAAAGACTTATCTTCCACATGGTGAATGTCTGTCTTGCTTCAAAGACATCTTCATGGGATCAGATGTCCTCACGATGGCAACAGGTATTGTACTCTATCTTTGAATGACAAACTCTAAATTTTTCTGAGATAGTGTTTCTGGAACTTAAGGATCTGGCTCAGAAACCTTTGACAAACAGATGGCTACTATATCCTAGGTTTCTGATGGCTATAATTTTAGATCAATTAAAATCTGAAGGCCTTGTTGGTCTTGGAGTCCCTGCTCCAGCTGTCTTAGCTATGGTATACTCCAGGCATAACTCTGACCCTACTCTCAAAGGGGCTGCCCGGCTGCTCAAACCCAAGCAGAGGGAACCCACAGCCTCCACCTCCAGATCCAAAGTCACCACCGACCCCAAACCCAAAAGTCCAAAAAGGCTACTCAGGGAGATGAGTCCCTTGAGGATGCCCCTGTACCACCAATACAGGAAACACATACTGGTTCTAACCCCCCAATCATGTCAGAGACTTAACCAGCTCAAACCGCATAGGTATCCTCTCCATAGGATCCTCTTGCAACCAAATTTGGGGATACCACATTACTGGAACCTATCTCAGTTGAGAAGGTTACCATTGAAGAGCATCTCTCACCCCGGGTGCAATCTGCTTCTGACCAATCTCAAAATGCAACCGCCCCTCAAAGCCCAACCCTTATAGTTGCTAAAGTGCTGAGTCAGCTGCATTCCTCACCCCCTCCCCAGAAACCAATTAACACTGGGAATTCCTCAACAATTAAGGGGGAGGACCAAAATGCTGCTAATAACCCACAACACAGGGGTTATAATGTTCAATCTCCAAGCATAGAAGAGGATGTTAGAACATCTGGTCAGGCTGCCACTTCTACTGATTCAGCAAATGAACAGGATGAAGTTGGTAACATATATAAGACCTCACCAGAGGCAACTGCCAATGAAGGACAAAGTCCAGAGGCAGGAAGTCCCCAGAACCAAGAACAAGGGGCACATGCATATACTGATCTACACTCAGGGTATGTACATCCTGATTTAATCAGAAGGTCAGATGATTCAGTAAAGACTGATGATGACCTGGGCTTTTTCTTTGATGTCTTAGCCCATAACACAATCCTAGAGACTGAGGTGAGCTGACTCAAAGAACTACTAGCCAAAATGTCTCAGGATAAAAGTCCATCTGCCCCAATAAACCCATAGATGGCACCTTCATTTGAAGGTTCAACAAACACACAGCCAATACACTTAACTAAGCCACTGCTTTTAGCACCACCTCTCAGGGACAGAACCCCTCTGAGCAGATGGTTGCAACCTTTCAAAGCTCCTTACCTCTCATCACTCCCATCATCACTGAGATAGTATATAAAGCCATTCATGAGAGGATCTCCTCAAATCTCCAAACACTCCTTCATGATGTTGTTCACAAGTCACTTTCTGCCTTTCAAGCCCCTGATCCCAATGCACCCAAAAAGGGGGAGACTACTAAGTCTAAGGCAGTGAAAGAAAGGAAAAAGAAGAGAGTAGAAGATGAGAAAGAACCAGAACAAGAAAAGGAGTTGGAGAAAGAACAAGAACTAATCTCAAAGAAACAGTTGATCATAGTGCAAGATCTGAGCACAGACAAAGAGCAGAAAGATAAGGTGATCACTTACAAAAGGAAGAGAAGTGCTGAGTCAAAGTCTAATGGAGAAAAGTCCTTAGAAGATCTAGTCAAAGAAGCTGATGAAGCTCATAGCAGATCTATGGACAAAATAATAGATCAGCTCTTCAGACAGGGTCATGACACAACCACCTTAGATGTTGAGATCAGAAGGCTGGAGATAAATGAAATTCAAGCAAGAAAGGCTAGTTACAGTGTGATGGATAGGGGAAGGTTGGAGATTATGATCAGGTTTATTGCCAAATATCTAGGAAGATCATTTATAGAGATGGAGTCTTGGTCCAGAGACAATATCTTGGAGATAACCAAGAAAATCTGTTCTGTTGGAAGCTACAACAAAGGGTTGATCATCGAAGCACTGGATGAAGCAGGTGCTAGGAAGAGAACTGAGATGGAAAAGCTCTCAAAAGCCAAACTCACCACTAAATTACTAGATCAGCCTTCTCATACTCCACTTAAAAACAACCCTCAAAGCAATCATCTCTAAAATCTGCCAATTCTATCCCTAAACCAAAACCACCCACAACTCAACCCACAAAACCAATTCCATTACCCCAAAAACCATCTCAAACCACACCCAGTGATACACCCAGAAGGAGGAGAAGGGTGTTGAGGGTAGAAGAAGAAGAAAAAGAGGATGAGAATGAAGACAGTCTGCCAATCTCTGTTGTTCTCAAACTTAAAACACCTGAGCCCAGAAGTCAACAGATGATCACACCTGACTTGCAAATACAAATGGTGAAAGTGAAGATTCAAGAAGTAGAACAGCAAAAGCAGCACGATGAGCAATTTCTCAAAATGGTTGACAAGGATGTTGGACCAAAAGAACCAATGAACCTGATCAGAAAAACCTCTAAGCCCCATAGATATTGCAATTGCTGAAAAAGATCACAACAGCTGAAGACATCAGCTGATTACATGGTCTGAAGACAAAGTCTGAAAGTAAAGTACTGAAGACAAAGCTTGAGGCCATCAGCTGAAGACAAAGTCTGAAAGTAAAAGTCTGAACACAAGATCTGAAGACTTCTACTGAAGACAAAGTCTGAAGCTATCAGCTGAAGACAAAGGCTGAAAGTAAAAGTCTGAAGAACTAAGACTGAAGACCAAAGTGATCAGTAGTTGTCACAATAGCTGAAGTTATCAACTTTGGTAGTTGTGATGGTTTCCTTTCAGTACTTGTAATTTACTTTTCAGTATTTATAGTTTTAGTAGTTGTAGTTTAGTAGTTTTATGTTTTTATACTTAGCATTCTCTGAGATGTAGTCAGTAGTTGAGAACATTCTTAGTAGTTTGCATAGTTTCAGTAGTTTGAATAATTCTGTTAGATGTCACTATCAAATGACATCAGCAGACGTCACATCTCCTATATAAGGGATGTTGACCTAGTTGTAATGTGTGACATTTAGCCACCACGAAAGCATTTGAATGAAATATTCCTTTGTAGAATTCTCTCTCTATAACCGTTTACTTTTCATTGAATATCAATTGTGTTCTTGCAAATTGTCTAATTCAGTGTTCAAATTCTGCTGCGATCTAGTTTAAATTAATCAAACTTAGATCTCTGATCCTAACAAATGGTATCAAAGCTGGTTAATCATTGATCGATCTAACAATTGATCATTGAAACTGCTATTTCGATATCTAAGTTCGATTGAATTAGCATATTTGCAAGAATTGGTTATAGATCATTGAATTTCTTCTGCTTTCGGTTATTTGCTTTGAGTTTTCTCTTGGTTCATATTGAGATTGTTGTGTCTTGTACTAAATCAGTCAAAACTTAATTGAATTTGGTTGAATCTGAGAATGACTACTCCTTCTAATGACCGTCACAATACCGATTCCTCAACCAAGCCTCCGATGTTGGTTAGGACTGAGTATAACATATGGCAACAAAGAATGCTCTATCACCTGTCTGTTAACAGTTTAGGTTGTTGGACATCTGTGGTACATGGTCCACACAAGCCTATGGTGAACAATACGGAAACCAACCAAATGGTTCCGAAGAAGAAGGAACAATACTCAGATGAGGATCGAAAACTGTTTGAGATTGATGCTAAAGCGCATGGTATTCTGGCTATGGCTCTGCCTAATGAAATCTATTCTGGGCTTATGCATCATGAAACTGCTCATGACCTCTGGAATGCATTGAAGGAACAATTTGATGGAACAGATGAGGTCTTAGCAAACAACAGAGAAATCCTTGTCCAACAATATGAGACATTCTCTCATAGGAAGTGTTGGACCAAAAGAACCAATGAGCCAAGATCAGAAAAACCTCTAAGTCCCACATGGTATCATAACAACTGCTGAAAGCTTCATCAGCAGTTTGACAAGTGCTGAAGACTTCAACAGTTGAAGATCAAGTGCTGAAGACTTCAACAGCTGAAGAACTAAAGTGCTGAAGACAACAGCTGAAGAACACAAGTGCTGAAGCTGAAGTTCAAAGTACTGAAGTACAACAGCTGAAGAGTTTACAAGTGCTGAAGATCAACAACTGATGTACAAAGTCTGAAGACAAAGACTGAAGACATCAGCTGATGATATCTACTGAAGTCATTAGCTGATGAAACGTCTGAAGTTCAAGTCTGAAGATCAAGTACTGAAGTTTCAGTAGTTTGTCACAACTGCTGAAGAGTACTTCTTCAGTAGTTGTGATATCAGTAGTTTTATATTTTTAGTTTCAGTAGTTTTATGTTTTTCAGTAGTTATAACAACTGATAACACTTAGCATTTTTGTAAGGAGATGTCAGCTGTTTTGACATCTTCAGTAGTTGTGTTTCAGTTGAAATAAATCTGTTAGATGTCACTATCAAGTGACATCAGCAGACGTCACATCTCTTATATAAGAGTTGTCGACCTAATTGTAAGTGTGACATTCTGTTACCACGAAAGCGAATATTGAATGAAATATTTGCAGAAATTCTCTCTCTCTATAACGTCTTGTTCTTTATTAATATCGTTTCGTTCTTGTGAATTGGCTAATTCATTCTTCGATTTCCGCTGCTATACTCTCTAATCAATCAAACATAGATCACTGATCTTAACAAGTGGTATCAGAGCAGGTTAATCATTGATCGATCTAACAATTGATCATTGAAACTGCTAATTGATATCTGTGTTTGATTGAATTAGCGTATTCGCAAGAACTGGTTATAGATTATTGAATTTCTGTCGCTTTCGTTCATTTTTTTGAGATCTTCTGGTTCAATTGGTTGTTGCGTTTTTGTTCTAAATCTATTTAGCTTAACCGAATTTGATTGAATCTGAGATGACGACTCCTTCTAATGATCCTCACAATACCGGTTCCTCAACCAAGACTCCGATGCTGGTTAGGACCGAGTACAACATATGGCAACGAAGAATCTTCATCACCTGTCTGTTAACAGTTCAGGTTGTTGGACATCTGTGGTACATGGACCACATAAGCCTATGGTGAACAATCCGAAACCAATCAAATGGTTCCGAAGAAGAAGGAACAATACTCTGATGAAGATCGGAAACTGTTTGAGATTGATGCTAAAGCCCATGGAATTCTGGCCATGGCACTGCCTAATGAAATCTATTCAGGGCTTATGCATCATGAAACTGCTCATGATCTCTGGAATGCCCTGAAGGAACAATTCGGTGGCACAGATGAGGTCTTAGCAACAATAGAGGGATCCTTGCCCAACAATATGAGACATTCTCTCATAGAAAGGGTGAGACACTAACTCAACAGTTTGAGCGTTTTTCCTGCTTGATCTCTGAGCTGAAAATGGTGAAACAGGAATACACCAATAGCCAGATGAACAACAGATTTCTCAGATCACTGCCTGAGAGATGGGACACATACACTATTGTCCTACGCTCCAGTGCAAATCTGGAAGGCCTATCTCTCACCCAACTTCATGGGAAACTGCTTACATTTGAAAGAGAGATAGAGCAGAAGAGGAAACTGTCCTCATTAGGAAAGCTCACTAATGACTTTGTACCAGGGAATACTGCCTTGGTTGGTCATGAGTCCGAATATGCTGCATCTGAAAGCAATTATGATGAGCATATAGATTTCTCTTCAAATAGTTCTGATCATGCATTTGTTGGTATTGAGAGTCATTCTGGCAGTAATAGTGACAATTTATGCTTCATCATGGATGATCTGAAAGGAATAGCTGATGATGTTCTAGAAGAGATGGATATTCTGAGCCAATGGCATTGATTAATATCAGATCTCAGAAGTTCTATAAGAGAACTGGCAGGAAATTTCCTGGACTCTGGCAAAACCAAAGTTGGTTTTGACAAGAGTAAGTTGAAGTGTCACAAATGCCAAAGGCGGGACACTTTGCAAGAGAGTGTAGATCAACTGGATCTAACTCTTCTGCACCCTTTGTGACTTTTCCTAGTACTAGTCCACAAAACAGAGGCAACATCCTGCTGGTTCTGGTCATTATTCACATCCTAGATCTCCTGCATACTTTGTTCCCCAGGGTCAAATGTCATATCCTTATCCCTGCTATTATGTGCCTCAACCAAATCCTGTTCAAGCTCTAATTGCACAACAACCACAAGCATTGCCTGAACCACAACCTTCCCAATCTCATCAACAAACTCAACCTCAACAACACAGCTTCTTCACCCCAGGAGTATTGACTGGAGCAGTTTACCAGATGACTTGTCTGGTCATGAACAACTGTTCTCAGGTGCTGGTCAACATGGTGGTGAAAGTCCCTTTGGAAATTTAGCTCTTATGGCTTTGGATTCTGCTGATACTTCATCCTCTAATGCCTCTACACCAAAGGTATCATAGGTATCCTCTGAGGCAAAAGCCAAATTATGTTCTGAACATGCATAGCAGCATTTGCATCTATTAGAGAAGCAATGTAGCTTTAATCAACAAGAACATTGAGCTAGAACAAATAATTTCCAAAAGCAAAGCTGAATTTGAGTCCGTGCTTAATGATAAAAATGATGAGATTTACAAACTAAAATGCCAAATATGATGATAAGGCTAGGGAAGAGATACTTCTAGAGAAGTATAAAGATCTCAAAGAAACCTTGCAGTTACCCAGGTAGAGTGTGATAGATGGGTACAATCATGCAAAGGTTTTGAAATGCTTCTTAGTAAGCAATCTGCTTCCAGTGTGAAGTTTGGCATTGGTTACAATCACACTGATCCACCTACAGATTTTACTCCAAGAGCAGAGGTAGAATCTGATGGTGAGAGTAATAACCAATCATCTCATCATGTGATCTACTTTCTCATACAGCACAATCAGAAGTAGAAGTCAGCATCAAGCCCTCTCAGAACCTATCAGCTGATGTTGATGGTTCAAATGCTGACACTCACATGATCAATGAGTTGATCAACTCAGGAGTTAATTCTGAAAGTCCTGAAAGGACTAGAGAGCAGGATTTAATACCTGAAGTTCAAACTCCAACTACTGTCAGTACTGAAAAGAAGAAAACTGTCAGTAGAAAGAGTTTGAAGGCTACTAAAGAGGAAGTCAAGAAAGCAAACAATGCTTCCAAAGCACTGAAGAACAAGTCTTCAGTTGCTTCATCCTCTTTAGTTGATAATCAACCTAAGATGAAGAAGAAACCATGTGAAATATGTGGTTTGTTCAATCATCTTAGAGATGATTGTTGGTACAAAAGAGGTTCCAAACTCAAACAAAAAGAAGAAATTAAAGAGAAAATGGTAAAAATGAAAACTGAGTTTGAGACACATTTGTATCAGCAACATCAAATCCTGTAACCCTTAAGTCCTCAAAGAAATCCAAAAATGAAGGGGTTAAACAGGTGACAGCTGAGAGTGCTCAGAAGAAGAAGGTGCAACATAGGAACTTATCAAACTCCACTGGCAATGTGTCTGATGAGCTGAAAGCTCTATCACAAAATCAGACACAGCTGGTTATGATGGTTCAACATCTGTGGGTAGAGTTAACCAACTAGATGCTCCTATGTTGAAACCACAGAAAAGGAGATCCAAGCCAAAGGATTCCTCTTCTTCACCATCTTCTTCCTCTCAGGCTGTTGTTTCAAATAAACCTGTTAGTTTACCATCTATTGATGAGACCAGGCCCAAAACCAAAAGGTTTGGGTCTCCAAAACTAACTGATTGTTTATTATTGCAGGGTTCTTCAACATGCCAAAGTAGCATGGTATGTAGACAGTGGGGGATCTATGCACATGACTGGGAACAGCTCTCTTCTTCATGACTACTCTCAAGGAAAGAAGGGGTTTGTTTCTATTGGTAATGATGCTAGGGGTTACATCATTGGAAATGGCTTTGTCTCCAATGGAGAAATCAAATTTGATGATGTTAATCATGTGGAAAATCTCAAGTACAATCTCTTGAGTGTCAGTCAAATGTGTGATAAAGGCCATGTTGCTATTTTCACCAGTCAGAACTGTAGGATTCTGTTATCCAAAGTTCTGCATTTGATTGACAAGGTGTTGGATGATCACACTCTCCTGAGAGCCAACAGGACATGAAGAGTGTATGCCTTAGATCTTTCCAAGAAAATAGATCTCAGAGGCAATCCTTGCCTATTTTCCAAAGCCTCTTCTCAAGAATCTAAACTGTGGCACAGAAGGCTGGGTCATGTTAATTCAAAAACATGAATCAGCTTATCCACAATAGTTTAGTCAGAGGCTTACCAATAAAGGAGTTCCACTGTGATGAAACCTGCACTGCTTTTTTAAAAGAAAACAACACAAAGTCTCATTCCCTCCTATTGAAGAGCCTAAGTCCACTGCCTGCTTGCAATTACTGCATATGGATCTATTTGGTCCTGTGAGAGTGATGAGCATGGCAAAGAAGAAATACTGTCTGGTAATGTGGATGATTACTCCAGATTTGTATGGACTTTCTTTCTACATTCAAAGGATGAGGTTGCTCCGAAGGTTATTAACTTGTGTTGTATATTGAGAAGCAGTATTCCCTTCCAGTCAAGTGTATCAGGAGTGATAATGGAACTGAATTCAGAAACCATACACTTGATGACTTCTATCTCTCAAAGGGAATCAAAAGGCAGTTTAGCATCCCAAGGACTCCAGAACAAAATGGAGTAGTGGAGAGAAAGAACAGGACCCTCATTGAAGCTGCAAGGTCCATGCTGGCTGACTCTGGTTTGCCACTGACCTTTTGGGCTGAAGCTGTTAACATTCTTGCTATGTGCAAAATAGAGTTTTAGTAAATCAGAGGTTGATGAAGACTCCATATGAAGAGTTCTCCATCATTTGGCTCCTCTAATTTCATTTTTCAAAGCATTTGGGTGTCCCTGTTTTATTCTCAACACAAAGGATCAACTCCATAAATTTGATCCTAAGGTGGATGCAGGGTATTTTGTTGGTTATTCATCTACTTGCAAGGCATACAGAGTCTTCAACTGCAGAACAAAGATAGTTGAAGAGACTTTGCATGTGAAGTTTAATGAATCTCCTTTGGACAAGATTCCACAAAACCTGTGGAGTTGTTTGATTTGGACATACTGCAATATGTTTTTTCAACCTCCAGCTGTTGCAGATCCTGTGGATAAATCATCTTCTGCAGCATGTCTTCCACCTGGTGGTATTGATTATGATGATGATAATATCAATACTCACCTATTCAAGTTTAGTGACCAATTGCCTGTGTCTGCTAATTTGATGTTCCTGTAGCTTCAGCAGTTCCATCCACAACAAATGCTGATGAGATCTCTGTTTCCTCTACATCTTTTGAGTTACCATCTAATTCTTGGTTTCAAGAGTCTACATCAACATTTGCTGCTGCTGAAGGTTCTACAACACTTGCACAGATCTCATTGTTTATCAAGAACTGAAGAATCACCCCATGTCTCAGATTATTGGTGATATCAATGTTGGTGTTTCAACCAGAAGTCAATTGTCTAACTTCTGCTTCTATGCTCTCTTCATCAGTCAGCTAGAGCCAAAGAACTACCATGTTGCTTTGAGAGACAATGGATGGGATGAAGCTATGCAGCTTGAGCTACTTCAGTTCAAGAAACAGCAAGTGTGGGAACTTGTTCCTCTTCCCCCAGGTAAGTGTGCAATAGGCACTAAATGGGTGTTTAGGAATAAAACTGATGAAAATGGGCTTATTGTGAAGAACAAGGCTAGACGGTTGTACAGGGGTTTTCACAAGAAGAGGTATTGACTATGATGAAACCTTTGCCCCTGTAGCCAGACTAGAGGCAATCAGATTGTTCTTAGCCTATGCTGCATTCCACAATCTTAAAGTTTTTCAAATGGATGTCAAAAGTGCCTTTTTATATGGTAAAATAAAGGAAGAAGTTACGTGTGTCAACCACCAGGCTTTGAGGATAATAAACATCCTGAATGGGTGTATAAACTTGATAAGGCTCTTTATGGTTGAAACAAGCTCCTAGAGCCTGGTATGAGACACTCTCTACTTTTTCTTAAGAATAATTTCACTAGAGGCTCCATTCATAAAAATTTGTTTATTAAGAAGGTGGATCAGCATAAGCTACTTGTTCAGATTTATGTTGATGATATTATTTTTGCATCCTCTGATCCCAAGTTGTGTGATGATTTTACAACACTAATGAAAAAGAGGTTTGAAATGAGTGCAATGGGAGAATAACAGTTCTTTCTAGGCTTGCAAATCAAACAAAAGGCTGATGGAACTTTTATTCATCAGTCAAAATATACAAAAGATCTTTTGAATAAGTTTGATTTACAAAACTGTAAGCCCTGTTCTACTCCCATGTGCAACACCACACAACTGGATGCTAATCAAAAAGGTAAAGCTGTGATGAAACGCTTTACAGATGTATGATGGGGTTCTTGATGTATTTAATAGCTTCTAGACCAGATATTATGTTTGCTACATGTGTTTGTGCTAGATTTCAGGCTGCTCCTAAAGAGTCTCATTTGATGCAGTCAAGAGAATCTTTAGATATTTGCAAGGTACACAATCTCTGGGTTATGGTATTCCACTGGACACTCTTGCAAATTAGTGTTTTTTCAGATAGTGACTATGCAGGGTGCAAGTTAACTAGAAAGTCAACTTCTGGTGGTTGTCAATTCCTAGGAAACTGTTTGATTTCTTGGTAGAGTAAGAAACAAACATCTGTTGCTACATCAACTGCTGAGGCTGAGTACATTGCTGCTGCAAGTTGTACTTCTCAGGTACTCTGGCTTCAGAACCAACTTTGGATTATGGCATTACAGGACTAAGACTCCATTATTAATGGATAGTGCTTCAGCTCTGTGTATTGTCAAAAATCCAGTCCAGCACTCTAGGACCAAACATATAGAGATCAGACATCATTTTATTCGGGATTGCTTTGAAAAAGGTCTGATTGATCCTAAGTTTGTGCCTAGTGCTGATGAGCTTGCAGATATTTTTACTAAGCCTTTGGATAGTTCTACTTTCCAAAACCTTGTGTTAAGGCTTGGTTGGCTGCAACTAGAATAAGTGACAATTACTGATGATTTCAGTAATAATTACTGGTGATCATTGGTACCCATGTCACATATAAGTACTGATGAGTCCTTTCATCTTCAGTAGTTTTATAACTATGATGGCTAAATGCTCACAGTACTGACGTACTTTATCTGTTCCAAACTACTGATGTAGTTACAACTACTGATGTAGTTACAACTACTGAAATCAGTATCAACAGATAAGTACTGACGTCCTATGAAACACCTGAAAATCAGATGCAAAGTCTATTAAGTGTTAAGGACAGTATGAAACAGCTGAAAGGCTATGAATTGACAAAACTACTGAAGATAACTTTCTCTTCAGTTGTTTCAACAACTGCTGTTTCATTCTAAACAACTGAAGCAAAACCATGTCTTCAGTAGTTTTATAACTACTGATGACTAATACCAAGTCTTCAGCTGTTTACAACAACTGATGACAAAACCACTGTCTTCAGTAGTTCACAACTACTGATGACAATACCAAGTCCTCAGTTGTTTCATCATCTGAAGTCAAAACCACGGCTTTCAGTAGTTTTCTAACTACTGAGGCCTAACACCACGACTTCAGCTGTTTCAACGTCTGAAAGGGTAATACCATGTCAACAGTCGTTTAAACTACTGATGACTAACACCACATCCTTCAGTCGTTTTCTAACCCGTACCCTATAAATATCCCTGACCTAATCCTTCAAAGCTTCATCTTCTTCAAACCTAACGTTCCTCTCCAAAACTTCTCTCTTCTAAATGGCATCCATGCAAATCAAACCGCGACACAACTGTGTAGCTTACCTTACTAAATCGCCAGTCTGGGCTAAGTTCGATACTGCTATCGATCTTATGGTCCAGTCACAATACAAAACGGCATTTCTTCTCAATCCCTTCTACATGCCGAATCCCTCAAACAGTTTTGGATGAACGTCATCATCACCACTGGGGAACAACACACCATCTCTCCGGTCGGTCGTCAACAACAAAGAAGTGGTCATCACTCCCGAAATAATTCGCCAAACTAACAACTGGATGATGCCATTTCTCCTGCTGGATATCCCAAGGGCACAACTGATCTCCTTTGCCCATCATGGATATCAGGGCAATCTAGTGCCTCCACTATAATGAAGAAAATTTCCATGACGCTGAACGCCTAATTTTTCGCATGGTAAATGTAGGTTTGGCTCCTAAGACTTCGTCTTGGGATCAAATGTCTACGAAGTGGCAGTAGGTAATGTATTCTATCTTGAGCAACAGTCTTTAAATTTTTCAGAAATAATATTTTCCGAGCTCAAGGATATGGCTCAAAACTAACTGCTAACCGTTGGATATTATATCCACGATTCATAATGGCCATCATTACAAACCAGCTTCAAGCTGAGGGACTTGTTGGCCTGGGAGTCCCTGCTACGGCTGTTCTGCCTGAAGTATACTCCCAGCACAATTCTGACCACACACTCAAATGGCTGCCAAGCTGACAAACCCACGCAGCTGGAACCCACAGCCACCACCTCCAAATCAAAAGTCCCCACCAAACCCACCAAAAAGAAACCCAAAACGGCTACTCAAGGAAATGAGTCCCTGAGGATATGCCTGCAACAAAAACGCAGGATATATCCACTGGTTATAACCCCTAGTGGATATCAGGACTCTTCCAGCCATAGCCGCTCAGGATTCCTCTCAACAGGAGCCTGCAGCAACCACACAAGGGGTACCACACATCTGGGATCTTCCTCACTTGAGGCGATTGCCATTGAAGAGCACCTTCCTCCCCAGGTGCACACTGCACTCTTCTTACCCCTTCACCCCATGCAACCGCCCCCCAGCCCAACATGATCGTTGCACAAGTGCTGACTCAATTGCACTCCTCACCCCCTCCCCAGATACCACTTACTACTGGGAACACCTCTACCATTGAGGGGGAGGACCAAAGTGCAATTGAGAACCCACGGCATAGGGGTTTACCACTTCTATCTCCTGGTGTAGATAGGGAGATTAGAATATCAGTGAGGCTGCCACCTCTTCTGCATCAGCACATGATCAGACTGAGGCTGGTAACATTGCTAAGACCTCACTAGAGGCAACAGCTGATGATGGACATAGTCCTGAGGCTGGAAGTCCCCAGTACCAAGACAAAGGGGCACATGCTACAACTGGTCTACACCCAGGCATGTACATCCTGCTCCAAGCAGGGGGTCAGGTGATTCAGCTTCTGCTGATGATGACCTGGGCTTTTTCTACGATGTTCTTGCCCAGAACACAATCCTTGAGGAGGAAGTCAGTAGACTGCAAAACCTACTTGACCAACTCTCTCAAGGAGAAGACCATCTGCCTCCACCAACCCACAGATGGCACCTTCAGTTGAAGGTTCTCCAAACACTGAGCCACTCCCAACAACTAAGCCACCTGCCTCTGCTTCTGGCACTATTTCTCAGGAACCGAACCCTCCTGAGCAAATAGTTGTTGTCCTTCAAAATTCCCTCCCTCTCATCACACCCATAATCACTGACATTGTGACTAAAGCCATTGATGAGAGGCTTTCCTCAACTTTACAATCATTGATTGATGCTGCTGTGCAAAAGACACTTTCTGCGGTACAAACCCCTACCACCAATGCATCCAAAAAGGGGAGAGTACTGCAGTGAAAGAAAGGAAGAGGAAAAGAACAGAGGATGAGAAGGCCCAAGAGGTGGAAAAAGAAAAGCAACAACTGATCACCTATAAACGAAAGAAAAGTGCTGATGATCAACCTACTGCTGAAGAAAAATCCTTGGAAGAGTTGGTAAAAGATGCTGATGATACACACAGCCGATCCTTGGATATAAAATCATTGAGCAACTCTTCAGGCAAGGTTTTGATACAGCCACATTAGATAGTGAAATCAGGAAGTTGGAAGTGGAGGAGATTCAAACCCGATGGGCTGGGTATGATGCACTTGAAAAGGAGAGATTGGAGATCATGTTCCGTTTCATTGCCAAATACTTAGGAAGATCTTTGATGGAGATTCGTGCGTGGACCAGAGACAGTATTCTGGCTATAGCCACCAGAATCTGTCTGTCTGAGCAATTCCACAAGGGGATTATCATTGAAGCCCTTGATGAGGCTGGGGCTGGAAAAGGTTTGAAATGGCAAGACTTACAAAGGCTAAACTCATAACCAAGATGCTGGAACAACCTTCCCTTCCACCCACTCAAAAACTGCCTACCCCTCAAATCTCCAAACAAATCTCAAAGCCCAAATCCAAACAACCACAATCAAAACCCACAAAACCAACTCCCTTACCATCTAAACCAATAGCCGATGATGCACCTAAGAAGAAGAAGAGAAGGGTGTTGAGGCTAGAAGAAGAAGAAGAACAGGATGATGTGGAAGAAGATAGGATGCCTCTGTCTGCAGTCCTAACACTGGCGAAAGCCAAACCTATGCCCATCACTCCCACCTCACAGATGGATGTTGTGAGAGTAAAAATTGAAGAAGAGGAGTAGCAAAACCTTCATGATGATGAAATGCTGAAAAGCATTGACAAAACCTATGCTGCCTCCTCATCAATTATCAGCATGAAGAAAGAAGCTCTGAGATTGTACACTCTCGCCAACACATTTCAATATGAGAAGGAAAGGGTGAGAGTATGGCCTGATCCGAGGGTGGCTCACAGGATTGTAAAGAAAGACATTCCTTCAAGATACAAGGGTAAAGTCAAGAGGATCGTAGATGAAGAGATCACAGTGGCCCTGTAGTATCACCCTGGGAGATTGTCGAAGATTTCAAGAAGGCCTACGAGACTAAACAACCACCCCAAAAGATGCTAGAGAACAGAATTATCAAAAAGGGGTTAGTCTACAAGAGGCTTGAGAACTTCAAACAGAATGAGCTCAGTCTGCTACTCGAAGGGAATCATCCTGATGAGTTTGCATATAGACAAATTACAACAGTTGAGCTCAAAAATGGCAAACAGGCCAAGTACATCTCAAAGTTGTATGGGCGAGAAGGATTGTTTGATGGTGAAGCCGAGAACCTGACCATGGAAGAACAAATCATGTTTCTCAGAGCCTACACCAGAGAATCCTACAGGCTCATACACGGAAGTAGATCTCATGATGGGATAACAACTCTGTGTCCAGTTCCCCAAAACAAGTTCCCATTCATATCTTGCCAACAAATATCAGAGACTTCTTCCCAGGCCGGAGCTTATATGGGTCATCTTCTCTACTGATCAAGAAGGAAAAAGACCAACCTTTCGCCAACAATAAGTGGGATAATAAATAAATTAGAGGTTTTGGCTGCATTGGTTCAGGGGAGTTTGTTGGACCAAAAGAACCAATGAGCCAAGATCAGAAAACCTCTAAGTCCCACATGGTATCACAACAACTGCTGAAAGCTTCATCAGCAGTTTGACAAGTGCTGAAGACTTGAACAGCTGAAGATCAAGTGCTGAAGACTTCAACAGCTGAAGAACTAAAGTGCTGAGTACAATAGCTGAAGAACACAAGTGCTGAAGTACAATAGCTGAAGAACACAAGTGCTGAAGCTGAAGTTCAAAGTACTGAAGTACAACAGCTGAAGAGTTTACAAGTGCTGAAGATCAACAACTAATGTACAAAGTCTGAAGACAAAGACTGAAGACATCAGCTGATGATATCTACTGAAGTCATCAGCTGATGAAACGTCTGAAGTTCAAGTCTGAAGATCAAGTACTGAAGTTTCATAGTTTGTCACAACTGCTGAAGAGTACTTCTTCAGTAGTTGTGATCAGTAGTTTTATAGTTTTAGTTTCAGTAGTTTATGTTTTCAGTAGTTATAAGAACTGATAACACTTAGCATTTTGTAAGGAGATGTCAGCTGTTTTGACATCTTCAGTAGTTGTGTTTCAGTTTTAATAAATCTGTTAGATGTCACTATCAAGTGACATCAGCAGACGTCACATCTCTTATATAAAAGGTGTCGACCTAATTGTAAGTGTGACATTTTGTACCACGAAAGCGAATATTGAATGAAATATATTTGCAGAATTCTCTCTCTCTATAGTCTTATCTTTATGAATATTATTCGTTCTTGTGAATGGCTAATTCATTGTTCGATTTCCGCTGCTATACTCTCTAATCAATCAAACATAGATCACTGATCTAACAGGAAGGGTGAGTCACTGACTCATCAGTTTGAGTGTTTTCCTGTTTGATCTCTGAGCTGAAAATGGTCAAACATGAATACACTAATAGCCAGATGAACAACAGATTCCTCAGATCACTGCCTGAGAGATGGGACACATATACTTTGTCCTACGCTCTAGTGTAAATCTGGATAGCCTATCTCTCACCCAACTCCATGGGAAACTGCTTACATTTGAAAGAGAGATAGAGCAGAAAAGGAAACTGGCATCATCAGGAAAGCTCACTGATGACTTTGTACCAGGGAACACTGCCTTGATTGTCATGAGTCAGAATATGCTGCATCAGAAAGCAATTATGATGAGCATATAGATTTCTCTTCAAACAGTTCTGATCATGCATTTGTTACTGTTGATAGTCAGTCAGGCTGTAATAGTGACAATCTGTGCTTCATTATGGATGATTTGAAAGTTATTGCTGATGATGACTTAGAAGAGAGGATATTCTAAGCCAAATGGCCTTGATTATATCAGATCTCAAAGTTCTACAAGAACTTAGGAAATTTCAGGACTCTCTGGCAAAACAAAGTTGGTTTTGACAAGAGTAAGTTGAGGTGTCACAAATGCCACAGGCTTGGACACTTTCCAAGAGAGTGTATCAAGGATCTAACTCCTCTACACCCTTTGTGACTTTTCCATGCAATAGTCCACAAAACAGAGGGCAAAATCTTGTTACTTCTGGTCATCATGCACAACCTATATCTCCTGCATATTTTGTCCCTTGGGGTCCAATGTCATATCCATATCCCTGCTATTACATGCCACAGCCAAATCCAGTTCAAGTTCCTATTGCACAACAACCTCAAGCCTTACCTGAGCCTCTACCATCTCAATCATCTCAATCACAACCTCATCACAGCTTCTTCACCCCTAGTGTTGTTGACTGGAGCAGTTTACCAGATGATCTCTCTAGTAATGAGTATTTATTTGCTAGTGATGGTCAACATGGTGGTGAACATCCTTTTGGGAATCTTACTCTCATGGCCATGGAGTCTACTGAGAGTTCATGATCCAATGCATCTTCATCACAGGCAACTCAGGTATCCTCTGAGGCTAAGGCCAAGCTATGTTATGAATCATGCATGGCTGCATTTATCTCTATTAGAGAGGTAAATATAGCTTTAATAAATCAAAATCCTGAGCTTGAGCAAACCTTTCCAAAAGAAAAGCTGAATATGAGTCTGTTCTTTATGATAAAGATGATGAGATTTATAAGGTTAAATGCCAAATAAATGATAAAGGCTAAGCTAGAGGTCATTCTTGAGAACCACAGAGAACTCAAAGAAAAACTTGTAGCTACCAAGTTGAGTGTGACCGCTAGGTATCATCCTGCAAGGATTTGAAATGCTGCTTAGCAAGCAATCTGCTTCGAATGTGAAGTTTGGAATAGGTTACAATCACATTGCACCACCTACAGATTTTACTCCAAAATCAATAGTAAAACCTGAAGGTGAAAGTAATTTCCAAACCACATCATCATGTGTATCATCCTCTAGTGATCTCCCAAGATCAAAAGATGAAAGCAGTGTTGATACCTCAGCAAATCAATTGCTTGATGGTTAACTACTGATAAGCACATGAAGCTGAGTACTTAAGATGTTGTCCCTCAAAGTACCTCAAGTACTAAAGGGCAAGTCACAACATCTGAAAAGCATTTCAAATTAGCTTAAATAAAAGGATTAACAACTGTTGATGAATCTATCATACGTTCTTTCAGGACGGATAGAGAACAGCTGAAGAACAGTCTTCAGTTGTTACAGATCCTTCAGTACTTAACACAAGTACTGAAAGGAAAGTACTGAAGATCACAACTTCAGTAGTTTCCACATTAGCAGTTGATCAATCCAAGATGATGAATAGCCATGTAAAATATGTGGTAAATTCAATCATCTTTCTGATGAATGTTGGTACAGAAAGGGTTCCAAACTCAACAAGGATAAGCTCATTAAAATCTAGATGGATAAAATGAAAAATGAGTTTGAGACCAAGTTTGTACCACAGTCATCCCAATGTGATAAACCCAAGCCTTCATCCATTTCAAAAAGAAGGATCGGTTTATCATGAACAACTGATAGTGTCCTCATGACAAACATCAGACTAAGTCTGTGAATTTCAAGGAGAAATGGTGGGTCACAGGAACTCATCGAAAACAAGTACTGATATGTCCCAAGAGCTGAAAGCTTTAGCTACAATCAGACACAACTTGTTATGATGGTTCAGCATTGTTTGGGAGAGTTAACCAACTAGATGCACCTATGATCAAACCACTGAAAAGGCATTCCAAGCCCAAATCCAAGAATCCATTTCAGCACCATCTCCACCTTCATCAGCTATTAATCATGAGAAACAAGTTATGGTTAAATCTGTTGATGAAACCGACCCAAACAAAAAGGTTGGGTCTCAAAACCTAACTAGTTCTTTATGATAAATGCAGGGTTCTTCAACATGCTAAAGGAGCACTGGCACGTAGACAGTGGAGGATCTATGCATATGACTGGGAGCAGTTCTCTTCTTAATGACTACTCTCAAGGAAGAAGGGATTGTTTCATTTGGAAATGATGCTAGGGTTACATCATTGGGAAAGGATATGTGTCTAATGGAGATATCAGATTTGATGATGGTAACCATGTGGAGAATCTTAAGTATAATCCACTGAGTGTCAGTCAGATGTGGATAAAGGCCATGTTGCACTTTTCACAAGCCAGAACTGCAGGATTCTGTCTTCCCAAGTTCTGAGGCTGATTGACAAGGTATTGGATGAACATACTCTCCTGAAGGCCAACAGGATTGGAAGAGTAATGCCTTGGATTTGTCAAAGAAGATTGATTTGAAGGGTCATCCTTGCCTATTCTCCAAAGCCTCTCCTCAGGAATTAAACTGTGGCATAGAAGGCTGGGTCATGTTAATCTCAAAAACATGAATCAGCTGACCCACAATGTTTAGTGAGAGGTCTACCAATAAAGGAGTTCCAATGTGATAAAACCTGCACTGCTTGTTTGAAAGGAAAACAACACAAATTCCATTCCCTCCTATTGAAGAACCTAAGTCCACTGCTTGCTTGCATTACTGCACATGGATCTATTTGGTCCTGTGAGAGTGACCAGCATGGCAAAGAAAAATACTATCTGGTAATATGGATGATTACTCCAGATTTATGGACTTTCTTCTTGCATTCAAAGGATGAGGTTGCTCAGACGATTATAAACTTTGTGTTGTATGTTAAGAAGAAGTATTCCCTATCAGTCAAGTGTATAAGGGGTGATATGGAACTGAATTTAGAAACCATACACTTGATGATTTTTATCTATCAAAGGGATCAAGAGGCAGTTTAGCATCCCAAGGACTTCAGAACAAAATGGAGTAGTGGAAAGAACGAATAGGACCCTAATTGAAGCTGCAAGGTCTATGTTGGCTGACTCTGGTTTGCCATTGACCTTTTTGGCTGAAGCTATCTACAGCTTGCTATGTGTTGAATAGAGTTCTAGTAAAACAGAGGTTGATGAAGACTCCATATGAAGTTCTACATCATTGGCTCCTCTAATTTCATTTTTCAAAGCCTTTGGGTGTCCTGTTTCATTCTCAACACAAAGGATCAACTCCACAAATTTGAACCTAAGGTGGATGCAGGGTATTTTGTAGGTTATTCATCCACATGCAAGGCTTACAGAGTCTTCAACTGCAGAACAAAGATAGTTGAAGAAACCTTGCATGTGAATTCAATGAATCTCTAAGGATAAAATTCCACAAAACCCTGGTTGTGTTTGATTTGGACATACTGCAATATGTTCCTTATCAACCTCCAGCTGTTGCAGATCATGTGGATAAATCTCTTCTACAGAAAGTCTTCCACCTGGTGGTACTAAAGATGATGATGATATCAGTACTCACCTTTTCAAGTTTAGTGACCAACTGCCTGATGTAGCTCAACTTGATGTTCATGTAGCTTCAGTAGCTCCATCCATAACAAATGCTGATGAGATTTCTGATTCCTCTACATCATGTGAATTGCCATCTCATACTTGGTTTCAAGAATCTGGATCAACATATGTTGCTGCTGAATCGGATACAAACACTTGCATGATCTTATAGTGTACCAAGAGCTGAAGAATCACCCCATGTCTCAAATCATTGGTGATATCAATGCTGGTGTCTCAACCAGAAGTCAATGTCCAACTTCTACTTCTATGCTCTCTTTATCAGTCAGCTAGAGCCAAAGAACTATCACGTTGCTTTGAGAGACAAGGTTGGGTTGAAGCCATGCAGCTTGAGCTACTTCATTTCAAAAAGCAGCAAGTGTGGGAACTGGTTCCTCTACCCCTAGGTAAGTGTGCAATAGGCACTAAATGGGTGTTTAGGAATAAAACTGATGAAAAGGCTTATTGTGAAGAACAAGGCTAGACTGTTGTACAAGGGTTTTCACAAGAAGAAGGTATTGATTATGATGAAAACTTTGCCCCTGTGGCCAGACTAGAGGCAATTAGATTGTTCTTAGCCTATGCTACACTCCACAATCTTAAAGTTTTTCAAATGGATGTCAAAAGTGCCTTTTTGTATGGTAAAATAAAAGAAGAGGTTTATGTGTGTCAACCACCAGCTTTTGAGGACAATAAACATCCTGATTGGGGTATAAACTGATAAGGTGTTTATGGTTGAAGAAAGCTCTAGAGCCTGGTATGAAACACTTTCAAATTTTCTTCTTAAAAATAATTTCACTAGAGGCTCCATAGATAAAACTTTGTTTATTAAGAAAGTGGATCAGCATAAGCTACTTGTTCAAATTTATGTTGATGATATAATTTTTGCATCCTCTGATCCCCAGTTGTGTGATGATTTTACAAGTTTAATGAAACAAAAGTTTGAAATGAGTGCAATGGGAGAATTACAGTTCTTTCTAGGCTTGCAAATCAAACAACAGGCTGATGGAACCTTCATTCATCAGTCAAAATATACAAAAGATCTTTTGAATAAGTTTGATTAACAAAATTGTAAGCCCTGTTCTACTTCCATGTGCAACACCACACAACTGGATGCAAATCAGAAAGGTAAAGCTGTTGATGAAACACTTTACAGATGTATGATTGGGTCCTTGATGTACTTAACAGCTTCTAGACGGATATCATGTTTGCAAATTGTGTTTGTGCTAGATTTTAGGCTGCTCCTAAAGAGTCTCATTTGATTGCAGTCAAGAGGATCTTTAGATATCTGCAAGGTACACAATCTCTAGGTCTTGGTATTCCACTGGACACACTTGCAAATTAGTTGCTTTTTCTGATAGTGACTATGCAGGGTGTAAGTTAACCAAAAAGTCAACTTTAGTGGATGTCAATTCCTAGGCAACTGTTTGATTCTTGGCAGAGTAAGAAACAAACATCTGTTGCTACATCCACTGCTGAGGCAGAGTACATTGCTGCTGCAAGTTGAACATCTCAGGTACTCTGGCTTCAGAATCAATTATTGGGTTTATGGCATTACAGAGACTAACACTCCATTCTTAATGGATAGTGCTTCAGCTCGTGCATTGTCAAGAATCAGTCCAGCACTCTAGGACAAACATATAGAGATCAGATACCATTTTATTAGGGATTGTTTTGAAAAAGTCTGATTTATCAAAAGTTTGTGCCTAGTGCTGATGAGCTTCCAGATATATTTACTAAGCCTTGGATAGTTCAACTTCCAAAACCTTGGTTAAGGCTTGGTATGCTGCAACTATAATAAGTGATAACTATTGAGATCTCAGTAAACAAGTACTGATGATCATTAGTAAACATGTCACAAATATGTATGATTTTGTTACAAACTACTGATGTAGTTAAACTATGATGTCAGTATAAACAGATAAGTATTGATGTCCTATGAAACCACTGAAAACAGCTAACAAGTCTGATGAGTAAGTGTTGAGGACAGTATGAAACAGCTGCAAAGCTAAGAATTGACGAAAACTACTGATGCGAATTTTCTCTTCAGTCGTTTCCACAAACTGATGTTTCACCCTAAACAGCTGATGACAAAACCATGTCTTAGTAGTTTCACAACTACTGATGACTAACACCAAGTCCTCAGTTGTTTACAACAGCTGATGACAAAACCATGTTTCAGTAGTTTCACAACTACTGATGACTAACACCAGTCCTTAGTTGTTTCCAACACCTGAAGACAAACCAAGGTTTTCAGTAGTTTCACAACTACTGATGACTAAAACCAAGTCTTCAGTTGTTTTCAAACGTCTGATAGTTAAAACCAAGTCGCAGTTGTTTTCATACAACTGCTGATACCACCAACACTTTCAGTCGTTTTCTTTTCAGCATTTTCTTACCTATATAATACCTGCACTTATAGCCAAACGTTTCATTAGCCGTTTTCAAACCTTTCTCTCTCAACAATGGCGACCATGAAACTCAAACCCCGACATAACTGTGTTGCCTACCTTTCGAAATCGGCTTTCTGGAACAAGTTTGATACTGCCATCGATCTTATGGTGGATTCCCAACCGAACAGCCTTTCTTATGAATCCTACCATATACCCTGATTCCTTAACCAGTTCTGGACCAACGTCTCTGTAACAACTTGTGAGAATGATAGCCAATCACTCTCCAGTCGTTGGTGAATCAAACAGGTGCTCATCACCCCCGACATCATTCGCAAAACCCTAAATTTGCATGATGGCACTTATACTAAAGAATACTCGAAAGGCACCACTGATATGTCTTTCATCAATAACGGGTATGCATGCGACTTAAGTGCTACAACCATTCTTAAAAAGCACTTCCATGATGCCGAAAGACTTATCTTTCATATGGTGATTGTCTGCCTTGCTTCTAAGACATCCTATTGGGATCAGATGTCTTCACGGTGGCAACAGGTATTGTACTCTATCTTTGAACGCCAAAATCTAAATTTTTCTGAGATAGTGTTCATGGAACTAAAGGATCTGGCTCAGAAACCTGTGGCAAACAGATGGCTACTTTATCCCAGGTTTCTGATGGCCATAATTTTGAATCAATTAAAATCTAATGGTCTTGTTGGTCTTGGGTCCCTGCACCAGTTGTTTTAGCTGAGGTATACTCCAGACATAACTCTGACCCTACTCTTAAAGGGGCTGCCGGATGCTAAAACCCAAGTAGAGGGAACCCACAGCCTCCACTTCCAGATCCAAAGTCCCCAACAAACCCAAATCCAAAAATCCCAAAAAGCTACTCAGGGAGATGAGTCCCCTGAGGATGCCCCTGTACCACCAATACAGGAAGCACATACTGTTATAACCCCCCAGTTATGTCCAAGACTCACCTGCTGAAGCCGCATAGGTATCCTTCTCAACAGGATCCTTTTGCAACCACAATTGGGATTTCCCACATTACTGAACCTATCTCAATTAAGAGGGTTACCATTGAAGAGCATCTTGCACCCCGAGTGCAATCTGCTTCGGACCAATCTCCACATGCAACCGCCCCTCAAAGCCCAACACTGATAGTTGCTAAAGTGCCGAGTCAGTTGCATTCCTCACCCCCTCCCCAGAAACCAACTACCACGGGAATACCTCAACCATAAGGGGGAGGACCAAAATGCTTCTGATACCAACAGCACAGGGGTTACAATGTTCAATCTCCAAGTGTAGAAAAGGAGTTAGAACATCTGGTGAGGCTGCCACTTCTACTGATTCAGCATATGATCAGGATGAAGTTGGTAACATCCATAAGACCTCACCAGAGGCAACTGCCAATGAAGGACATAGTCCTGAGGCAGGAAGTCCCCAGTACCAAGAACAAGGGGCACATGCTTATACTGATCTACACTCAGAGTATGTACATCCTGATTCAATCGGGAGGTCAGGTGATTTAGCAAAGACTGATGATGACCTGGGCTTTTTCTATGATATTTTAGCCCATAATACCATCCTAGAGAATGAGGTAAGCAGACTCAAAGAGCTGCTAGCCAAAATGCCTCAGGATCAAAGTCCATCTACCCCAATAA
The DNA here is from genome assembly GCA_025506515.1 of Flaveria trinervia. NCBI lineage: Eukaryota > Viridiplantae > Streptophyta > Magnoliopsida > Asterales > Asteraceae > Flaveria > Flaveria trinervia. The sequence continues at coordinate 46,947,276 of CM046450.1, forward strand.
CCACATAGATGGCACCTTCAATTGAAGGTTCACCAAACACTTCGCCTACACACATAACTATGCCACCAGCCTCTGCCTTTGGCACCACCTCTCAAGGATAGAACCCTTCTGAGCAGATGGTTGCTATCTTTCAAAACTCCTTACCTCTCATCACTCCAATCATTACTGAGATTGTCCATAAAGCCATAGATGAGAGGATCTCCTCAAATCTACAAACCCTCATTGATGATGTTGTTCACAAATCTCTTTCTGCCTTTCAAGCCCTGATCCCAATGCAACCAAAAAGGGGGAGACTACTAAGGCAGTGAAAGAAAAGAAAAGGAAAAGAGTTGATGATGAGAAAGAACCTGAAAAAGAGAAGGAGGTGGAGAAAGAACTGATCTCAGAACAGCTGATCACATACAAGCGAAAGAAAAGTGCTGAGTCAAAAGTGATGAAGAAAAATCCTTAGAAGATCTTGTCAAAGATGCTGATGAAGCTCACAGCAGATCCATGGATACAATTATAGATCAGCTCTTTAGACATGGTCATGACACAGCCACATTAGACTCTGAGATCAGAAGGCTGGAAATAGAAGAGATTCAAACAAGATGGGCTGGTTATAGTGTGTTGGAAAGGGAAAGATTGGAGATAATGATTAGATTCATTGCCAAATACCTTGGAAGATCATTGATAGAGATAAAGTCCTGGTCCAGAGACAGTATCTTGAAGATAACCAAGAAAATCTGCTATGCTGAAGGCTATAATAAAGGGTTGATCATCGAAGCACTGGATGAAGTAGGTGCAGGAAGAGAACTAAAATGTCAAAGCTCTCCAAAGCCAAACTCACCACCAAAATGCTAGATCAGTCTTCTCAAACTCCCACTCAAACACAACCCTCATCTCTAAAATCTCCCAAATCTATCCCTAAACCAAAGCCACCCACAACTCAACCCATAAAACCAATCCCTTTACCCCAAAAACCACCTCAAACCTTACCCAGTGGAGGAGAAGGGTGTTGAGGGTAGAAGAAGATGAAGAAGAGGATGATGATGAAGATTGTATGCCAATCTCTGCTGTTCTCAACCTTAAAACACCTGAGCACAGAAGTCAACAAGTGATTAGACCTGACTTGCAAATGCAAATGGTGAAGGTAAAGATTGAAGAAGCAGAACAGCAGAAGCAGCACGATGAGCAGTTTCTCAAGATGGTTGACAAGGATTTCCCACAGTCCTCATCCATTAAAGAAATGAAGAAACAAGCTCTAAGGCTGTACACTCTTAGACATACTTTTCAATATTAAGAGAAAGAGTGCGGATTTTGCCAGACCCCAGGGTAAGTTCTAGAATTCATAAGAAGAATATACCAAGTAGATATCATGGCCAAGTGAAGAAGGACTTGAATGCTGCAATTACGTTGGCCATGGTAGTCTCACCCTGGGAAATCATTGAAGAATTCAAGAGAGATCACAACTCCAAGACAACCCCTCAATCTATTCTTGAGAACAAAATGATCAAGAAGGGGTTGTTATACAAAAGGCTTGAAGATCTTTAGAAGAGTGAAGTCCAGTTGTTGGTTGGAGGCTCTCACCCTGATGAATTTGCTTACAGAGAGATAACACTGTGGAGTTGCAGAATGGAAAGACAGTGAGATACCTGTCTGAGTATTATGGCCCAGAGTTCTTTTTCGAGGGAGAAGAAGAAGAACTCACCAAGGAGGAACAAGTTGTTCTCCTTGAGGCCTATGCTAGTGAGTCTTACAGACTCATTAATGGGAATTAGGTTTCATGGTTGGGACAAGACTCTGTGCCCAGTTTTCCCAAGACAGAGTTCCCTTCCACTTAGCCAATCAAAAGATTAGAAACCTTTTCCCGGCCTGTGCTTAACTGATTACCTCTAAAGTTGATCAAGAGGGTGTTTCTGCCAAGAATAAGAGGGATCATTAATAAGTTTAGAGGTTTTGGCTGCATTGGTTCAGGGGGAGTTTGTTGGACCAAAAGAACCAATGAGCCTGATCAGAAAAACCTCTAAGTCCCATAGACATTGCAACTGCTGAAGAAGATCACAACAGTTGAAGACATCAGCTGATTACAAGGTCTGAAGACAAAGTCAGAAAGTAAAGTACTGAAGACAAAGCCTGAGGCCATCAGCTGAAGACAAAGTCTGAAAGTAAAAGTCTGAAGACAAGATCTGAAGACTTCTACTGAAGACAAAGTCTGAAGCTATCAGCTGAAGACAAAGTCTGAAGCTATCAGCTGAAGACTGTTAGGATCACGGTATCTAGTTTGATCAATTAGATTGGATTTGCAGCGAAATGAGCACACAAATTAACAAATTTAAACAAGAACACATGAAATTTATCAATGAAACAATGTTTGTTATAGAGAGAGAAAATCTGCCAAAAGGAATATATTCATTCAATCCACGCTTTGGCTCGGCTTCTCGCACAGTTACAATTAGGTCATCTTTCCTTTTATAAGGAAAGCTGACATCAGCTGATGTCACTTGACACTGACATCTAACTGTTATTTAACTACTGAAAGTTAACACAACTACTGAAGATGTCAAACAGCTGACAACTTCTAACAAAAATACCAAGTGTTAACTATCACTACAACTACTGAAAAGAAACTACTGAAACAACAACAACTGAAGAACATGCTCTTTAGTCGTTTTACAAGTACTAAAATAAATAATAAAACTATTGAATGGAAACCATCACAACAACTGAAGAATGCTTCTTCAGCTGTTGTGACAAACTCTGAAGGCTTCAGTACTTGGACTTCTTGAACATCAACTAATGTCTTCAGCTGATGTCTTCAGTCTTTGTACTTCAGCTGTTGATCTTCAGACTTTGGTCTTCAGCTGTTGAAGTCTTCAGTACTTTAGTCTTTAGCTGTTGAAGTCTTCAGTACTTTAGTCTTCAGCTGTTGAAGTCTTCAGTACTTTAGTCTTCAGCTGTTGATCTTCAGACTTTGTCAAACAGCTGATCAAGTCTTCAGCAGTTGTTGTGATGTCTTGTGGGACTTAAAGATTTTTTCTGATCTGGCTCGTTGGTTCTTTTGGTCCAACAAAGACAAAGTCTGAAAGTGAAAGTCTGAAGAACCAAGACTGAAGACAAAGACTGAAGACCAAAGTGATCAATAGTTGTCACAACAGCTGAAGTTATCAACTTTGGTAGTTGTGATGGTTTCCATTCAGTACTTGTAATTTACTTTTCAGTAGTTATAGTTTTAGTAGTTGTAGTTCAGTAGTTTTATGTTTTTATACTTAGCATTCTCTGAGATGTAATCAGTAGTTGAGAACATTCTCAGTAGTTTGCATAGTTTCAGTACTTTGAATAATTATGTTAGATGTCACTATCAAGTGACATCAGCAGACGTCACATCTCCTATATACGGGATGTTGACCTAGTTGTAATGTGTGACATTTAGCCACCACAAAAGCATATGAATGAAATATTCCTTTGCAGAATTCTCTCTCTATAACCATTTACTTTTCATTGAATATCAATTGTGTTCTTGCGAATTGTCTAATTCAGTGTTCAAATTCCGCTGCGATCTAGTTTAAATTAATCAAACTTAGATCTCTGATACTAACAAAGGACTTCCCTCAGTCCTCATCCATTCAAGCAATGAAGAAACAAGCTCTGAGGTTGTACACTCTTAGGCATACATTCCACATCAAAGAGAAAGAGTGAGGATTTGGCCAGACCCCAGGGTAAGTTCCAGAATACACAAGAAGAACATAGCAAGTAGATATCATGGCCAAGTGGAAAAGACTTTGAATGCTGCAATTATGTTGGCCATGGTAGTCTCACCCTGGGAGATTATAGAAGAATTCAAGAGAGCACACAACTCAAAGACAACCCCTCAATCTCTACTTGAGAACAAAATGATCAAGAAGGGTTGTTATACAAGAGACTTGAAGATCTTCAAAAGAGTGAACTCCAGTTGTTGCTAGAAGGCTCTCATCCATATGAATTCGCATACAGAGAGATCACAACTGTTGAGTTGAAGAATGGGAAGATAGTAAGGTATCTGTCTAAATATTATGGCCCTGAGTTCTTCTTTGAGGGAGAAGCTGAAGAACTCACCAAGGAGTAACAAGTTGTTCTCCTTAAGGCCTATGCAAGAGAGTCTTATAGACTCATCAATGGGAATTAGGTTTCATGATTGGGACAAGACTCTGTGTCCAGTTTCCCCAAGACAATTTCCCTTCCACACTTAGCTAATCAAAAGATAAGAAACCTTTTCCCGGCCTGTGCTTACATGATTACCTCTGAAGCTGATCAAGAGGGTATTTTTGCCAAAGAATAAGTGGGATCATCAATAAACTTAGAGGTTTTGGCTGCATTGGTTCAGGGGGAGTTTGTTGGACCAAAATAACTAATGAGCCTGATCAGAAAAACCTCCAAGTCCCACAGACATTACAACTGCTGAAGAAGATCACAACAGCTGAAGACATCAGCTGATTACAAGGTCTGAAGACAAAGTCTGAAGACAAGATCTGAAGATTTCTACTGAAGACAAAGACTGAAGACCAGAGTGATCAGTAGTTTCAGTAGTTGTCACAACAGTTGAAGTTATTAACTTCAGTAGTTGTCACAACAGCTGAAGTTATTAACTTCAGTAGTTGTGATGGTTTTCCTTTTCAGTACTTGTAATTTACCTTTCAGTAGTTTATAGTTTCAGTAGTTTTAGTTCAGTAGTTTTATGTTCTTGTACTTAGCATTCTTTGAGATGTGATCAGTTGTTGAGAACATTCTCAGTAGTTTGCATAGTTTCAGTTGTTTGTATAATTCTGTTAGATGTCACTATCAAGTGACATCAGCAGACGTCACATTCCTTATATAAGGAATGTTGACCTAATTGTAACGTGTGACTTTCAGCCACCACGAAAGCATTTGAATGAAATATTCCTTTTGCAGAATTCTCTCTCTCTCTCTATAATCGTGTACTATCCATTGAATATCAATTGAGTTCTTGCTAAATTGTCTAATTCATTGTTCGAATTCCGCTGCAATCTACTCTAATTAATCAAACTTAAATCACTGATCCTAACAGAAGCAACCGTGTTGCCTTTACCATCTGGAACATTCTTTGTAGACTTACATTTAGAGGAGCAATTCATTTTTCCTTTACCATTCGAAGCAAGTCTTTGAGGGCACTTCTTTACCACATGACCTTCTTTTCCACACTCAAAACAAGCCTGAAGGGCTTTTGATGCTTCACTGACCGGTGTGATGTAGGTGGGGATGAGGATTGCTTTGAGCTTGTAGCAGATTCTTGCTTGTGCTGAAGTGTCCTGTGCTGAACAGGGAATGAGATCTTCACTGATTAACTGAGTTGTTTTGCAATTGGAGAAGAGATCCGTATTGGTCTTGATTCAGCGTTTGGAAGCTTTTGAAACTTAACAATGTCGGGAGATATCTTGATCTGTGAGGAACCAACACGCTCCTTTGTGATTGATTCATCATATAAGCTTATCCAATCTCGTATACACAGATCTTTCTCCAATAGATCTTGCTTGACATATCCTATTGTTTCGGCTTTGATTATAGGATTCTGAATGCTTGATGATTCGACAACTGTTCCTTCTTTAACAAACTGACAGGAACAAATGAAGGAATATTATCTGTTTTGAATTTGTTGAAGAAGGTTGGAGAAGCAACTAATATTGGTTTTGGAGCATCAGAGGTGGACTCATCATTAATCTTCTTATCAGACTCCTGCCTGAGGAATCCCAAACCTACAGGATAATCCTTCACATCTCTAACCACTTTAAGATTAAAGTTGCTCAAACTTCCATTTAAACTATTAGTTTCAGTAGCTTCAATCAAATCATTAGATGGATGTGGTTGAGGCATAGGATAGTAACAATGAGTGCTAGGATGAGGATAGATGTATGGATTTTTAGCAGTAAGGGCCTTCTCATAGTTGCAAACTCTGGTATTTCGCTTCCATTCCTCTTCCTTCTCAGCATCACAAACTTACCGGACCGTTGAAGGGCATGCAAATACAACACAACAACACAAAGAGGAGATTTGCTTAAGAACACTTAATTAATCAATAATGAAACTGGTTAGCCTATAAAAATGATGCTAAGAACACAAGTAAATATGAGACAAAACAAGATAGCAAAATACACAAGGAGATGGTTTTCAAGATTGCAGTATATTTCCTTCTCAAGTTCTATTAGAAATGTTACAAAGCATACTGAGAAAGTTACAAGTACTTAAGATACATATACTACATCCTATAGCCGGCCATACTTTGAAGGCCAGCTGGATACAATTGACTAGACACAAAGAAAATCAATTGACTAGTGGCTATGACATGCCATAGCTCACATCCTACTCTATTATAAAAAGGATAGTACATGATTAGAAAGTTTTCAGACTCAAGACCTCAATGTACAGTTACTAAAAGTATGGACCTTTCCAGCAACTTATGAAAGTTGGTGACTTTACAGAGTTGTAGCGGAAAGGTATCCAACTTTGTGTAAAGTACATCAGATAAAGCATGTATACTAAAAGACTTTGGAAGAAATCTGTCTTCAAGTGTTAGCTTCGGAAGACTTCATCTTTGGCTTCGGAAGATATTGGTCTTGGCTTTGGAAGACTTCACACTTAGATATTTTTGTTGCTTGTGTGAAACTTTCGAAGCATTCTTCTTCAGTACCCATGTGCATGCATGCAAGAGAGACTTTGGTGTTTGGGTTGCATCCGCCTCTGCATATATATCTACAAACCCCCCTAGGCTGCTACCAAAACACTTGAAGAACTCAGATATCAACAGTCCTCATCAGGAAAATTGTAGATACATTATGTACCTAGTTTATGAGCTTAAATGTAAAAGTCTTTCATGTTTTACACATATGTAATCTAATGGTTGAATGCAATATGTTGGACCAAAAGAACCAATGAGCCTGATCAGAGAAACCTCTAAGTCCCACAGGACATCACAACAGCTGAAGAAGACCTGATCAGCTGTTCTACAAAGTCTGAAGAATACAACTGCTGAAGTATTTTTGAAGTACTGAAGACAAAGACTGAGACAACAGCTGAAGATCTAAAGTCTGAAGACTTCAACAAGTACTGAAGACAAAGACTGAAGATCAACAGCTGAAAGACAAAGTCTGATGTTCAAGTACTGAAGACATCAGTTGTGCTAACAGCTGATGACAACAGCTGAAGAGGGCTTCTTCAGTTGTTGTGATGGTTTTTCTTCATCAGTAGTTTTCTTTTCCTTTCAGTAGTTTGTTTACTTTTCTGTAGTTTTTCCTTTTCATACTTGTAAACAATGAAGAGGTTGTTCTTCAGTTGTTGTAGTATCAGTAGTTTTTGTTTTCAGTAGTTGTAAATAAGATGTTTAACACTTAGGAACATTTGTAAGAAGATGTCAGTTGTTGACATCTTCAGTAGTTGTTAAACATCAGTAGTTATCAAAAGGTTACATGTCACTTTCAAGTGACATCAGCCTACGTCACTCTTTCCTTTATAAGGAAGGATGACTCACTGTAATCGTGCCTTTGAGGCCGACAATCTTAATGCAATATTCCTTTTGTCGGATATTTCTCTCTCTATAACAAATTCTTTTATCGCTTTATATCGAATGTTCTTGCTTGAATTTGTCTAATTCTGAGCTATTCCGCTGCTATATCTGTTCAATCGATTAAACCAAGAGGCTGAGATCCTAACAAATGGTATCAGAGCAGGTTAATCATTGATCGATCTAACAATTGATCATTGAAACTGTTCAATCGCTCTAAGTTTAATCGAATTAGCAAATTCGCAAGGATCTGTTATAGAGATGAGAGTGTATCGCTTCTGGCGTTTTATTTGAGGTTCTGTGTGGTTCTGAGCTAAAATTATTGTATTTACTTGAATCTGTCTGATTTTCACAATGACTACTCTTCGAATGATCCTTTCAATACTGGATCCTCTACCAAGCCTCCGATATGGTGAGGAATGAGTAAACATTTGGCAGAGAAGATTGCTCCATCACCTGTCTGTCAATAGCTCAGGTTGTTGGACATTTGTGGTACATGGACCACATAAGCCAATGGTGAATGATCCGGAAACAAACCGTTGGTTCCAAAGAAGAAGGAGCAATACTCGAGAGGACAAGAAGTTGTTTGAAATCGATGCAAAAGCCCATGGAATTTTGGCTATGGCTATTCCTAATGAGATTTACTCTGGGCTTCTGCATTGTGAGTCTGCTCATGACCTTGGAAAGCCATCAAAGAACAATTTGGTGGTACTGATGAGGTTTTAGCAAACAACAGGGAAATCCTCGCCCAACAATATGAGACTTTCTCTCATAGAAAGGGTGAGACTCTGACTCAACAATTTGAGCGGTTTTCATGTTTAATCTCTGAATTGAAAATGGTTAAACATGAATATACCAGGAGTCAGATGAACCATAGATTCCTAAGATCACTGCCTGAGAGATGGAACACATATACCATTGTTCTACGCTCAAATGCTGATGTTGATCGCCTATCTCTCACCCAACTTCATGGGAAACTGCTTACATTTGAGAGAGAGATAGAGCAGAAAAGGAAATTGGTTTCATCTGGCAAGCTTACTGAGGATTTTGTCCAAGGGAACACTGCCCTGATTGGACATCAAGAGTCAGAATATGCGTCATCTGAAAGCCAGTATGATGAGCATATTGATTCTCTACAAACACTTCTGAGCCTGCCTTTGTGAGTGTTGATAGTTATTCTGCTGGTAGTAATAGTGACAATCTATGTTTCATCATGGATGATCTCAAGGGGATTGCTGATGATGACTTAGAAGAGATGGATATTTTGAGCCAAATGGCCTTGATAAATATCAGATCTCAGAAGTTCTACAAAAGAACTGGAAGGAAATTCCCAGGACTCTCTGGCAAAACCAAAGTTGGTTTTGACAAGAGTAAGTGATGAAGTGTCATAAATGCCACAGGCTTGGACACTTTGCAAGAGAATGTAGATCATCTGGATCTAACTCCTGCACCTTTTGTGACTTTCCCTGGCAATAGTCAACAAAACAGAGGGCAACAACCTGTCAATTCTGGTTATCATCATCAACCACAATCTCCTGCATATTTGTTCCACAGGGGCCAATGCCATATCCATACCCCTGCTATACATGCCACAACCAGGCCAGGTTCAAGCACCCACTGCTCAGCAACCACATGCACTCCCTGAGCCTCAACCATCCCAATCTCATCAACCTAATCAACCTCAACAACACAGCTTTTTCACACCAGGAGTTGTTGACTGGAGCAGTTTACCAGATGATGTGTCTGGTAATGAACAACTGTTCTCAGGTGCTGGTCAACATGGTGGTGAGCATCCTTTTGGAAATCTAGCTCTCATGACTTTGGAATCCTCTGATGGATCATCCTCAAGTACCTCTTCAACACAGGTATCACAGGTATCCTCTGAGGCTAAGGCCAAATTATGTTCTGAAACTTGCATAGCAGCATTTGCCTCTATTAGAGAAGCAAATGTGGCTTTAATCAATAAAAATGTAGAGCTAGAACAACTAATTTCCAAAAATAAAGCTGAGTTTGAGTCTGTGCTGAAAGAGAAAACTGATGAGATTTATAAATTAAAATGCCAAATCTCTGATGATAAGGCTAGGGAGGATGTACTCTTAGAGAAGTACAAAGACCTCAAAGATACTCTTGCTGTCACCCAGGTAGAGTGTGATCGATGGGTACAATCTTGCAAGGGCTTTGAAATGCTTCTTAGTAAGCAAACAGCTTCCAATGTGAAGTTTGGAATTGGTTATAATCACACTGCTCCTCCTACAATGATTTGCTTCAAGAGCAGGAGTAGAATCTGATGGAGAAAGTAATGACCAATCCACCTCATCATGTGATTCACTACTTGATAAAGCACCATCAGTAGTTGAAGTCAGTAGTAATCCCTCTGTGAACCTATCAGCTGATATTGATGGTTCAACTGCTAACACTCACATGATCAATGAGTTGATCAACCCAAGTGTTATCCCTAGAAGTACTGAAGGTACTGGAGAGCAGGGGATAAACTCTGGAGTTCAAATTCCAATGACTGACAGCACAGAGAAGAAAACTGTCAGTAGGAAGGATTTGAAGCCTACTAAGGAAGTGACAAGAAGGCAAAAAGTGCTTCTAAACTGCTGAAGAGCAAGTCTTCAGTATTTCATCTTTTTCAGTTGATGATCAACAGAAGATGAAGAAGAAGAAACCATGTGAAATATGTGGTCTATTCAATCATCTCACAGATGATTGTTGGTACAAAAAGGGATCCAAACTCAAACAAAAAGAGAAAATTAAAGAAAACTTGGCTAAAATGAAAACTGAGTTTGAGTCCAAGTTTGTACCAGCAGCATCAAATCCTGTTACTCCTATGTCCAAAAAGAAATCTAAAAAGGAAGGAGTGCAACAGGCAAAAGCTGAGGTTGCTCAAAAGAAGATGGTGCAACACAAGAACTCATCATCAAACACCAATACCATGTGTCTGAAGAGCTGAAAGCTCTTTCCCAGAATCAGACACAGCTGATAATGATGGTTCAACATCTGTTGGGAAGAGTTAACCAACTTGATGGCCCTGTGTTGAAACCCCAGAAAAGGAGATCCAAGCCAAAGGATTCCTCTTCTACACCATCTCCTTCACCTCAAGCTGTTGTGCCCAATAAACCTGTTAGTTTACCATCTATTGATGAGACCAGGCCCAAAACCAAAAAGGTTTGGGTCTCCAAAACTAACTGATTGTTTGTTAATGCAGGTCTCTTCAACATGCCAAAGTAGCATCTGGTATGTAGACAGTGGGGGATCTATGCATATGACTGGGAACAACTCACTTCTTAATGACTACTCTCCAGGAAGGAGGGATTTGTTTCCTTTGGCAATGATGCAAGAGGTTACATCATCGGGAAGGCTTTGTTTCCAATGGGGAAATAAGGTTTGATGATGTCAACCATGTGGAAAATCTCAAATAACCTCTTGAGTGTCAGTCAATTGTGTGACAAAGGCCATGTTGCTCTTTTCACAAGCCAGAACTGCAGGATTCTGTCATCCAAAGTTCTGAGTTTGATTGACAAGGTATTGGATGCTCACACTCTCCTGAAGGCCAACAGGACAGGAAGAGTGTATGCCTTAGATCTTTCCAAGAAAATAGATCTCAAAGTCCATCCTTGCCTATTTTCCAAGGCCTCTCCTCAAGAATTAATCTATGGCATAGAAGGCTGGGACATGTTAACTTTAAGAACATGAATCAGCTGATACACCATAGTTTAGTAAGGGGAATGCCTATGAAGGAGTTCAAATGTGAAAACAACTGCACTGCTTGCTTGAAAGGAAAACAGCACAAGGTTTCATTCCCACCTATTGAAGAACCAAAGTCCACTGCCTGCTTACAACTTCTTCACATGGATCTCTTTGGTCCTGTGAGAGTGATGAGCATGGCAAAGAAGAAATTCTATCTGGTAATTGTGGATGATTACTCCAGATTTGTATGGACTTTCTTTCTACATTCAAAGGATGAGGCTGCACAGAAGATCATAAACTTTGTGTTGTATGCTGAGAAGCAGTATTCCCTCTCAGTTAAGTGTATTAGAAGTGACAATGGAACAGAATTCAGGAACAATACACTTGATGAGTTCTACCTTTCCAAGGGAATAAAGAGACAGTTTAGTATTCCAAGAACTCCTGAACAGAATGGAGTTGTGGAGAGAAAGAACAGGACCCTCATTGAAGCTGCAAGGTCTATGTTGGCTGATTCTGGACTGCCATTGACCTTTTGGGCTGAAGCTGTCAACACAGCATGCTATGTGCAGAATAGAGTGCTAATAAATCAGAGGTTGATGAAGACTCCATATGAAGTTCTACATCATTTGGCCCCTCTCATTTCATTCTTTAGAGCATTTGGGTGTCCCTGTTTCATTCTCAACACAAAGGATCAGCTCCAGAATTTGATCCTAAGGTGGATGCAGGGTACTTTGTGGGTTATTCATCAACTTGCAAGGCATACAGAGTCTTCAACTGCAGAACAAAGATGGTTGAAGAGACTCTACATGTCAAGTTCAATGAATTCCAAAGGACAAGATTCCACAAAGCCCTGTGGAGCTCTTTGATTTGGACATACTGCAATATGTTCCTTATCAATCTCCTGCTGTTGCTCCTGTCAACAGTTCACCACCTGGTGTTACTGCTGAAGATGATGATGATAGTAGTAATCACCTCTTCAGGTTTAGTGACCAACTGCTGAGTCCTCTAAACCTGATGCTCCTGTAGCTCCAGCAGCACCATCCACAACAAATGCTGATGAGATTTCTGCATCCTCAACTTCATTTGAGTTGCCACCATCTTCATGGTTTCAAGAATCTGCATCAACATCTGCTGCTGCTGAAGGTCCTACAAACACTTGCACAGATTTGATTGTTTACCAAGAGCTGAAAAATCACCCAATGTCTCAAATCCTTGGTGATATCAATGCTGGTGTTTCAACCAGAAGCCAGTTGTCCAATTTCTGCTTCTATGCTCTTCATCAGTCAGCTAGAGCCAAAGAACTATCATGTAGCTTGAGAGACAATGGATGGGTTGAAGCCATGCAGCTTGAGCTTCTTCAGTTCAAAAAACAGCAAGTGTGGGAGCTTGTTCCTCTACCCCCAAGTAAGTGTGCAATAGGCACTAAATGGGTGTTTAGGAATAAAATGATGAAAATGGGCTAATTGTTAAGAACAAGGCCAGACTGGTTGTGCAGGGGTTTGCACAAGAAGAAGGTATTGATTATGATGAAACCTTTGCCCCTGTAGCCAGACTGGAGGCAATTAGATTGTTTTTAGCCTATGCTGCACTCCACAATCTTAAGTTTTTCAAATGGATGTCAAAAGTGCTTTTCTATATGGTAACATAAAAGAAGAAGTTTATGTGTGTCAACCACCAGGCTTTGAGGATAATAAGCACTCAGAATGGGTATATAAGCTTGATAAAGCTCTTTATGGGTTGAAACAAGCACCTAGAGCCTGGTATAAGACCTTATCAAACTTTCTTCTACATAATAATTTCACTAGAGGCTCCATAGATAAAACTTTATTTATTAAGAAGGTGGATCAGCATAAGCTACTTGTTCAAATTTATGTTGATGATATTATATTTGCATCCTCTGATCCCAATTGTGTGAGGATTTCCAAAACTTAATGCAACAGAAGTTTGAAATGAGTGCAATGGGAGAATTACAGTTCTTTCTAGGTTTGCAAATCAAACAAAAAGCTGATGGAATTTTCATTCATCAGTCTAAATACACAAAAGATCTTTTGAATAAGTTTGATTTACAAAACTGTAAACCCTGTTCTACTCCCATGTGCAACACCACACAATTGGATGTTGATCAGAAAGGTAAAGGTGTTGATGAAACCCTTTACAGATGTATGATTGGTTCCTTGATGTATTTAACAGCTTCTAGACCAGATATTATGTTTGCTACATGTGTTTGTGCTAGATTTCAGGCTGCACCTAAGGAGTCTCATCTGATTGCAGTCAAGAGGATCTTTAGATATCTGCAAGGTACACAATCTCTAGGCTTATGGTATTCCACTGGACATTCTTGCAAATTAGTTGCTTTCTCTGATAGTGACTATGCAGGGTGTAAGTTGACCAGGAAATCAACTTCTGGTGGATGTCAATTCCTAGGCAACTGTTTGATTTCTTGGCAGAGTAAGAAACAACAGCTGTTGCTACATCCATGCTGAAGCCGAGTACATTGCTGCTGCAAGTTGTACATCCCAAGTACTCTGGCTTCAGAATCAACTTTTGGATTATGGCATTACAGAGACTAAGACTCCATTATTAATGGATAGTGCTTCAGCTCTTTGCATTGTCAAATATCCTGTCCAGCACTCTAGGACCAAACATATAGAAATTAGACATCATTTTATAAGAGATTGTTTTGAAAAGGGTCTAATTAATCCTATGTTTGTGCCTAGTGCTGATGAGCTTGCAGACATTTTTACTAAGCCTTTGGATAGTTCAACTTTCCACAACCTGGTGTTAAGGCTTGGTATGCTGCAGCTAGAATAAGTGACAACTACTGATGATCTCAGTACTACTGATGATCATTGGTAACCATGTCACATATTAGTACTGATGAGTTATTTACCCTCAGTAGTGTTTATAACTACTGAAGGCTAAATGCTTTAAGTACTAACTTTATCTGTTCTAAACTACTGATGTAGTTACAACTACTGAAATCAGTAGAAACAGATAAGTAATGATGTCCTATGAAACAACTGAAAACAGCAAAAAGGCTGATGAGTACGTGTTGAGGACAGTATGAAACAGCTGAAAGGCTATGAATTGACGACAACTACTGATGAGTACTCTCTCTTTAGTAGTTCACAAACTGCTGTTTCTTCATAAACACCTGAAGCAATACCATGTCTTCAGTAGTTTCACAACTACTGATGACTAACACCAAGTCTTCAGTTGTTTACAACAACTGATGGCACAACCAGGGTCTTCAGTAGTTTCACAACTACTGATGACTAATACCAAGTCCTCAGTTGTTTCAACATCTGAAGTCCAACTTGTCTTCAGTAGTTTTTAAAACTACTGATGCCTAAATCAGAGACTTCAGTTGTTTCAACGTCTGATTGTAAACACCATGTCTTCAGTTGTTTTATAACTGCTGACCACACCAATACCATCAGTCGTTTCAAACTCTGAAAGTTAATACCACGTCATCGGTGTTTCAAATACTGATGACTAACACCAAAACCTTCAGTCGTTTCATAACCCGTACCTATATATATCTGATCCCTCTTTCAGAGTTTTTCATTCTTTCACGACCTAAAATTTCAAAAGCTCTGAAAAACTTTCACCTTCATTAATGGCGACCATGCAACTCAAGCCTCGACACAACTGTGTCGCGTACCTCACTAAATCGCCCTTCTGGACCAAATACGATAATGCTATAGATCTTATGGTCCAATCACCACTGAAAACGGCCTTCCTCCTAAATCCAATCATTTATGCCGATTCGCTACATCAGTTTTGGACGAATGCAATGTTAATGGAGAATCAATCCATTCGTCCATCAACTCTATAAGGTGGTCATCTCTACTGCTACCATCCGCCAGATATTACTATTAGATGATGTGCCTACCCTGTTGGATATCCTAAGCGCCAACTTGATCTTTCATTTGGACAACATGGATATCAAGGCGATCTTAGTGCTTCGACCATCCTGAAGAAACATTTTCCAGATGCTGAACGCTTGATATTTCATATGGTAAATGTTTGCCTGGCCCGAAGACCTCTTCTTGGGATCAACTGTCTTCCAGATGGCAACAGGTACTGTTCTCTATCCTTGAACAAGAACCATTAAACTTTTCTGAAATAATTTTTCTTGAAACCAAGGATATGGCCACAAAACCACTTTCTAACCGTTGGATACTATATCCTCGGTTTATAATGGCCATAATAGAGAATCAGCTTCATGCTGAGGGACTAGTTGGTCTGGGAGTCCCTGCTTTGGCTGTATTGCCGGAGGTATACTCCCGACACAACACTGACCAAACTCTTAAACAGGCTGCCAAGCTGCGCAAACCCACGCAGCTGGAACCCACAGCCTCCACTTCCACATCCAAAGTCCCCTCCAAACCCACAAGGAAGAAGCCTAAGAAGGTACTCAGGGAGTTGAGTCCCCTGAGGATGCTCCTGCTGCACCAACGCCGTTATCTCTACTGGAAATAACCCCCCAGTAGAGACTATGACTCCACCAACCGAAGCCGCTCAGGTTTCCTCTCAAAAGGAACCTGATGCAACACCACAAAGGGACCACACTGCTGGGATCCTCCTCTCTTGAGGGGATTACCATTGAAGAGCACCACTCGTCCCGGTGCACACTACTTCCACACCCTCTCCTGATGCAACCGCCCCTCAAAGCCCTACAATAATTGTTGCAAAAGTGCTGACGCAGTTGCATTCCTCCCCCCCCCGAGACACCAATCACTACTGGGATAACCTCAACACCTGAGGGGGAGGATCACAATGCTTCTGTCAACCCACAGCATAGGGGTTATCATGTTCCATCTTCTAGTGTAGATAAGGAGGTGCGAACTTCTGGTGAGGCTGCCACTGCTTCTGATTCAGCAAATGACCAGGGTGCAGTTGGTAACATCTCTAAGACCTCACCAGCGGCAACAGCTGATGAAGGACATAGTCCTGAGGCTGGAAGTCCCTAGAACCAAGAACAAGGGGCACATGCTATAATTGATCTACACTCAAGGCATGTTAATCCTGACTCTGTCAGGAGGTCAGGTGATTCAGTATCAACTGATGATGACCTGAGCTTCTTCTATGATGTAGTTGCTCAAAACACCATCTAGAGGATGAGGTTAGCAGACTCAAAGAGCTGCTGGCCAAGATGTCTCAGGATGCAGTCCATCTGCCACCACAATACACCCACAGATGGCACCTTCTTCTGAAGGTCCCCTAAACACTGAGCCAATACATACTTCCAAGCCACCAGCCTCTGCTTTTGGCACTGATTCTCAGGAACAGAACCATCCTGATCAATCAGCTGCTAACCTTCAAAAATCCCTACCTCTCATCACTCCCATGATCACAGATATAGTGATCAAAGCCATTGATGAGAGGCTTCCTACAATAATACAACCCCTGGTGGAGGAGTTGGTGACTAAATCACTTTCTACTGCTCAACCCTTGCACCCAATGCAACCAAAAAGGGGGAGAGTCAGTCAGTTAAAGGAAAAAGGAAGAGGACAGATGGGGAGAAGGAGAAAGAATCAGAGAAGGTAAATGAGAAGGAGTTGGCTGTTATAAGTGTGGAGGAGACTGAGTTTGATCATGAGAAGGAGAAGGAGAGTGAGAAGAGAGCTGAAGTGAATGAAAGTCAAAAAGACTTTCATGTCACATATCAAAAGAGGAAAGGAGAGTCTGAGAAGGGATGAGCTGGATGATATATGGTGAAAGAAGCTGATGCCAACCATAACCGTTCAATGGATAAAATCATTGAACAGTTATATAGGCAGGTTTTTGACATCCAACAACTAGACTCCGAGATCAGAAGGTTGGAGACAGAGGAGATCAACTCAAGATGGGCTAGTTATGATGCCTTAGAAAGAGAAAGGCTGGAGATAATGATTAGATTTATAGCCAAATACTTGGGAAGATCTCTGATAGAAATAAGGGCCTGGACCAGGGACAACATCTTGGCAATAACCACCAAGATTTGTTCATCTGAAGCATACTCCAAAGGTTTAGTGATTGAGGCATTGAATGAAGCTGGGGTTGGGAACCGAAAAGAACTGACAAAATTTACTAAAGCCTCCCTTACAGCCAAAATGCTAAAACAGTCTGAAAAGCCTCTATCCTCAAATCACTACCTCCACAACCCACTAAAACAACCCCTTTACCCTCTAAACCAACCATCCAACCCACAAAACCAAATCCTTTACCCCCAAAACCCACTGCCAGTGATGTACCTAGACAAAAGAAAAGAAAGGTACTGAGGCCTGATGAAGAAGAAGGAGGATGAAGACAGACTGCCACTCTCTGCAGTTATCACTTTGCCTAAGGCTAAACCAATGTCCATCACTCCTGCTTCTCAAATGCATGATGTGATGATAAAGATTGAAGAGGAACAGATGCAAAGACATGATGAGGAAATGCTGAAAAGCATTGACAAAGCATATGCCACATCCTCTTCAATGATTAGCATGAAGAAAGAAATCTTAAGACTGTACACCCTTGCTAATACCTTTCAATACCAAAGGGAAAAGGTAAGGATATGGCCTGATCCTAGGGTGGCACACCGGATTGTCAGAAAGAAATTCCTTCAAAATACAAGGGCCAAGTGAAGAGGGTTGTCGACGAAGACATCACTGTGGTTCTTGTAGTGTCTCCTTGGGAAATTGTAGAAGAGTTCAAGAAAGCTTATGAAGCCAAACAACCACCCCAAAAGATGTTGGAGAATAAAATTATAAAGAAGGGATTGGTTTACAAAAGACTTGAAAACTTCAAACAAGATGAGCTCAACCTGCTCTTAGAGGGACTCATCCAGATGAGTTTGCTTACAGACAAATAACCACGGTTGAGCTCAAGAATGGAAAACAGGCCAAGTACATCTCTGAAGTGTATGGCGAGAAGGATTATTTGATGGTGTGCCCGAGGTGCTGACAATGGATGAGCAGATCATGTTTCTAAGGGCTTACACCAGGGAATCATATAGGCTGATACACGGGAAGTAGATCTCATGGTTGGGGTAACAGCTCGGGTCCAGTCCCCAATACAGAGCTCCCAACCATATCATGCAAAACAGATCATTAGAGACTTCTTCCCAGGCCGGTGCTGAAAAAGGGTCACTTCTCATCTGATCAAGAGGATAAAAAGACCAATCTATCTGCCAAAATAAGTGGGACTCGTCAATAACTTAGAGGTTTTGGCTGCATTGGTTCAGGGGGAGTTTGTTGGACCAAAAGAACCAATGAGCCTGATCAGAGAAACCTCTAAGTCCCACAGGACATCACAACAGCTGAAGAAGACCTGATCAGCTGTTCTACAAAGTCTGAAGAATACAACTGCTGAAGTATTTCTGAAGTACTGAAGACAAAGACTGAGACAACAGCTGAAGATCTAAAGTCTGAAGACTTCAACAAGTACTGAAGACAAAGACTGAAGATCAACAGCTGAAAGACAAAGTCTGATGTTCAAGTACTGAAGACATCAGCTGTTGCTAACAGCTGATGACAACAGCTGAAGAGGACTTCTTCAGTTGTGGATGGTTTTTCTTCATCAGTAGTTTTCTTTTCTTTCAGTAGTTTGTTACTTTTCTGTAGTTTCCTTTTCAGTTGTAAACAACTGAAGAGGTTGTTCTTCAGTTGTTGTAGTATCAGTAGTTTATGTTTTTCAGTAGTTGTAAATAAGATGTTTAACACTTAGGAACATTTGTAAGAAGATGTCAGTTGTTGACATCTTCAGTAGTTGTTAAACATCAGTAGTTATCAAACGGTTACATGTCACTTTCAAGTGACATCAGCCTACGTCACTCTTTCCTTTATAAGGAAGGATGACTCACCTGTAATCGTGCCTTTGAGGCCGACAATCTTAATGCAATATTCCTTTTGTCGGATATTTCTCTCTCTATAACAAATTCTTTTATCGCTTTATATCGAATGTTCTTGCTTGAATTTGTCTACTTCTGAGCTATTCCGCTGCTATATCTGTTCAATCGATTAAACCAAGAGGCTGAGATCCTAACACAATATAATATGTGGTTGATGTTTATTAATGTTTACTAATTTCATATTTTATTGTGTATGAACTTATTATAGGTTTGAGGTTGTTGTGTATGTTTCTTAATTAATAATGATTAAGTAATGTGTTCGATCTAGTCGGGTGAGTATTCATGCTAATGGACTATACTTATGGACAATACTTATATACATCATGCTTATGGACCTGTCGCACGACTGAACAAGGAGACTAGATCAGTCGTATGATGAGACATAAGATTGACTCAGTCGCACGAACCTTCAGTCTTGCGTATGGTCAATCGCATGATTCAGTCGCACGACTGAATAATGCTAATGGTCAGTCATACGAATGGAAACACTAACCTATAAATACCACCTAATTCGTGGAAAAAACACTTGGAGAGATTTCATAACCCTTACGAATATTCACAAACGCTAGTCGTCTAGAATGTCCAAGTTAGCCAATCCAACTTCAAAGCCCGTTCTTGATCAATTCCTACTTGTTCTTAACGTCTAGTTAATTTTATATCGATCGAGTTAACGTTCTCACTGATTGGATTGCCAATCAAATAGGATTCCGCACTATTTGATGCAGTATAAACGCAGAATCTGTTGGTATCCCATACATACACGGTCCTGACAAGTGGTATCAGAGCTTTGGCTCTTGATATTGCATTTGATTCGATTAGTTTTCGTGTTAACTTAACGTTTTCATTCAAAAGAGTCATTCTTTTGAGTCAAAAAGTGTTTTTGAAGTTTTCTGGCATCAAAGTTTCAATTTTTCGTAAAACGGCAGATTAGGGTTTCTTGAAAATTGCATTTTTGTGTCAAAGTTTCAAAATCTTTGATTTTGCCAAATCAGCAGTCTTCAGTCGCACGACTAGCTCATTTGTACGATTGAACTTATTTGTATACTCCAATCGCACGACTGAACTCAGTCGCATTACTCATTTGCACGACTGAACACTCCAGTTGCTTGAGTCCATTCGTCTTGTTCATACGCACAACTGAATCCAATCGCACGATTGAATTCATTCGCACGAGTGATCCATACTAATAGTTCATTCGCATGACTGAAACTGCCCTGTTCTCCAAGTATCAAGTTCATAAAAATGGAATATTATTTGTTGCGTTTATTGCCGGAAAGGACTCACGCATCTAGAATCTACTACTTTTGTAGAATGAGGTAGGAAATCACAATAAACCGCCAAAGCTGATAACATTAGATGATTATCCTCAGTAGAAACAACGGTTTGAGATTTACTTATATAGAGCTGATCCCAATCTTTGGACATCCATTGAGACTGGTTATACTGTACCAGTCAGTGCCAAGGGAGTCAAATTAACCTTGGGAGTAATAAGTGAAGCATAAAAGATACTCTTCAATGTTGAAAATAAAGTTTATGCTCTATTGACTCAGTCAATACCGAAAGACGTCTTTCATAAGTTTTCTGAGAACAAGCAGGCCAAAAAGCTATAGGAGGCATTAGAGAAGAGGTATGATGGAAATGCAATGTTAAAGGCACCGAAGGCTAAGGCTCTCAGGAAGGAGTTTGGTAATTTCTCCTTGATAGGGAATGAGAGCTTGGATGATAGTATCAACAGATTCTATCATCTAATGAGTGAGGTTAATACTCATGGTGTAACCACATAAATGGAAGATAAAGTTTCAATTTTTGCTCATGGGTTGCCTGAGAAATGGGACTCATTTCTAATCTGAGACAAAATGATATTCTTGCAACATTGGACATAAATGACTTCATCTTAACTTAAGAGAGGATGAGCTACGTATGAAGTACAAGTCAAAGAAAGAATCCTACATTCAGAATCCTTCACACTATAACTCATTTCCGACTCCAACTGTTTCAAGAGCACCATTACAATAAGCATTCGTGTCTAGTTCATCTGCTCCTTCCCAAACCACTGCTTCAAGACCAGAAACGTCAGGGTCATTAAGGACCCAATACATAGTATCTGAAGCCATACTACAAAGTTGAAGACCAAGAATCTCAGTAATATCACAGTGGAAGTTGCAAAGGAACACATGGATCTTCTAACAGCTGTTGTCTAATTCTATGATGGTTTAGTTGCAGGGAAGATTGGAAACTGTCATCTTGCAGATGAAGATTACGAGCACGTTGATGAGAATGAGCTAGAGAGAATGGACATCATGTGGGTCTTGGCAAGTGCAGTCAGAAGAGCAAAAAAGTTTGTCAAGAAGACGGGGCAAAATCTAGTAGCCACGAAAGATACGACTTTTGGTTTTGACAAAACCAAAGTCACCTGCTTTAATTGTAGTGAAAAGGGGCATTTTAGACGTGAGTATGTAAATCCCAAGAAAACTGGAAATGGAAACCCATTCCCCACATTCAACCGCCAAGACAAGTACGTGATTGGAACTGCTTCTTCAAGCAAAGATACAAAGGCTCTAACTGTTCAAGGCAATGAAGGACAAGACTGGTCCTTTCGCTTTGTGTCTCCGGGTGAATCAAACATTGCCTATGTTGAGGCATTGGATGATGGATCTGCCAGTGAAGGTGAGATCACAGCTGAGCAAGCGACGTCAGATGCCGAAGAAGCTGTGAACGTGGTCAATCACTTGGTTGAGGAAGAACTCATAGCAACAAGTTCAGAATCTCCAGCCTTCGAAGAGTCTAACTATGCGTTGAGGACTGATTCAACCGATTCCTCAATAGGTAAGTTCTAAAGACCAACTGTTTGATAACATGCTTGTAATAATGTGACAAATTTATAGAAAGCATTGATTTGAAATTTGATAGGTTATTAGAACACAATGATAACTTAGTAAATGATTTACAACTCTGCACTAAAGCTAATCGTATATTAAAACAAAATGAGTGAAGTTTTAAAGAAAAGATAGAACTCTTGCGGAAACAACTAAGGGAAACCGAGGTTGTTGCCTTAAATCAATCCAATGATATAAAGTTTTATTTAAATTCTTTAGAAGAAACCAAAAAGGAAAAAGCAGTTTTGGAAGTCGAAGTAAATTCTTTAAAATAAAAACTGCATAGTTGGGCTAGTTCTTCTCACATAGTTCAAAACTTAGTGAAAGAACGAAATAATGGGGAAGGAATGGGTTACAAAGTAGTTCCACCACCACATGATATCCTTTTGAATACAAAATATAGACTTATAAATAACAACCCAGTAAAGGATCATGTGGTGTCCACTCCTCTGGTTAGTGATCCCGATTCCACAGTCAACCATGTGAAGAAGATCACTAAACAGAAGGAGACTACTTTGAAATCAAAAGGAAAACTACCAGTTGAGAATTTGGATGATGAAATTAAAAGGGTTAATGTAATGTCAGGTTTACAAACGTTGATTTCAGAACCCAAAAACATGTTACTCATCAAAGTCCAACCAAAGTGAAAGTTAAAGATGTTCAAAATGATAAATCAATTAATTTTGTGAATAAGGATAAAACATCTAAAAGAGAAGTGATAAAACCCAACCAAACTCATCTCACACCACATAAAAGTTTTGTTAAATCTGTAGAAGCGAGATCTTACTACAGTTGCAGAAAACGAGGACATATCTCTTCTAATTGAACTTTTTGATAAAAAACCAAGTCTTTCTAAAATAAGATCTAATACTCCACTAAGAGTATTAGTGAACCTAAAGTTCAAACTATATGCCAACCATTTGTTTATCACAAACATGCCTTACACAAAACTAGCCTATGGAAAGAAAAATCAAGTTTAGTGTCTGATAGTGAGGAGAATAAGAAAAAGATATGCCCTCATCCTCTAAAGGAAAATGGGTTGAGTTTATGATGTGTGATTCCTCTGGGTCACCCAAGCCAGTTAAGGCTTGGGTCCCAAATCTGAACTAATAAGTTTTTTTGAATATGCAGGGTGTCAGCGCTATCACTAATACCTGGATTATTGATAGTGGGGCATCTAGGCACATGATCGGGAACTCGTCTCTCCTTTTCAACATCAAACAAATTAAAGGGGGACATGTTTCATTTGCTAGAAACAAAGGAGGTTACATCACCGCTCAAGGCGAAGTGGGAAACAAGAAAGTCAAGATTGACAAGGTCAACTACATTCAACAACTACAAAACAACTTGCTTTTTGTCTCCCAGATTTGTGATAAAGGATACAAAGTTGTTTTTGACAACCAGAAGGGCTACTTTTTGAAGAAGGACTATGTGATCGAGGAGGATAAAGTCCTTATGTCAGCTTCAAGATATAACGACTTGTATGCCTTGCATCTATCAAAAACCTCCACAACTGATCACATGGTTCAATGCTTCTTGTCAAAAGCAATTGAGAGTGATTCAATCTCCTAGCATAGGAGAATAGGACACAATAATCTGGGAAAGATGGATCGTTTGACTCAAATGATTTAGTGAATGGAGTAACTGTCAAGAACTTCAAACTTCTGGATTTTTGTGTCACATGTAAGAAAGGGAAACAGACCAAGAAGTCTCACAAGGCAAAGAAAGTTCATTCAATCGGTCTTCCTTTTGACCTTCTACACATGGATCTGTTTGGCTCTGTCAGTACTAAGAGCATTGCTGGAGATCTGTATTGCTTTGTAATAATGGATGATTACTCAAGATTCTCTTGGGTGATGTTTCTGAAAGCCAAATCAGAAACTTTTGAATCATTCAAACATCTAGTTACTACTTTGGAATCATTCTACAAGCTTAAAGTAAGGCAGATTCGATCAGACAACAACACAGAGTTCAAGAATCAGTGGATGGAAGCATACTGTAGAGAGAGAGGAATTGTACATCAATATACCTCTACTTACACTCCACAGATGAATGGAGTTGCTGAAAGAAAGAATCGGAGCCTGATAGAGACTGCCAAGACAATGTTAGCTGACTTGAAACTGCCTATTCAATTCTGGAATGAGGTAGTAGCTAATGCTTGTTACATGCTAAATCGAGTCTTAGTGGTCAAACGACATGGTAAAACATGTTATGAGCTGCTCAAGCGACGTAAACCCAACCTAGAGTATCTAGAACCGTTTGGCGCACCGTGCATGTTGCAGAAGAAAACTCAGACCGGGAAGTTCAGTGAGAAGGCTGAAGAAGGTATCTTTTTCGGATACATCATACCAAACAAGGGAGTTTATAACAACTCAATGGGTCAGGTAGAAGTGTGGTGAAATGTTGATATTGAAAGATACACCACCCCCCGTGCTGGAAAAGGACCTTCATTCTTCTTTGACTATGATGATTTTTTTAATTCCTTCAACTTACCTCCCTCCCTTCCTAATGATGAGTTATCAACCAAAATGATGTACGATGTTCTGAACACCCCTTCACAAGACTCGACAACATTGGTTCCACTAGACGACTCTTCTAGTCATTCAGGGGGAGAGCTTGAAGTAAGTGTTTCTTCCTATGATGATGAAGCAGTAGAGACTAAAAATGTGGACCATGTGGAACATGTTCCCACCAATGAAAGTACACAAGCATCACATCCTAATGCCTCTACGACTTCGAAACCTCATACCCCAACAACTTCAGAAAATGAACCTGGGTTTCACAATCTGGATTCTGAAGAAGTTGTTCCCATCACTCCCGGATCACGAATTAACATTCATCATCCCCTAGAAAACATCATTCGAGATGTACTATCGGGAGTGCAGACATGAATCAGCTATACTTAGTTTATTATGCCTCAGTCATGGAAAAAGGCTATCTTCATGATGGAGCTTATCGATGTTTTGAGTCTCAATTTGAGCCAAAATATATGAGTGAAGCCTTAAACAATGAGGCATGAGTCAGTGTGATGCAAGAAGAACTCCTATAGTTCAAGAAGCTAGGAGTATGGACCCTTATGGACAGACCAAAAGGTGTTAAGGTGATTGGCACTAAATGAGTCTTGAAGTGTAAGAAAGATGACCAATGGGTCATAATCAGGAATAAGGCTCAACTTGTAGTTCAAGGATTTCGACAAGTCGAAGGCATAGGTTACAACGAAGTGTTTGCAACAGTGGCAAGGATGGAAGCTATTCGTATCTTGCTAGCCTATGCATCTTACATGAAGATTAAAGTTTATCAACTAGATGTGAAGAGTGCATTCATTCATGGTGATATCCGTTAAAAAGTCTATGTCAGTCAACCCAAAGGATTAAGGATCTTATCATCGAGATAGAGTTTACAAACTGGACAAGGCTCTTTACGGGCTCCATCAAGCCCCTAGAGCCTGGTATGAAAAACTCTCAACTCATCTTGTGAAACACGGTTTTCACAGAGGAGTTATTGACTGCACATTGTTCATCAAAGAAAAGGATGGAGATTTACAGCTGGTATAGATTTATGTGGACGACATCATCTTTGGTTCCAAAAACGAAGAATTATGTAAAGAATTCGAATCTGTAATGAAAGCAGATTTTGAGATAAGTACCATGGGGGAGATGAAGTTCTTCCTTGGATTATAGGTGAATCAGACACCAAAAGGAATCTTCCTACATCAATCCAAATATGTAGGTGATATCCTCAGTCAGTTCAACATGGAGAATGCTTCTTCTGCTGGAACTCCAGTGGCCACTAACCATGACGTGGCACCCGACGAAAATGGTGATCTGGTTGATGATACCATGTACAGAGGAATGATTGGATCCCTAATGTACCTCACAACCTCTCGTCCTGATATTATGTACGCCACGTGTCTTTGTTAAAGATATTAGGAAAAGCCAAAAGTAAATCATCTCATCAGGGTTAAAAGGATTTTTCGTTATCTGAAGGGTACTCCAACACTCGGATTGTGGTATCCTCATGACGATGACTTTGAGCTTACAATGTAGAGTGACTCGGACTATGGTGGTTGCAAGATGAATTACAAATCAACATCAGTGGGATGTTAGTTCTTTGGTAGACGGTTAGTCACCTGGCAGTGTAAGAAGAAGACATCAGTTGCTCTATCAACATATGAAGCTGAATACGTTGCTGCTGTAAGTTGTTGTTCACAACTCATTTGGATTCAACAGCAAATGTGACACTACGGTTTGAAATTTTCTAACACTCCAATTTTTCTTGATAATTCAGCTGCAATTGCTATGACAAAAAATCCGGTCCAACATCATAAAAGAATACACATCGGTATTAAATATCACTTTATACATGACTGTTTTGAAAAGCACTTAATCGATGTTGTTAAAATTAATACTGATTTTCAACGTGCCAACCTCTACACAAAAGCATTTGACAAACCTAGGTTTTTATATCTTTTAGAGGTTAATGGCATGAAAAATAAAAATGATGTGATTCAAGAAGAAGATAGTTCGTAGTTCGACAAGTCTTTTCCTAGTTTCTTATTGATTTTCTTTATTTTATTTTGCTGTCTATTAAAATCCAAAAACTAAAAAAGATTTTTGGTTTTAGAATTTTAGGGGCAGAATAGGTTAGGTTAGTATTTAAATGTTTTAGTATTTATTTACTTAAATAATAATAATAATAATAATAATAATAATAATAATAATAATAATAATAATGAAGAAGAAGGAGGGTAGCTTAGCTAAAAGAAATGAAATCAAATATGTGATTATGATTCAAAGTTTATGAAAAATGATAGTACACAGGAAACAAAATTGTTGGGACTTTGAAAAGATTTAAGTGTTCAACATGCTTAATTCAAAGTATAAGCCTGAGGAGTCTAAGCACAACAAAAGGAAAAATAATAGTAAAACTAGTCTGCTACTAAGGTAACATACAGAAAATAGACCTAGAGGTTGCTAGTTCATCAAATGATGTGTTGGTAGATTCAAGAAAATAGATAAGTAGACTTCCTTGGTGATTTAAATTCAAACTAAGTTGTTCAACTTGCTGTGGGTTCCCATCTTATCCCTAGTTAACACAATCAACGCATTTCCAATAAAGGGGTGACGAGCAAAATAAACGCCACCAATGTGTGCGGATGACCATAAAAATGAGCAAAGAACAAGAAAAATTGCTAAATGCAATCAAGCTAATGACTAACGTTGTTGATGTGTTATGTGCAAAAGAAAATTAAATGCTCTAACAAGAAGATAGGGTGTGTGCCTCTCTACTGTGCGGTGGCACTAACCTGAGGATAAGCATAACCTAAATATTCTAGAATTCATTGTTGTTTGCACCTCTCTGTTGTGCGATAGCACTGACCTGAGGCTAAGCAACTCTTTGAAAACTCTTAGAATAGTTTTTTGAAATATACCCATAGACCGCTCAAAAATCTCCTGAGTAATGTTGATTACCATATAAATGTGAGATCCACAAATGCTGCTTGTTGAAATAAACAAACCTAACTCATCACCAATGTTAGTCAAAAATCTATGTATGGATTTAAGTGGACAAATATACTGACAATTATCGTGGCTACAACTCTTGGTAGTCAAAATCAAATGTGCATCTTATAGCTCAAGTATGATTTCCTAAATGTGTTATTGACTCTCGGTCAAAACCAAAATCTAGCATCAAAATGTTTTAGTAAAATGTCCCAAATGATTACGGTATACCTGTATGATTCCAAAGTGAATCGTTCCAGAAATGATCAAATAAACTTGAAGCTGGTTTGCTCAAACCCAAAAACAAAAAAAAAATATGTCTTGTTTTCTTTTAAATTTCAAAGTTGTTTTCTATTTTCTAGTCTTTTGTAGTGTTGGCATCGAACTATACAACTATATTTATTCTATGAATCACTCACTAAAAGTGGTCACGTCTGAGGTGACTAATCGATGTTAAATTAAAAGGATCACGTTTGAGGTGATCAAACGATTTTTAAATTAAAAGGATCATGCCTGAGACGATCAAAGGTCATAATATCTTATATCAAAAGTTAAAAAGTTTAAGTGTTTAAAATTTTATAAGTTCAAGCTCATGAGTATGAACTAATCATACGATTGAATCATAAGTATGAGTCAATCGCACGTTTGAACCATACGAATGAGCCAGTCACATTACTGGACCATAAGTATAGGACAACCATGCGATTGGATCACAAGACTAAACCAATCGTACGAATGGCTGAAAGAGTATGAGCTTGTCGCACGACTGAACCCCAGTCGCCCAACTGAAGCATGAGTATGGGGTCATTCGCACAACAGGAGCATAAGTATGGGCCCGGTCGCATGACTGAAATTTAAAATAGTATAAATAAGGGGATGAGTCGGTCGTAACCCTTACCTCCCTTCAAGTTCTCTGAAATCACCCATACTCACAGATACTCTGCCCAAATTTCATTTCCCTGTTCTCGCCTACTAATTTTGATTCTAACGTGTATTCTACTCATCTACATGTACTGGACGACGGAAATCGATCCAAATGAACAGATTAATCGCATCTTTAAGGACTGATTGGACTAAAACCTAAAACCGAGACTAAACCCTAAAATAGAACCACTTAACTAGACTTAAATGTTGACTTAAAGGACATTAAGTTTTATTTCAAGTCTCTGTGAGTCTAATAAGTCTAAACACGAAGTCTAATATAAAGTTTTGACAAAGATTTATATCTAGGGTGTTCAACAGAGTAGGATGCGAATGGTCATGCTAATAAACCTCAGTCACACGATTGAGCCAAGCGAACGACTAAATCACCCGTATGAATCATGCGGATGGGTTCAGTCACACAACTGACCCAACCATATGGTGTAGCATACGACTAAGCTCAGTCGCAGGCTCAATCGCATGACTGAACTCAATTGCAGGTTCAATCGGATGACTTAACTCAATCGTACGACTAAAACTCAGTCGTATGGTTTAGTCGCACGAATGAACCAGTATGATCAAAACAACCTAAGTTCAAACTTTCTTTTGTTATGCATAAATCTAATGTATATGTTTCTTGTGTTGCAGCAACATGCTGATAGATGGACCATGAGCACGAAGCACAACATATGTGCTCATTTAGATGCTTCTACTCGGAATGTTGTCGATTGGAGGGGATCATAGCCTTTCTAAGGAGATCGAGGATCTTCAAGGCCATTTCTACTCCTTTCACTACATTCAGATCACTACAGCAGACCTTCTAGGAAGGGGCTACTATTGATAGGTCCACTGAGCCGTACAGTATCCGGAGCTCGATCTTCGGATAGGAGATCAATGTTACTGCAGCCGATCTAAGGCGAGTCCTGGATTTGGGTGATGATGATGCCGACCCGACCAAGTTACATCCTCTGATAGTTAGGGAATGCTTCCTCCGGATGAAGTACACTGGGGACATCAATGCAGGTGTGCTCAACAAGAGCAACCTGTGTCCCAGTTTAAGTACTTGGCCCATGTCATTCTAAAGTGCATAGCGTGAAGGAGGGGAGGATTTGACGAGATGTCAGATCAAATCCAGAACGTGTTGGTTGCTTTAGTGCTGAACCACCCGTTCAGTTTCTCCCAGATGATATTCTCTTACATGATAGAGAACCTAAAGGCCAAGGGAAAGGAAGGATTTTGTATGTACCCACGGTTTCTACAGCTTGTTATTGATGAGAAGTTTCCTTTGCTACCCAAATAGGGATGATGCTGTGGTTCTCGAGGTAATGGACGACACGACATTAAGCAGGATGAAAGTTTACAAGGGGAAGCAGGTGAAGCCCCCTCTCAGGAGATTGTTTTGGCACTTGGCCAATGATGATTATGTGGTGCCCTCTCATAAGAAGTGGCATCACGATGATAGTAACTAAGATGTTGAGCCGATTGAGCTACCCTCTGATCAAGAAGACGACGATGACGATGACCATGATCATGGTCAAGGTGGTGCGGCACCTTGTGGAACTTAGAAGGATGCCTTCCACTAAGACTTCCAGATAGATAATGATGTTGAGTCTGACGAGGAGCCGGGTTGTTGCCACAGAAAAAGGGATAGAGGCGGTAGGCGGACCAGGCTGGGTCAAAGGGTGCTGCTACAGATTTTAGTGATCCTACTTACGCTCCTAACCAGTCCATGAGCTCAGGGGGAGCTTCTGCAGCCAAGGGCTCCAGGAAGAAGAGAATGGCTCACCCTTATGGCAAAAAGGGTAAGAGGCCAAAGTTTACTATTATTACATCTTCTGCCACCACCACCACAGCTACTACCACATCCACCACTCCAGCCAACACCACTACCACATCTCCTACCACCACCACTATAGCTACTACTACCACCAACACTCTTCCCACTACCACTTTCACACCTCCCACCACCACTACCACAG
Source organism: Flaveria trinervia (assembly GCA_025506515.1). Lineage (NCBI taxonomy): Eukaryota > Viridiplantae > Streptophyta > Magnoliopsida > Asterales > Asteraceae > Flaveria > Flaveria trinervia. Next base: position 46,977,656 of record CM046450.1, read on the forward strand.
CCACTCCACCAAATCGCACTCCCATTCCACCTCCCATATTCACTACATCTACCACCAATACCACCACTTAACAAGCTGGTCCTTCCACCCAATCCACCTTCTCACCTGGACCTACTCTACCCATGGTAGGGTTGGAGGAGCAGCTTGCTAACCTGAACCGGATTGTGCTGAGGCTAATTGCCACCGATGAGCTACGAGCTACTCAACTAAATCAGATGATGGAGGTGAATGCGGCTCAGGAAAAGCAGATGGTATAGCTGAGTGAGAAGAATGCTCAGTATGAGAGAGCGTTAGGCTAAGCCCACCATGCACTGACGAGTCAAAATGAGCTGGTGTTGGCTTCGGTGAAGAGGATAGAGGAGCTTGAGAAAAAGAACAAGAAAATACTTCTAAAGCTCAAGGGATCAAAGAATGAGCCATTAAAGATCAAGGATGATGATGATGATGATGAGGAGGAGGAGGAGGAGGAGGAGGATGAAGATGAATCTGAGGAAGATGTTGATGAAGGAGGATCGAATAGAAAAGATAAAGAGAATGATGATGATCAGGAAGGTGATGCATCTCTGTCGGCCTCAAATCCTCAAGCTCAGGAGAGGCATACAAAAAGAAACCAAGATCAAGGAGCCTCATCCTCTGCTCCTCCAGCTGAAGAACCGACGGATCAAGACAAAAGTAATTATTAGATATCTTTGTATTTAAAAACTTTTGTACTTGAATTTTATATTACATTAATGTAATTAACAATCATCTATGTTTTTTTATGTTTAAATCTTTTGTATAATGACTTATGTGTGATGCGTTTAATATTGAATCAATCAGATAAAGCTCAACAGACAAACGAGTATGGTGACAAACCCCTTTAGCAAGTTAAGACTCAACTTACAATGATTCTTGACTTGGAAGGGATAGTGAGGAGATCTGTGAGCTGCACTCCGGAAGAGGGAGAGATTATTCATGATCTGAAGGACGAATAACTCGTTGAAATGTTTAGACTAAATCCTAACAAGCTTGTAAAAGATGCTCCAGAAGTAGATGTTATGAGTGACGATGAGCTGAACGATGTAGATGATATTGAGATCGAGGATGTCACTGCTGAGCATTATCCGAGTAAACTGACCACGAAGGTAATGTTATACCCAACTTGGATGATACTTTTGGAAGTGCTACGTTTGAGAAACTAGAAGAGATGGAAAAGAAGAAGGAAAAAGATGAAAGCCGAGCCCAAGCTTCGGACGCAAATGTCGACTTAAAGAAAGCTAAATGGGCAGCTTGTTTTGCTGAGATGAAAGGCCAACGTGTGCCACAAAAGCAGAATGCCTACACAAAGCTTTATAGAGTCAAACGACATAAGAAAGTGTCAGGAAAGATCATAGCGTGGGCGTATTTTGCGGACTTATAAGTCTATGTTGTTAAGAGAGAAAAGGAATCGAGTACTTCAGATATCCTCATGATGTGAAAACTCATCCTGGTTTTGAGCTCAACCATCTGGCATGTTTAGATCTTCTGTATGCAAATCCGAGGAAGATGTCAGGATGGTTCAAGGTTGCGTTAAAGAAGGAATACCACACCGGGTGGGTCAATTTCAGACCTTAACAACTGAAGAGGTACATTTATAGGTCTGAAGTGGATCCCATGTCTGGAAGACCTAAAGTGGTGTTGAAGTACAGTCCACCGTGCACGATGTCAAAGATTCCCTTACGAGAAATGCCTCCGGACTTCACTCCACACTTCAAATGGTGGTATTAAGATTGGAGAATGGCCGAATCTATCATAGTTTTGAACATAGAAGGAAAGATTGATACTATGAGGGTATTTGACCCAATTTGGCTTACAAACTTGTCAGCTGAAGATGTTCATACTTTATACAAGTGACCACTATTCTATGACACACATGATATTGTACAAGCTCTCCAATTTCAACAAGTGATAAGACTCTGCTTTGAATTTGAAATACATACAGGAGTCACAAAAGAAGAGAAGTACACAAAGTTCTAAGAACATGTGAAGAATGTTAGACAATAGAGTAAACTAGGCACAAGGGGGAGTTTGTAGATACATGATGTACCTAGTTTATAAGCTTAAATGTAAAAGTCTTTTATGTCTTACACATATGTAATGTAATGGTTGAATACAATTAATATGTGGTTGATGTTTATTAATGTTTACTTATTTCATATTATTATTATGTATGAACTTATTATATAGGTTTGAGGTTGTTGTGCATGTTTCATAGTTAATAATTAAGTAATGTGTTCAATCAAGTCTGGTGAGTATTCATGCTAATGGACCATACTTATGGACCATACTCATGAATACATCATGCTTATGGACCTGTCGCACACTGAACCAGGAGACTGGATCAGTCGTATGATTGAGACATAAGATTGACTCGGTCGCACGACTAAACCTTCAGTCGTGCATATGGATCAAGCGCATGATTTAGTCACACGACTGAACAATGCTAATGGTTCAGTCGTATGAATGGAAACCACTAACCTATAAATACGACATAATTCATGAAAAAACAGAACACTTGGAGAGATTTCATAACCCTTACGAATATTCACTAAACCTAGCCGTCTAGAACGTCCAAGTTAGCCAATCCAACTTCAAAGTGCGTTCTTGATCGATTCCTACTCGTTCCTGACGTTTAGTTAATTCTTATATCGATTGGGTTAACATTCTCACTGATTGGATAGCCAATCAAATAGGATTCCTCACTATTTGATCCGGTATAAATGCAGAATCTATTAGTATCTCGTACGTACACGGTCCTAACAATAATGACCATCCCCTTCTTCATGAAATGATCAGGATTACTCAGACTCTCAAAGTGTCTTCTCATGTCAAAGAGATCATGTAGAGGCAGATTGAACATGTCTTGACATGTGTAGACATTATCAATGCCATGATCACTAATGACATGCCACCTTCTGGATTTGTGGTGTATGTCGAGGATAGGATTGGTCTCCTGATGCTAGAGGAGTTGTTTGATTGGGAGATGATGGAGCATCCTCTGGCTGCACATCCTCGGGATGTTCTGACTCATCCTGAGGTTCTGAATACAATGTTTCTTTCTTCTTCTTTCTTTTTAGCTTTGAAGCCATCCTTTTCTTTATTTTTGTTCCTTTTAACTGAGAAGACTGGCCTGCAGCACCTGATTGATCTTCTTTTTCTTTCTCAGTTGAGTCTTCCTCTCTCATAGGTTCATAAGGAGAGGGAGTCTAACCCTGCAGTGGATTAGAAGATGAAGCTTGTTGAGTCTCAGCAGGAGGTTCAGGTTGTGTTGTGTCAGGTGTTTAACCTTAACCTCCACTTGAGGTGGAGCTTGACTTGGAGGGGAGTGTAAGTCTATCAGCTCTCCAAATTAAATCTTCTGCTTGATTACCCTGATATGCTCATCCATAGTGGACAAAGGCATAGGGCCAAGTCTCCTTCTGGAGAATCCATACAGCTTCAAGAAGCTCATCATCCTCTGCCTGTCTGCAGACTTCTTAATGCTCTTCTAGATGATGGCTCTAGACTTTGTAGCTTCTTCCTTTAGTTTCCTTTTAGTGATCTTTCTTTCTTTGACTATCTCAACTTCAAGTTGTTTGAGGTACTCAAACTCAATATAGTCATAGGATAAGGGAAGAAGTGCATCTGCATGATAGAGGTATGTAGCACTTAGGTAGTTGTTTATTGTGATCCTATCTTCTTCTCTATCTACCTAAGGTTCATGTTGAACTACATCCTCCTGTGCAGGACTTTGTTGACCTGGGGAGAGAGTAGGCACATGCTTATACAATCTTTTCTTTCTTCTTTCTTCTTTCTTCTTTGATTTTTATTAGTAGCTCTGCATCTTCTACCTCCTTCTTCTCCTTTGAGATTTCCATGTCAAGCACTTCATTCAATTCCTCTAAGGGGAGGGAAATGATATTATCAATATCATAGTTCCTGGTCAGCAAGTAATTGATCCTGACTACTCTCAACTCATCATCGTGAGTATTTTTCTTGGGGGCAATCCTTATAACAGTTTCCATGAGTCTTGCAAACCCAGAAGAGGAACTTTCTCCGCTTAGCTTCCTTTTCCTCTCTCTCTCTCTCTCCTCCTCAATTTCCTCAGATGTCATCTTTCTTTTCCTTTGTCATTCATAGACCTTTGTGACTTAGGGTGGAGAGAGCTTTGGCCTTCATTGCTTGGTGTAGCTTCCAAGCTCTAGCAGAAGAGAGGTTGAAAAGCACCTTCACTAGCAGGTGTCTCAAAAAGGGTATGAATCTCTGCAGCAGTTGATGATGATGAGACAAGGCTCTCATGTTCTGCCATTGGACCTTTAGTAAAAGTTTCTCCTATGAAACTAATCTTAGGGTCTGCCTCAACGTTCAGTTGATTGATGGCATTGCTTGATTGCCTTAGTCTCCTTCTGGAGCTGAACTCTACAATGATCCTGTCTTGGTTTCTTTAAGCCAACTTGTCAGCTTGTCTTGATTGGCTTTGATTGACAAGTGGCATGTTGACTAGATCCAGACCTTCATAGAAGTTCAAGGTCTGAAAGTTAAAGACCTCTTGATGTCCTTGAACTCTAAGATTGACGAGGGCTCTTCTGTTATTGTCATACCTCCACCTAATGATGTGATTTGAAGTTGATGGAGATGACATTGCCCTTGGTATTCCTTCCTCAAACAGACTATGTATGTAGGAGTCTATGGAGTCCACATCAATGTGAACTTGAGGAAGTTACTGAGTGCGCACAATTGCAAGTGAGGATGGTGAGTCCTAATTGTCCACACTCCTGAAGAACTCCTAGGTTTTGTGACTGTAATGACTTTCTCCTCATTTTTGGTAGCAACACCCTCTTGCATAGGTGAGCTACGAGTTAGGTCAATCACACTCACAGGTTCTTGTGTTCCTCGTTGAGCTCCTCTTAAAGGTCTCCCAGCTAGTTTGTCCTTGAGATAAGAAATCTTAAGTTACTAATGATTGACCCTATTTTGCAAGGTAGTCACTTGAGATTCAAGATGACTGACCTTGGAGACTAAATAGGTGCATGTTTGTGATAATTCTTGCACCTTTAGTCTCAAATTCCCCTTATCTTCATCAGAAGAATCATTGGGGGATGAGAGAATTGGACCAAATGTTGGACCAAAAGAACCAATGAGCCTGATCAGAAAAACCTCTAAGTCCCACAGACATTACAACTGTTGAAGAAGATCACAACAGCTGAAGACATCAGTTGATTACAAGGTCTGAAGACAAAGTCTGAAGACAAGATCTGAAGATTTCTACTGAAGACAAAGTTTGAAAGTAAAGTACTGAAGACAAAGTCTGAAAGTGAAGTACTGAAGACAAGTCTGAAGCTATCAGCTGAAGACAACGTCTGAAGTAAAAGTCTGAAGAACAAAGACTGAAGACAAAGACTGAAGACCAGAGTGATCAGTAGTTGTCACAAGAGCTGAAGTTATTAACTTCAGTAGTTATGATGGTTTTCCTTTTTAGTACTTGTAATTTACTTTTCAGTAGTTTATAGTTTCAGTAGTCTTAGTTCAGTAGTTTTATGTTTTTATACTTAGCATTCTCTGAGATATGATCAGTTATTGAGAACATTCTCAGTAGTTTGCATAGTTTCAGTTGTTTGCATAATTCTATTAGATGTCATTATCAAGTGACATCAGCAAACGTCACATTCCTTATATAAGGAATGTTGACCTAATTGTAACGTGTGACATTCAGCCACCATGAAAGTATTTGAATGAAATATTCCTTTTGCAGAATTCTCTCTCTTTATAACTGTGTACTTTTCCATTGAATATCAATAGAGTTCTTGCTAAGTTGTCTAATTCATTGTTCGAATTCCGCTGCAATCTACTCTAATTGATCAAACTTAGATCACTGATCCTAACAAATGGTATCAGAGCTGGTTAATCATTGATCGATCTAATAACTGATCATTGAAAGTGCTATTTCGATATCTAAGTTTGATCGAATTAGTATATTTGCAAGAATTGGTTATAGAGATGAATTTCTGCTGCTTTCGGTTATTTGCTTTGAGATTTCTCTTGGTTCATATTGAGTTTGTTGTGTTTTGCACTAAATCAGTTAAAACTTAATTGAATTTGATTGAATCTAAGAATGACTACTCCTTCTAATGACCCTCACAATACTGGTTCCTCAACCAAGCCTCCGATGTTGGTTAGGACTGAGTATAACATATGACAACGCAGAATGCTCCATCACCTGTCTGTTAACAGTTCAGGTGTTGGACATCTATGGTACATGTCCACACAAGCCTATGGTGAACAATCCGGAAACCAACCAAATGGTTCCGAATAAGAAGGAACAACACTCAGATGAGGATCGAAAACTGTTTGAGATTGATGCTAAAGCACATGGAATTTTGTCCATGGCACTGCCGAATGAAGTCTATTCTGGGCTTATGCATCATGAAACTGCTCATGACCTCTGGAATGCATTGAAAGAACAATTTTGGGAACAGATGAGGTCTTAGCAAACAACAAAGAAATCCTTGCCCAACAATATGAGACATTCTCTCATAGGAAGGGTGAGACACTAACTCAACAGTTTGAGCGTTTTTCCTGTTTGATCTCTGAGCTGAAAATGGTCAAACATGAATACACCAATAGCCAGATGAACAACAGATTCCTCAGATCACTGCTTGAGAGATGGGACACATATACCATTGTCTTACGCTCCAGTGCAAATCTGGATAGCCTATCTCTAACCCAACTCCATGGGAAACTGCTTACATTTGAAAGAAAGATGGAGCAGAAAAGGAAACTGGCATCATCAGGAAAGCTCGCTGATGACTTTGTACCAGGGAACACTGCCTTGGTTGGTCATGAGTCAGAAGAAAGTAATTATGATAAGCATATAGATTTCTCTTCAAACAGTTTTGATCATGCATTTGTTAGTGTTGATAGTCAGTCAGGCTGTAATAGTGATAATTTGTGCTTCATTATGGATGATTTGAAAGGTATTGCTGATGATGACCTAGAAGAGATGGATATTCTAAGCCAAATGGCCTTGATTAATATCAGATCTTAAAAGTTCTACAAGAGAACGGGCAGGAAATTTCCATGACTCTCTGGCAAAACCAAAGTTGGTTTTGACAAGAGTAAGTTGAGTGTGTCACAAATGCCACAAGCTTGGGCACTTTGTAAGAGAGTGCAGATCAACTGGATCTAACTCCTCTGCACCTTTTGTGACTTTTCCAAGCAATAGTTCACAAAACAGAGGGCAACATCCTGCTAGTTCTGGTCATCACTCACAACCTATATCTCCTGCATATTTTGTCCCTCAGGGTCCAATGCCATATCCATATCCCTGCTATTACATGCCACAGCCAATCAAGTTCAAGTTCCTATTGCACAACAACCTCAAGCCTTACCTGAGCCTCAACCATCTCAATCATCTCAATCACACCTCATCACAACTTCTTCACCCCTGGTACTGTTGACTGGAGCAGTCTACCAGATGATCTTTCTGGTAATGAGCAATTATTTGCTAGTGATGGTCAACATGGTGGTGAACATCCTTTTGGGAATCTTGCTCTAATGGCCTGGAGTCTACTAAGGTTCATGCTCCAATGCATCTTCATCACAGGTAACCCGGGTATCGTCTGAGGCTAAGGCCAAGCTATGTTCTGAATCTTGCATAGCTGCATTTATCTTTATTAGAGAGGCAAATGTAGCTTTAATAAATCAAAATCTTGAGCTTGAGCAAACCCATTCCAAAAGAAAAGCTGAGTATGAGTCTGTCCTTAAAGATAAATGACGAAAAGGCTAATGTTGAGGTCATTCTTGAGAACCACAGAGATCTCAAAGAAACACTTGCAGCTACCCAAGTTGAGTGTGACAGCTGGGTATCATCCTACAAGGGATTTGAAATGCTTCTCGGCAAGCAAACGCTTCGAATGTGAAGTTTGGAATAGTTACAATCACATTGCACCACCTACAAATTTTACTCAAAATCAATAGTAAAACCTAAAGGTGAAAGTAATTTCCAAACCACATCATCATGTGTATCATCCTCAAGAGATCACCCAAATCAGAAGATGAAATCAGTGTTGATACCTCAGCAAATCAATTGCCTGATGGGTTAACTACTGATAAGCACATGAAGCTGAGTACTTCAGATGTTGTCCCTCAAAGTACCTCAAGTACTGAAGGGCAAGTCACAACATCTGAAAAATTTCAAATCAACTAAATAAAAGGATTAACAATTGCTGAGGAATCTATCATACGCTCTTTCAGGACGGATAGAGAACAGCTGAAGAACAAGTCTTCAGTTGTTACAGATCCTTCTATACTAATACAAGTACTGAAAGGAGGAAAGTACTAAGATCACACCTTCAGTAGTTTCCACTTCAGCAGTTGATCAATCCAAGATGAAGATAAGCCATGTGACATATGTGGTAAATTCAATCATCTTTCTGATGAATGTTGGTACAAAAAGGGTTCCAAACTCAACAGAGATAAGCTCATTAAAATGCAAATGGATGAAATGAAAAATGAGTTTGAGACCAAGTTTGTACCACAGTCATCCCAATTGATAAACCCAAGGCTTCACCCAAATCCAAAAAGAAGGATAGGGTTTATCATAAAACAGCTGATAGTGTTCCTCATGATAAAAATCAGACTAAGTCTATGAATTTCAAGGAGGAAATGGCGGGCCACAAGAACTCATCAAAAACAAGTACTGATGTGTCACAAGAGCTCATCAAAAATCAGACACAACTTGTTATGATGGTTCAGCATTTGTTGGGGAGAGTTAACCAAGTAGATGCACATGTGATCAAACCACTGAAAAGGTATTCCAAGCCCAAATCCAAGGAATCTAGTTCAGCACCATCCCCTTCATCAGCTGTTAATCATGAGAAACAAGTTATGGTTAAATCTGTTGATGAAAACAGACCCAAAACCACAAAGGTTTGGGTCTCAAAACCTAACTAGTTCCTTGTGATGAATGCAGGGTTCTTCAGCATGCCAAAGAAGCATCTGGTATGTAGACAGTGGAGGATCTATGCATATGACAGGGAGCAGTTCTCTTCTTAATGACTACTCTCAAGAAAGAAGGGGTTTGTTTCATTTGGAAATGATGCTAAGGGTTACATCATCGGGAAAGGATATGTGTCTAATGGAGAAATCAGATTTGATGATGTTAACCATGTGGAGAATCTCAAGTATAATCTACTGAGTGTCAGTCAGATGTGTGATAAAGGGCATGTTGCACTTTTCACAAGCCAGAACTGCAGGATTCTGTCTTCCACATTTCTGAGGCTGATTGACAAGGTATTGGATGAACATACTCTCCTGAAGGCCAACAGGATTGGAAGAGTATATGCCTGGATTTGTCAAAGAAGATTGATTTGAAGGGTCATCCTTGCCTGTTCTCCAAAGCCTCTACTTAGGAATCTAAACTGTGGCACAGAAGGCTGGGTCATGTAAATCTCAAAAACATGAATCAGCTGATCCACAATAGTTTAGTGAGAGGTCTACCAATAAAGGAGTTCCACTGTGATGAAACCTGCACTGCTTGTTTGAAAGGAAATAGCACAAAGTCTCATTCCCTCCTATTGAAGAACCTAAGTCCACTTCCTGCTTGCAGTTACTGCACATGGATCTATTTGGTCCTGTGAGAGTGATGAGCATGGCAAAGAAGAAATACTGTCTGGTAATTGTGGATGATTACTCCAGATTTGTATGGACTTTCTTCTTGCATTCAAAGGATGAGGTTGCTCAGAAGATTATAAACTTTGTGTTGTATATTGAGAAGCAGTATTCCCTATCAGTCAAGTGTATAAGGAGTGATAATGGATAGAATTCAAAAACCATACACTTGATGATTTTTATCTCTCAAAGGAATCAAGAGGCAGTTTAGCATCCCAAGGACTCCAGAACAAATGGAGTAGTGGAGAGAAAGAACAGGACCTAATTGAAGCTGCAAGGTCCATGTTGGCTGACTCTGGTTTGCCATTGACCTTTTGGACTGAAGCTGTCAACACAGCTTGCTATGTGCAGAATAGAGTTTTAGTAAATCAGAGGTTGATGAAGACTCCATATGAAGTTCTACATCATTTGGCTCCTCTAATTTCATTCTTCAAAGCCTTTGGGTGTCCTTGTTTCATTCTCAACACAAAGGATCAACTCCACAAATTTGATCCTAAGGTGGATGCAGGGTATTTTGTAGGATATTCATCCACATGCAAGGCTTACAGAGTCTTCAACTGCAGAACAAAGGTAGTTGAAGAAACCTTGCATGTGAAGTTCAATGAATCTCCTAAGGATAAAATTCCACAAAACCTTATGGAGTTGTTTGATCTAGATATACTGCAATATGTTCCTTATCAACCTCCACCTGTTGCAGATCATGTGAATAAATCATCTTCTGCAGCAAGTTTTCCACCTGGTGGTACTGAAGATGATGATGATATCAGTACTCACCTTTTCAAGTTTAGTGATCAACTGCCTGAGTCTATTAAACTTGATGTTCCGTAGCTTCAGCAGCTCCATCCACAACAAATGCTGATGAGATTTCTGACTCCTCTACATCATTTGAATTGCCATCTCATACTTGGTTTCAAGAGTCTGGATCAACATCTATTGCTGCTGAACCTGCTACAAACACTTGCACTAATCTTATAGTGTACCAAGACCTGAAGAATCACCCCATGTCTCAAATCATTGGTGATATCAATGATGGTTTCTCAACCAGAAGTCAATTGTCCAACTTTTGCTTCTATGCTCTCTTCATCAGTCAGCTAGAGCCAAAGAACTATCATGTTGCTTTAAGAGACAATGGATGGGTTGAAGCCATGCAGCTTGAGCTACTTCAGTTCAAAAAGCAGCAAGTGTGGGAACTGGTTCCTCTACCCCCAGGTAAGTGTGCAATAGGCACTAAGTGGGTGTTTAGGAATAAAACTGATGCAAATGGGCTTATTGTCAAGAACAAGGCTAGACTGGTTGTACAAGGGTTTTCACAAGAAGAAGGTATTGAATGATGAAACCTTTGCCCCTGTAGCTAGACTAGAGGCAATTAGATTGTTCTTAGCCTATGTGCATTCCACAATCTTAAAGTTTTTCAAATGGATGTCAAAAGTGCTTTTTATATGGAAAAAAACAAGAAGTTTATGTGTGTCAACCACCAGGTTTTGAGGACAATAAACATCCTGATTGGGTGTATAAACTTGATAAGGCTCTTTATGGTTTGAAGCAAGCTCCTAGAGCCTGGTATGAAATACTTTCAAATTTTCTTCTTCAAAATAATTTCACTAGAGGCTCCATAGATAATACTTTGTTTATTAAGAAAGTGGCTCAGCATAAGCTACTTGTTCAAATTTATGTTGATGATATAATTTTTGCATCCTCTGATCCCCAGTTGTGTGATGATTTTACAAGTTTAATGAAACAAAAGTTTGAAATGAGTGCAATAAGAGAATTACAGTTCTTTCTAGGCTTGAAAATCAAACAAAAGGCTGATGGAACCTTCATTCATCAGTCAAAATATACAAAAAATCTTTTGAATAAGTTTGATTTACAGAACTGTAAGCCCTATTCTACTCCCATGTGCAACACCACACAACTAGATGTAGATCAGAAAGGTAAAGCTGATGATGAAACACTTTACAGATGTATGATTGGGTCCTTGATGTACTTAACAGCTTCTAGACCAGATATTATGTTTGCAACTTGTGTTTGTGCTAGATTTCAGGCTGCTCCTAAAGAGTCTCATTTGATTGCAGTCAAGAGGATCTTTAGATATCTGCAAGGTACACAATCTCTAGGTCTTTGGTATTCCACTGGACACTCTTGCAAATTAGTTGCTTTTTCTGATAGTGACTATGCAGGGTGTAAGTTAACCAGAAAGTCAACTTCTGGTGGATGTCAATTCCTAGGCAACTGTTTGATTTCTTGGAAGAGTAAGAAACAACATCTGTTGCTACATCCACTGCTGAAGCAGAGTACATTGCTGCTGCAAGTTGTACATCTCAGGTACTCTGGCTTCAGAACCAATTATTGGATTATGGCATTACAGAGACTAAGACTCCATTGTTAAGGATAGTGCTTCAGCTCTGTGTATTGTCAAGAATCCAGTCCAGCATTCTAGGACCAAACATATAGAGATCAGACACCATTTTATTAGGGATTGTTTTGAAAAAGGTCTGATTGATCCAAAGTTTGTGCCAAGTGCTGATGAGCTTGCAGATATATTCACTAAGCCTTTGGATAGTTCAACTTTCCAAAACCTTGTTTAGGCTTGGTATGCTGCAGCTAGACTAAGTGACAACTACTGATGATCTCAGTAAACAAGTACTCATGACCATTAGTAAACATGTCACAAATATGTACTGATTCTATTAAAAAACTGATGCAGTTATAACTACTGATGTAGTTACAACTACTGATGTCAGTAAACAGATAAGTACTGATGTCCTATGAAACAACTGAAAACAGCTAAAAAGTCTGATGAGTAAGTGTTGAGGACAGTATGAACCAGCTGAAAAGCTATGAATTGACAAAAACTACTGATGAGAATTTTCTCTTCAGTCGTTTCCCACAACTTCTTTTCACCTTAAACAACTGATGACAAAACCATGTCTTCAGTAGTTTCACAACTACTGATGACTAACACCAAGTTTTAGTTGTTTTCTACACAAAGACACAAAACCAAGGTTTTTAGTAGTTTCATAACTACTGATGACTAAAACCAAGTCTTCATTGTGTTTTCAAATATCTGATAGTTAAAACCAAGTCTTCAGTTGTTTTCATACAACTGCTGACAACACCAACACTTTCAGTCGTTTTCTTTTCAACTTTTTCTTAACCTATAAATACCTGCACTTATAGCCGAACGTTTCATTAGCCGTTTTCTATCCTTTTCTCTCTCAACAATGGCGACCATGAAACTCAAACCTAGACACAACTATGTTGCCTACCTCTCGAAATCGGCCTTCTGGAAAAATTTGATAATGCCATCGATCTTATGGTGGATTCCCAATACCGAACCGCCTTCTTTTGAATCCTACCAATACCCCGATTCCTTACATCAATTCTGGACCAACGTCTCTCACAACTGGTGAAAATGATAGCCAATCACTCTCCAGTCATTGGTTAACCAGAAACAGGTGGTAATCACCCCTGACATCATTCGTAAAACCCTAAATTTGCATGATGCCACTGTATTATAGAATACCCAAAGGCACCATTGATATGTCTTTCATCAACACGGGTATGAAGGAGACTTAAGTGCTACAACCATTCTCAAAAAGCACTTCCATGATGCTGAAAGACTTATCTTCCACATGGTGAATGTCTGTCTTGCTCCAAGACATCTTCATGGGATCAGATGTCCTCAAGATGGCAACAGGTATTGTACTCTATCTTTGAACAACAAAATCTAAATTTTTCTGAGATAGTGTTTATGGAACTAGAGGATCTGGCTCAGAAACCTGTGACAAACAGATGGCTACTATATCCCAGGTTTCTTATGGCCATAATTTTAAATCAATTAAAATCTGACGGCCTTGTTGTCTTGGAGTCCCTGCTCTAGCTGTTTTAGCTGAGGTATACTCCAGACATAACTCTGACCCTACTCTCAAAGGGTTGCCCGGCTGCTCAAACCCAAGCAAGGAAACCCACAGCCTCCAGCTCCAGATCCAAAGTCCCCACCAAACCCAAACCTCAAAAGCCCAAAAAGGCTACTCAGGAGATGAGTCCCCTGTGGATGCCCCTGTACCACCAATACAGGAAACATACTGGTTCTAACCCCCCAGTTATGTCAGAGACTCAACCAGCTGAAACCGCATAGGTATCCTCTCCACAAGATCCTGTTGCAACCAAATTTAGGGATACCACGTTACTGGAACCTTTCTTAGTTGAGAAGGTTACCATTGAAGAGCTCTCACCCCGGGCAATCTCCTTCTAACCAGTCTCCAACTGCAACCGCCCCTCAAAGCCCAACCCTTATAGTTGCTAAAGTGCTGAGTCACTGCATTCCTCACCCCCTCCCCAGAAACTAATTAACACTGGGAATACCTCAACAATTGAGGGGGAGGACCAAAATGCTGCTGATAACCCACAGCACAGGGGTTATAATGTTCTATCTCCAAGTGTAGAAGAGGAGGTTACAACATCTGGTCAGGCTGCCACTTCTACTAATTCAACAAATGATAGGATGAAGTTGGTACCATATATAAGACCTCACCAGAGGCAACTGCCAATGAAGGACAAAGTCCTGAGGCAGGAACTCCCCAGAACCAAGAACAAGGGCACATGCATGTACTGATCTACACTTAGGGCATGTACATCATGATTTAATCAAGAGGTCAGATGATTCAGCAAAGATTGATGATGACCTGGGCTTTTTCTTCGATGTCTTAGCCCATAATACAATCCTAGAGATCGAGGTGAGCAGACTCAGAGAGCTTCTAGCCAAAATGTCTCAGGATGAAAGTCCATCTATCCCCATTGACCCACAGATGGCACCTTCATTTGAAGGTTCATCAAACACACAGCCAATACACTTAACTAAGCCACCAGCCACTGCTTTTGGCACCACCTCTCAGGGACAGAACCCCTCTGAGCATGGTTGCAACCTTTCAAAACTCCTTACCTCTCATCACTCCCATCATCACTAAGATAGTACATAAAGCCATTGATGAGAGGATCTCCTCAAATCTCCAAACACTTGTTGATGATACTGTGCAAAAGTCACTTTCTGCCATTCAAACCCCTGAACCCATGCACCCAAAAAGGGGGAGTCTAAGGCATTAAAAGAAAGAAAGAAAAGAGAGTGGTCGATGAGAAACAACAAGAAAAGAAAAGGAGCTAGAGAAAGAGAAACAACTGATCACTTATAAAAGAAGAAAAGTGCTGAAACACAAGAGCTTGTTGGAGAGAAATCCTTAGAAGATCTGGTAAAGAAGTTGATGAAGCTCATACCAGATCTATAGACAGAATAATAGACCAACTCTTTAGACAGGGCTTTGATACAGCCACTTTAGACACTAATCAGAAGTTGGAAGTTAAGGAAATACAAGAAAGATGGGCTAGTTACAGTGTGATGGTTAGGAAAGGTTGGAGATATGGAATAAGATTTATTGCAAATACTTAGGAAGATCATTGATTGAGATCAAATCATGGACTAGAGACAGTATTCGGCAATAACCACCAGAATCTGTTCTTCTGAAGCATTCAATAAGGGGTTAATATAGAAGCATTGGATGAGGCAGGTGTTGGGAAGAGAACTGATATGGCCAAGCTCTCCAAAGCCAAACTTACCACAAAAATGCTAGATCAGCCTTCCCTAACTCCAACTCATAAACAACCAACTCCAAAACATGCCAACCCTATCCCTAAACCAAAACCACTCACAATTCAACCCACAAAACCAATTCCATTACCTCAAAACCACCTCAAACCACACCCAGTGATGCATCCAGAAGGAGGAGAAGGGTGTTGAGGTTAAAGAAGAAGAAGAGGATGATAATGAAGACTGTCTGCCAATCTCTGCTGTTCTCAAAAACTTAAAACACCTGAGCCCAGAAGTCAACAGATGATCACACCTGACTGCAAATGCAAATGGTGAAAGTGAAGATTGAAGAAGCAGAACAGCAGAAGCACATGATGAGCAATTTCTTAATATGGTTGATAAGGACTTCCCTCAGTCCTCATCCATTCAAGAAATGAAGAAACAAGCTCTAAGGTTGTACACTCTTAGGCATACATTCCACATCAAAGAGAAACAGTGAGGATTTGGCCAGACCCCAGGGTAAGTTCCAGAATTCACAAGAAGAACATACCAAGTAGATATCATGGCCAAGTAAAAAAGACTTTGAATGCTGCAATTATGTTGGCCATGGTAGTCTCACCCTGGGAGATTATAGAAGAATTCAAGAGAGCACAAACTCAAAGACAACCCCTCAATCTATACTTGAGAACAAAATGATCAAGAAGGGGTTGTTATACAAGAGACTTAAAGATCTTCAAAAGAGTGAACTCCAGTTGTTGCTAGAAGGCTCTCATCCAGATGAATTCGCATACAGAGAGATCACAACTGTTGAGTTAAAAAATGGGAAAAATAGTAAGATATCTGTCTGAATATTATGGCCCAGAGTTCTTCTTTGAGGGAGAAGCAGAACTCACCAAGGAGGACAAGTTGTTCTCCTTGAGGCCTATGCAAGAGAGACTTACAGACTCATTAGTGGGAATTAGGTTCATGGTTGGGACAAGACTCTGTGTCTAGTTTCCCCAAGACAGAGTTCCCTTCCATACTTAGCCAATCAAAAGATCAGAAACCTTTTCTCGGCCTGTGCTTACATGATTACCTCTAAAGCTGATCAAGAGGGTGTTTCTGCCAAAGAATAAGTGGGATCATCAATAAACTTAGAGGTTTTGGCTGCATTGGTTCAGGGGGAGTTTGTTGGACCAAAAGAACCAATGAGCCTGATCAGAAAAACCTCTAAGTCCCACAGACATTACAACTGCTGAAAAGATCACAACAGCTGAAGACATCAGCTGATTACAAGGTCTGAAGACAAAGTCTAAAGACAAGATCTGAAGATTTCTACTGAAGACAAACTCTGAAAGTAAAGTACTGAAGACAAAGTCTGAAAGTGAAGTACTGAAGACAAAGTCTGAAGCTATCAGCTGAAGACAACTCTGAAGTAAAAGTCTGAAGACAAAGACTGAAGACCAGAGTGATCAGTAGTTGTCACAACAGCTGAAGTTATTAACTTCAGTAGTTGTGATGGTTTTCCTTTTCAGTACTTGTAATTTACTTTTCAGTAGTTTATAGTTTCAGTAGTTTTAGTTCAGTAGTTTTATGTTTTTATACTTAGCATTCTCTGAGATATGATCAGTTGTTGAGAACATTCTCAGTAGTTTGCATAGTTTCAGTTGTTTGTATAGTTCTGTTAGATGTCACTATCAAGTGACATCAGCAGACGTCACATTCCTTATATAAGGAATGTTGACCTAATTGTAACGTGTGACATTCAGCCACCACGAAAGTATTTGAATGAAATATTTCTTTTTGCATATTCTCTCTCTCTCTCTCTATAACCGTGTGCTTTTCCATTGAATATCAATAGAGTTCTGCTAAATTGTCTAATTCATTGTTCGAATTTCCGCTGCAATCTACTCTAATTGGTCAAACTTAGATCACTGATCCTAACACCAAAGTCCTCACCCTCATCACTAGCTTCAGGTTCTTGGCTGCTGGATTGCTTCAGTTGAGGTGTCAATAGGCAGAGTTGCCATGATTGAGGTCTTAAGATGGAATCACTTGCAAAAGCGAGAGCCTCTTCCATATGGACATCCTTAATAGGTAGAGATGTGTCCACCTCAGTAACGGGTGACTGATGTGGGCTAGATATAGGAGACTCAGGAGCACTCGTCTCTCTTTGAGTAGTGGAAAAGAAGAGAGAATCATGTTACTCACTGAAACCTAAATCTTCATTAGTATAGAAGTCTAGGTTGGGAATTGGTTGATTTATGTCCAAAGGTTGGGTATGGTAACTGTCCCCTGAAGGTTGATCACTTGAGTGTTGGACTCAGAGTGATGGCTTAAGGCATTTGGGCTTATGAGCTCATCAGGCTGAGCATGAGGAACCTCAACACTGATCATTGAAGGAATGGGAGTGGTCTGCTCCTCAGGAGAAGTGGGAGCTCTAGTGTCCACTACTTCCTATGTGGGTGAGTATATAGGGGCCTGCACAGACTGAGTAGTCTAAGTAGGGGTTCGTTTCTATTTTCTTTGGTAGTTGAGGGTGATTGTGGCTACTGAGGTGGTTGGGATGTAGAAGGTGTGAGTTCAACACTAGCTGGTGTTGTTACATTGTCACCTTGAGCAATGAGATCTAAAATTTTTGTGACAAGGGTTGTTTTCACCCTAGAGAGCCAACAGTGGGTTTTCTCAAGATTTTAAAGATGAGACAGGGCTCTCAGGTTCTATCATTGGACCTTTGATCTCCAACTCAATTTCTTTCAGTTTTTTTATCACCTCCATTAGTTTGTAATCCCGAGAGCCTCTATCTCGTTTAATCGACTTGCCGTGTGAGCTCCATTTTAGTGGGAGGGAATCAAGCAATCTTAGAAATTGTTCATAATTTCCCAATTGGGCATCAAACTTCTCAAATTGCTTGCCACCAACAAAAAACAATTAACAAAATCAGATATATTTTCATTCTTTAAAGCTGCAAAATTTTCAAACCGACATTGTGCAATTGTGAGATTATTAGGTCTGAAGGATTTAAATAGTTCTACAAAAGCCATTTTTTAATTTTGTTTATTAACACCCCAAAAGTATTTTTCCCAAAAATTGTACAATAATTCTCCCCCGGGAAAAATATTTTTTTTTAAATGTCACGCTATACAATCTTAGCAACTAGGGTCAAGCTGACCTAAGGGGAAAAGTCATCTTTGACATTCTAGTTTCGCCGGACAAAATGATAATGTATCCGAAATTGTAGTTTCGCAAAGCAAGTTTCGTAGTGAAATCTAGTTTCGCTGAGCCGACAGTTGTTTCGCTGGAAATATCTGCAACAGTTTCACTAGCCGAATGATTCAGACTGCCTAGTTTCGCCGAAAATTTCGCACGAAACAAGCTTGAACTTTCATTCAAAGATACTTTCGACAACAATTTCGCTTGTAATATGCACACAAGCACTGTTGAACTTTCGCTCAAGATCACTACTTTCGTTGAGAAGGTGAAATTAACTACAAAGTGTAAAACACTTGTAGTTTCGTTTAAAGAACATGCAGTTTTGCTAGATGAATTGGTAATTTCGCTGGACGAATCTGAAAAGCTTTTTCAACATGAAATCAATCTGAAATCGCCCAAATCTCAATGGATTTGAGACCTGATGATTAACAGAGCTTTCCCAACCAATAACAAGCAAACTTTAATCAATTTCCATATCAATAACATCAAATTTAATCTGAAATTGATAAAATCTTGATATTGAACAAAAACAACCAAAAACATCAATTTCTCTCTCTAAAAATCTTCAAATCTTCGATGCATTTGATCCAAAATGGCTCTCATACCAATTGTTAGCCCAAGTTGAACACACTCGAATCAAATCATGAAGAATTAGATCAAAATATGATAATCACAATCAAAACCCCTTTGATTTATATTGATTGCATATAATATGTACAAAGTAGAAACCCTAATCAATTGGACATTCAACCACTGTCCAACAGTAATGACAATTAACCTATTTATAGTCTAAACTAATATTCACTAATTGCACTTAACCCCCTAGACTTAGGCTAATTAATGAAAATTACATATAAATCATAAGCATGACTAAAAAAAGATAAAATATATTTTGTTCACACAAAATATATTTATTACAATAAAAATCCTAGTCATCTAAATCTTCAACGTTCCTCGTCTCAAACGTGTCATGTTTGACTTTTGTGTTGAGTTTGACCATGTTGTTGATTATTGTTGACTTTGACTGTGTTGATAATATAGACTATCTTGTACTGCTCCAACAAGTTCCCTGCTAGACTATTTGTGATGACCTTAGACGGATTTGATGTAGTCCTAGGAATGGATTGGTTGGCGGACTACGAGGCAAACATTGTGTGTCGCAAGATGATGATCCGATTGACAGCGCCTAACGGGAGTTCGGTGACGGTTTATGGTGACCGAGTCACTGGGATTCCGAAAGTGATTTCGATGATGGTGGAGGGAAAGTGCATTAGGCGTAGATGTAGCACTTAACACCAGAACTATCCGATGTACCTGTTATGTGTGACTTTCTAGATGTGTTTCAAGAAATTCACCAGGTGGCCACCGGACCGAGATATTAAGTACCAGATATACCCGGTGCTCAACCTATTGCTAAGACACAATATTGGTTGGCTCCAACTGAGATGAAGGAATTGATGGCCCAACTACAAGAACTACTTGATAAGGGGTTCATTAGATCGAGTATCTCTCTATGGGGTGCTTCAGACTTGTTCATGAAGAAGAAGGATAGTAGTAAGAGGATGTGTACTGACTACCGTGAGTTGAATAAGTTGATGGTGAAGAATCGGTTCCCATTACTGAGAATTGATGATCTGTTTGATCAACTCCAAGGTGCCAGTTGGTTCTCGAGGATAGATCTTCGATCTGCCTACCATCAGCTAAAGGTAAAAGAATAATGTTGCACCCTGAAAGGATCATACATGCCAATTCAATGGGTGATTTGATGATTGCTTTTCTGGAATCTCACAAGTCCAAGAAGAAATGCAGATGAAGATCCTGCTCAAGAAAAACCAGGTATTGTTTTCCGCATTTGTCAATGCGGAAGACATAAAACAAGTACGGACAAATATTTTTTCTTCCGCATTGACAAATGCAGAAGACCAAGTATTAATGCGGACAAGACTTTGCTCATCCGCATTTGACAAATGCGGATGACCGAACAAATGCGTAGAAGTATTTGTTCATCCGCATTAACCAATATGGATGACCAACATACTAATGCGGATGATCAAGTGAAGAAATGTTGATCAAGTCAATCCATCCGCATTTGCAAATGTGGATGAACAAGCAAAGATAAAGATCAAGACTTAGACTAAATCTGATGTAATAGGTTAGGGGTAGTTTAGTCATTTTGTAAAAGGCATCTTGTCAGCCTATAAATAGAATAAATAACCTCGTACATGAGGTGACAGCTAATAGACATAGAGAATTTTTGTTGTCATTTATTCTCTAATCAATCAACTTTCATAGATACAACACAAAAGCATTTATAAGTATAATTCTTGCATTGAATGTTCTTTGATTGTTTGTTTCCGCCATTCAATCATTGACTTGATTACCATATTCGATTCATAGTAAGAATCTCAATCTTACTTACCCAGTCAATTGGTATCATTGCTTTGGCTCTCGGTTCTCTCTCAGATCTACGCATGAACTAAATAGAATTCGATTGATCCGATAATCGAGGTGCTAGTAGAGTATATCATCATATCTACTTAGTAAACAGCAGAAAATACTTCTGTCAACACATTCTCACCAACATATTCCGAACAACAAGAAACTCACTACAATCACAAATCTGATTCTGAAATCCATTTGAACTATTTGGACAAGTTGGACTAATCAATCTTAAAAATAATCTAAATCTATATTTATACAAGTTAAACACTTTGTTAAAATGGATTCTAATAGTTACTCAGAACTTGGTCCTATACCTAAACCTCCTATGCTTAAACACAAATCTAACTTTAAACAGTGGAAAATCAGGTTTAGGAATTACATCACAGGTGTAGATCTTGATTTTTGGATCTCAATATGCAAGGGGCCACACATCCCTGTCACTCTGTCTGCAGATCAAGCTGCAATTTACAAAATTGCAAGAATACCCATTAAAGATCTAACTCTTGATGATGAAGACTATAAGAAAATCAAGATTGACCTCAAAGCTTACTCCATTCTAACTCAAGCACTCAAGATGGATGTGCTGAAAAGATTGGAGAAGTATGGTACTGTAAAAGCTATGTGGGATGCATTGAAAATTATGTGTGAAGGAAGCAGTGAGGTAGCAGAAATTAACAAGGATAAGCTTGTTAATCAGTAATGAACATTCCACCACACCAAGGGAGAATCCATATCCAAGCAACTACACAGATTTGTATAGTTGGTAAATGACTTTGAAATCATGGGAGCCACTTACAAGATCAAAGAATTAAACAAGAAAATGCTTCATAGCCTCCCTGAAAGCTAGAAACAGAATGTAACAATGCTGAAAATACTCTTGATCTTGAGAGTACTACTTTGGATATCATGATAGCCAAAATAGAAGCATTAGAACTTGATGAAAGAAGCAGAAATCTTGGTGGACCAAGAGTGATTGAGGCTTACAAAATTCCATAAGAATCTCATTCTGTGGAAAATGCCTTCATCACTAAGGATGATGATTTCATCACATCAAGAGATCAACTGAACAACACTGGGTTCATTGCAACTCCACCAATCAATCATCCATCAACATCATCTCAAACATCTAGAGTCACTGCTGCTCCTCAAACCACTCTAGAAGACACAACATCAGAAGAACAAAAGGCAACTTACAATGCCTTTGTTGCAAGCTTTGAAGCATACTTAGGAGGAAGACTCACTTCTGCTCATCTAATTCAGGAATATCCGGAGGAAATGGATCCTGATGATGTGGAAGAAATGGATCTACCATGGCAAATGGCCATGATTGCTTTGAGAGCCAAGAAATTCTTTAGAAAAGGAAGAAAGTTGAGCCTAAATGAAAATACAAAACTTGGATATGATAAATCCAAGGTGAAATGCTTCAACTGTGGCATGGCTGTCCACTTCTCCAGAGAATGCAATGTCCCCAAGAGAAACAACTATCAAAGGAACTCTCAAGGCCAATCATCCTCACAGCCTAACTCAAGCTTTCACTCCAACAACCAACAACAGTAGTATCATCATTCTTATCAACCCCAATCACATCAAAATCCACCCCAACTGACAAATCAAGCTCACGAAAGCAGTCAGTCTTCTGCCAATGCTCTCATGA
Source organism: Flaveria trinervia (assembly GCA_025506515.1). NCBI lineage: Eukaryota > Viridiplantae > Streptophyta > Magnoliopsida > Asterales > Asteraceae > Flaveria > Flaveria trinervia. Next base: position 47,000,191 of record CM046450.1, read on the forward strand.
TAAAGCAAGATGGGGCATGTGACTAGAGCGTGTATGAAGAGGAAGTCAAGCCTTAATTTCAAAATCATGCTCTTATGGCTCACATCAATGATGGTCCATCTCCAATGCCTACTGAGGTAAAATCTAACCTTTGTAGTGAAAAATGTATTAATGAATTGCAAGGTTATAGGGAGCATAACCATAAACTGGCAGATAAAATTATGGAAGAAAAAGTAAAGTCAGAGATGATGAAGAGAGAAATAAAAGGCTTTGAAATCAAAATCAAATCTCTTATCTCTGACATAGAAAAACTGCATGATGAAAAGTACACTTTAGCAGCTGAGAATGAGCTCCTTACTGAAAAGTTAGCTAAATTTAAGGCTGGACATTCACGGACTGAAGTGAAACTTAAAAAGTTTCAAATGTCCTCAGTCAAGTTGTAAGAGATGCTTGATTCTCAAAAGGATCCAAAGGACATGTCGGTTATTGGGTATAATTCATGTCCTCCACCATACAATGACAACTACACTGTCATGCCTGAATCTGTCTCACTCACTGAAGAAATTGAAACTAAAACTATGGAACCTAAATCTATGGTAAAACAAGTGACGAATCCTCAAAACAAACCTGATGTTTATATTGAAACCAATAAGGATAAAATCAAGTTAGGTCACCCAATCAAAATCAAAGAGTGTTTAGACAAGACAGTGAGTGTCATGAAACCCTCAAGCCCTGTAAAAGAAATTGTCCCTTTTATAAATTCATACCCTCTGTTTTACAAGGTAAAAAGAAATATGTGAAGTCAGTGAAACCCACTCCTGAGAGCAGTTCTGATAATGAGATCATATCTCCAAAAAATTCCAGACAATCAAAAAAGGTTTCACTGCAAAAGAAACAAACAAGATCACTGAGTTCAACAAATAAAATATTATCAGACCTGCAACCTTCAAGATTAAGGCAGGGAGTTGGGTTTGATATCTGCAATAAGGAACATGTTGACTAGTTTGAGAAAGTGGTGAGAAATGGGTTGAAGAAACAGAAACAACCCAAAAAATCAAACAAAGGTAGTGTTTTGAAGCAAACTACAAAAAGGGTTGATTCTGATTCATCCCTTAAAGAAAAGAAAGTGACTCACAAAAGAAATTATCAGCTGAGTCACACAAGGCAAAATCCAATTCAAGAAACAAACAAATGTATTATAACATTTGTGAAATGTTCAATCACAAGACAGATGAATGCTTTTTTAATCAACATTGCTCTATCTGTGATATGAACAATCACTCCACCAGAAACTGCTATTTCAACAAGTATTGTTCAATCTGTGACATGAACAATCACAATACATTTGAATTGTTACTTCAATGAGAAGGGTTTGAGAATTACCCAACACAAGCCCATCTCAAAAACATCCACTGTGACACATTTTGTCAGACCTCATTTTCACAATACTCAATCTAGGACATTTAGATCAACAAATGACAGGAATAATTTGAAGGAATTATGGAAGGGTCAAAGAAAACATCTCACAATGAAACACAAAATTGACCTTCCAAAACAAAAACCTACTTTTGATAATGAAAAACGGGCTAAATTTCTACAAAGAAATAGAGACTAACGATTTCATTGCTCATCTGAATCTTGAGTAGAAATTGATGAGATGACTCAACCCAGTCATTACCAAACAATCTCCCAGGACACCTCCATCTAAACCACAATTTAGAGGGAAATACTAAGAAGTCACCATCATGAACAGGAACGGGAAACCCAAGACCATTATTGCTTAGTTTCCTTATTCTAATTAGTTCTTTTCGCTTGCAGGTTCATCCACACAGGTCCAATAACTTATGGTATGTGGATAGTGGATGCTCCTGACACATGACTGGAGATCGTTCCCTCCTTTATGACTTCAAGCATGTGGAAGGAACTACTATGGCATTTGGTGGAGATTCACATGGTGGTAGAATTACAGGTGAAAGATCTGTGACAAACGGGATGCTGAGCTTTGATAGAGTGAACTACTGTGAATAACTGAATTTCAATCTGCTAAGCATGTCTCAGATCTGCAACAAGAAATATTCCACTCACTTTACAGACACTCATTGCTACATTCTTAAACCTGGATTTTAGATCTTTGAGGAATGGGTTGTCTTAAAGACCCCAAGGAAGAACAATACATATGTCTTAAACCTGTATTCTACATCACATAAAGAAGAAACATGTCTTTTGTCAAAAGCATCATTTGATGAGTCATAGCTTTGGCATAAACATTTGGGGCACACAAACTTTTAAAACATGAACAAGTTGGTCAAAGAAACCATGTCATTGGTCTTCCTCAAAAAGAATTTCATCTTATTGATCACTGTTCAGCATGCCTCAAAGGAAAACAACACAAATCGTCTCACAAAACCTAGCTGGTGAACACTAACAATACTCCATTGAAGTTACTTCACATGGATCTGTTTGGACCAACTCATGTAGTGAGTATTGGAAAGAAACAATATTGTTTAGTGATCATTGATGACTTTTCACGATTCACATGCGTTTTCTTCTTACTCCATAAAAATGAGGCATCCCAAATCATACAAGAATTTATCACTAAAATTGAAAATCAACTCGATCTTAAGGTCAAAAAAAATAAGAATTGATAATGGTACTGAATTTAAAAATGAAAGTATGAGTTCTTTTTGTGTAACCAAAGGCATTGCTCATGAATTCAGTGCAGCTAGAACTCCTCAACAAAATGGGGTAACTAAAAGGAGAAATAGAACACTGGTTGAAGCAGCAAGAACGATGCTAGCCGATGCTAAACTACCAATCACCTTCTTGGAAAAGGCGGTTAATACATCATGCTTTATAGAGAATCGAACTCTACTTGTCAAAGAAAACAACATGACTCCTTATGAACTTCCTTTTCATAGAAAACCATTCATTGGATTTCTTAAATCATTTGATGGTCCTGTCTCAATATTAAACACCCGAGACTATCTAGGAAAGTTTTCATCCAAGTCTGATGAAGGATTCTTTGTAGGTTATTCTTTTGTTTCAAAGGCTTACAGAGTGTTTAATCCTAGATTAAACATTATTGATGAATCAACAAATGTTAGTTCAAGAAACATTCGTTTCCCAAATCCACAAATGGTCCCGACTGGTTGTTTGATATTGACATGTTATAAAATCATTTGATCAATTTCACTTGTCTGTGGCAGGAAATCTACATTCAAGTGATACTTCATCAACTATAGAAAGAAGATATGATTTTCCATTGATTCCTCCTACATTTGATGAATTCATGATTGAAGATGTTCCTCTTCAAGCTGATCCCATCAGACAACCGTCACAAAACCTTAGTGTTTCTTCTGAAGGAGGTCCAAGCCTGGTACCATCTCACTTAGATGATCTGTCAAATGAGATCAGAAATCAAAAACAGGCTACTCCTCCAGTTGAAACACAAAGGACATCAAATGATGTAAGCAATCACAGTGTTGCTGAAGCTGAAGCAAGAGCTGAAGCAAAGTCTGACAATCTTCATAATTCAACAACAGTACCAGATGAATATGCCTCTAACCATAATGAACTGAATGTCTCCAATCTTGATGTAACGATTGCTGGTGACTCCATTCCAACCACAAGAATACACAAGAATCATCTAGTTGAAACCATTATTGGTGATCTTAATGACAGGGTGACAAGAAGCAAATCCAGTATTGCAAACATTTGTTTGTGTTCATGCTTTCTGTGTCAAATAGTACCCAAGAACATCAAAGAGGCACTTCAAGATAATAGCTGGATTGAAGCAATGCCAAGAAGAATTGCTCCAATTCAAGAACCAGAAGTATGGCAACTGGTAGATCTTCCCGAAGGACAATACCCTATCGGTACCAGATGGCTGTACAGGAACAAGACTAATGATAGAGGGATCATCATCAGAAACAAAGCAAGACTAGTGGCACAGGGATACACTCAAGAAGAAGGAATCGACTATGACGAAGTTTTTGAACCTGTTGCCAGACTAGAAGCAATCAGAATCTTTCTAGCATATTCCGCATCCATGAAATTTACAGTTTACCAAATGGATGTAAAGTGTGCCTTCTTGTATGGAAAGATTGCTGAGGAGGTCTATGTGAATCAACCACCTAGCTTTGAAGATCCAGATTTCCCTCATAGAGTTTACAAGCTAGACAAAGCTTTGCATGGTCCTCATCAAGCCCCAAGAAAGTAGTATGAGACTCTATCATCCTTTCTTCTTGAACATGGATATGAAAGAGGAAAGATTGATCAAACTCTTTAGAAGAATAAGAGGAAAAGATATGATGTTAGTCCAGATCTATGTGGATGACATTATATTTGGCTCTATAAACAAGCAACTCTGCAAAGAATTTGAAGACCTTATGCACTCAAAATTTCAAATTAGTGCTATGGGGGAACTCACCTTCTTTCTAGGGGTGCAAGTCCAATAGACAGTAGATGGAATCTTCATCAGTCAATCAAAATATATGGAAACCATGTTGAAGAAATTCCACTTTGCTGACCGTAAGTCTATCAGAACTCTTGTGGATACTAAAGTAAAGATTGGACCTGATCCTGAAGGCAAACCAATGGATCACACTCACTATCGATCAATGATCGGTTCACTTATTTATCTAACAGCCGGTAGGCCTGACATTATATTTGGTGTCTGTGTGTGTGCCAGATATCAAGCTGATCCAAAAGAATCACATGTGAATGTAGTGAAGACGATATTCAGATATCTGAAGGGCAAACCAGCTCTTGGGTTATGGTATCCAAAGGAAGGAGAATTTAATCTCTATACCTTCACAGACAGTGATTATGAAGGATGCAACTTCAACAGAAAATCCACCTTTGGCGGTTGTCAATTTCTTGGTCCCAGACTAGTATCTTAGCAATGCAAGAAGCAAGCAAATGTATCCGTGTCCACAACAGAAGCTGAGTATATTGCAGCATCAGCTTGTTGCTCTCAAGTACTCTAGATTCAAAACCAGATGCTTGATTATGGTTTTAATTCTTGCACACGCCAATTTACATTGACAACATAGCAGCTGTTTTCATAACTAATAATCCAGTTCAGCACTCAAAAACAAAACATATTGAAACTAGATATCACTTTTTGAGAGACTATGCTAAAAAGGGATTAATCAAATTGATTCAAGTACCAACTGAAAATCAATTAGCTAATTTATTTACCAAGGCATTTGAACCCAGTAGGTTTGAATTCCTGGTTCAGTCAATTGGCATGATTAACCTTGAGTAAAACCATGAAAAACATCAAAAACATTAAAAACATCAGAAAATCACAAAAAGAAACAATTTTGATAAAGAAATGAATCTTTGGGAAATGATATAATTACAGTCATTATATCATTCACTATGCTTAATTTCAAAAAATTGCAAGATTGTCATGACTTACCAGATATGTTTGTAGGCTTAACTTGGAAGAGAAGATACATGTAGTGAAATACTCATCACAGAGTACAGGTATGTATTGGCTTATCTGAGTGCACATGTGTGTAGTAACCTAAACACACCAGGTAATGATACTTTATGAATCTCTTTCACCTATATCAGTTTCATCTTTGTTAAGCTGAGCAAAGACCTGTTGAAACATGCACATAGTGCAGATGTCCTAATCCAAAAGATTCCCAATGAGGAACACATCCAAATTGGATGAATCTACAAAAGCAATACATTCCAAGTGAATGAACAAAAGAATCCCATCATGGATCACCTTCCAAAGTGAAGTGAAAAGAATCCCAATGAGGATCACATTGAAAAGGATCAAAGTAAAAGAATCCCAATGACAATTAGTGAAAATGAGTTCTCATAACTTAAGTAACCTGGTAAGAAAAGTTGTGAAAAAGTTCTACCATGCATGTATAAGAATGCTTGATCATTCCATGCTTGTGTGTGTGAGATACACATTGAATAATTAAATCAACCAAAAACATGATAAAAATCATTGGCATCAAAATATCAACTTGGTATGAGTTTAAGAGGACAAACATACCTTCAATCATCAAGTTCATAAACATGTCCATTTAATCATAAAGGATGCACATGTGTAATGTAAGACTGATATGTTCCCAACAAAAGATATAATTCTCTTCATTATTAATAATCATAATAAAATTCAAAAAGTTTTTAAATCTTTAAAGTTTCAATCCAAATGTGGTATAAACTTTAGGGGGAGTAATTTAAAATTTTTTATTAAGTCCATATATTGTTTACTAGCTTAACTTACTTTCAAAACAAAACAAAAAGAATTTTGGTGTTGTTGCAAAAGTTATACCATTGTATCTTAGCTTATGCAGATTCTTGGAAGCATGAAAAGTCCATGATCAGTCAAAATTGGGAAACATGTATCACTTGTGACATACAAGTCAATCCAAACAAGAATTGGCAATTTTAACAGTCAACTTCATAAGAAAATTCAATCAAGGATAGTACTTCATAATATGAAAAACCAATTCAGACACATAACTTTGATTAAGTTCAAAGCTAATGCAGGTAAGTGCATTGGTTAATCGGGTGAAGGTAACCCATGCATATAACCAATGCGAGTATCTCTTTAGTTCAAAGTGAAGAAGTAAATGTGGATTTTATTCTACTGCATTTGCTATAGTGAGCAATGCTGACTAAATTGCTCAGCGTATTTGTCACAGTAGACAAATGTTGATGAACTTCGTTTGATCGCATTTTCTACTATGAGCAAAGCTGAACAAGTTTTTGAACCACATTTGCTACAGTAGATAAATGCTGATGAACATCTCTCTTTCGCATTTTGCTACAGTGCAATGCTAACCAAGTGTTGTCAACCACATTTGGTGCAGTTACACAAATGCTGTTGACTTTGTTCTTTCGCATTTGCCACAGTGCACAAATGCAGATAGGATGAAACTAAAGTAATAACACTACCACATTTGCTACAGTGTGTTAATGCAGATGAATAAAAACACAACTTATATCTCCGCATTTGCTACAGTTCTCAAATGCTGATGAACTTTGTACTTCCGCATTTGTCACAGTACACAAATGCGGATGTCAAAGTCTATAGTGTGTAGATGCGGATGTCGTAAAATCACAAGCTCAACACTTCCTCATTTACAACAGTGAACAAATGCGGGTAGTCAAAGTCCAAATTTTTGTCTTCCGCATTTGCTACAGTTAACAAATGCGGATGACCAAAAGACTTAAAAATTTACACTTCCGCATTTGCTACAATGGTGACCGCATTTGCTACAATGGTGACCGCATTTGCTCTTAAACTTGTAAAATCTTGTAAAAGTCATTATTTGACTATTTAAAGGAATTTAAACGGGTCATTTAATACTTTTCAAATTTGAGAGACTTCATAGTGAGACGAGCGCAAATACACAGTACACCCACTTCGATCATCTTCATCATAAACAACCAAAGATTTTTGTGTGATTCTACTCAACCTATTCTTGTTATCGATTCCGAAACTACAGTTGCATCGAAAACAAGGTGAAATTTCCAAAAAAAATTTCATCAAGACCCAACTTTCGGACTGTTAAACCTAAATCAAACAAAGAACCAAATGATAATGAAAGACACAAAAATTCGATTTATTGATGTAATATAATACACCTTTTCGACTTCAATGAACATGCAAAGTAATAGAAATTTTACTCATCATGAAAACCTTTATAGTCATGTTTGGTGCAAGAACATAGCATGAAGAAAAATGAAAATGTGTAACAAATCAATTAAATAACATCTAATAAATGGTTCAAACATAGAAACTGTGATTGTTGAACAACAAATTCACCATTTGATGTGACAACAATGATACAGTAATGTCAAAAGTTCATCTTTGACCATTTAATGTCAAACTGATGAACGATAGACATGAGTTCTTATTAAAACTGACACGCGTGTCTTTTATGCAGATTATATGGCAAATCTTCATGGATCAAGCGCGACAATGTCTGTGGTTATTTAAATCCTGATGTGCCAAAAGCTGAGGGACTCAAAGATATTATCAGATTCATCTCAACAAAAGGGTAACTTATGCTATCACTGTTAGACCCCCATCTATGCGAACCTTTTTGGTCCATGTGATCGTATTACAGTGCCAATGATGTTAAGAACGTTTAATATCCCACAATATACTAAACGACAATCAAAAGAAGATTGAACACAATAAAAACTCATTCATAATAACATAATGATCAAAAGCACAAGGATAATTCTGTGTATTAACTACTTTCAAATGGTAAGTTGCAACGATGATAATCGATTAGGGTTTTGCAAGCTTACCCAAAATGAGAAGAAACAAAACAATATATCGCAGTCTATAGTTTCGCAGAGAGTTTCGCTATCAGCGAAACTGTACTGCCAAAACTATAGTTTCGCCAGACGAAATAGCAGTTTCGTCAAGCGAATCAAAATAGCAAACTGTGAGCGAACTTATAGTTTTGCTCACAGATTCACTAGACTACCAAAATACAAAAGTCTAAGTACTTACAAAGGAAAACTAACAAAAGACCTATTACACTGAAAAGTAAACAAACTACACTAAAGGTGAGTCCAACCTACACAAGATCTTCAATACTCCCCCTAGGTTGGACCTCACCATCTTCACTTGGCTTGATTAGTCTTTGTAGCTCTATGTCTTTTGTTGCTTTAGATTAGTCTTCATCATCTCCTGCAATAGCTCCCTCTGAAGCTTCAGCACCTGATCTTTTAATTTTTCCTCCTGCATTACTAGCTCCATCAGGATGAGCACTAGCCCTCTCAAACTGCTTTGCCAAAATTGAATATCCATGTTAAGGTCATCTTGAGCCTTACCTTTTCAGCTACTTCTTTACCTCAGACCTCACTCCTCTAATTTTGTTGGCAACATTCATAAAAAGACTAGCTTCTTTCCGCGTCTCTTCCCCAGCCCCAGCCTTTATGTGATTCTCACAGAACACCAATAAATCTTCATCACAGAAACTAACAGTTCCATAGGATCAAAAACCTTAAACTCTTTGCAATTTTTCACCCCAATCATAGCTTCCCTAGTGTTATTATCATAGAACCATTTCTCGAAATCCTGTAGCTGTTGGGGAAGTGGATCAGATAATCTCACTCTTTTAGCTGTCTTTGGTGTTTAATTCTCAGAACAATTCTCCCCTTTCCCGTTTCCTAGTCCTTGTCTTTCTTTGACCTTCTCCGTTCTGCCTTCATGTAACCAAATGATTCGAAGTTGTCATTAAGCGTTCTGTATTTCTCAGTAGTAGAAGAGTGGCTCTCTCACTCAAATGTGCATTTAGAAGTGGTAGAGCTGCCAGCCGCCTGAGGTCCCATTTAGGCAAGGACTTAAAGGCCTTCCTCTTATGCAAATAATTGATATGACCTCCCCTCCTCTTAATCATAAACATTTTTAGCGTGGGATTGTAAGCCAACTAATAATCTTCTTGTCTGCCTCTTGTTTACTCAACTCTCCCAAATGCTGGAATAAGGGAGGGAGTTCTTCTGCTTCCTTCTCCTTTATAAACCAATCTGATCTGTCCATTTCAAACACATCTTCAGCATCCTCCCCTTTCTTTGCCATATAGATTAGAGGTCGCTCATCAACCTCATAGAACTCCGGTTCAGAATCATAATCTATGGCTGTTCATCATCCTCTTCTTCGTCAATCAATCCTTCCCTTTTCAATAGTCCTCTCTACAGACTTTTCTCTTATATTACTCTTCCAACTAAATCCTTCTCTACTCCAGACCCATATTAGCAAACCCAGCCTCATAGATTTCTTCTTCATTCTCTTTTCCACCATCCTCAGCTCTGGTTTCACCATCTCTAGCATCAGTGGTTGCTGCACCAGATGTGCCCTATCCTGCCTTGGATGAAGTACCCACATTTAGAAATGGGTACGTTGAAGTGTCAGTCAGCTCATCTAACTCAAATTGAGTTAGTTGATCAGGCAGGCCGGCTGCAGCTTTCAGAAGCTTAATCTCTTCAAATAACTTCTTCAGCAATCGGTTTTGATCAACAAGCATATTTTGCATACCTTCTATCACTTCATCCTTTTGCTTTTCTCTAATCTCTTGGTTTGTGAGTTTGGTCTTGATCATACTCAGTTCAATTGCCAAGGAATTATTCAAATTACGAATCATGTCTTCATCCAGGTTTCCTCTTTCCTCCCTTCTTTCAGTAAATCCTTCATGTCTCTGTTTGGACCGTCTCTCAGATTCAGCAGTATCGGCTTTCTTCTTCGACCTTCTTTCTTTCTCTACTCTTGTTTCTTCAACTTGTTTAGCAATGTCTTCCTCAAAGTCATAATCTTTATCTTTGGCATATCTTTTTTCTTTTCTTTGTTGCTTCTGTTTGTTGTACCTTGGTTTCTTCAGCTCTTTTGTTTTCTGATTCATCCACCCATTTAATATAACTTCATCACTCTGGGGGATACATATTTTCCCAAAGATAGGTGATCTTTCCACTGAAATCGTGGCGAATGGCACAACAGTCAGCAAAAATGCAAGGGTTCGTTTGTACCAGCCTCTTTACCTCTCCATGTTTTGGTACATTAGATATAGGATCATCAAATATCATTTGAAGAAAACGAGGGTATAACAGCCATTTGTCTTTCTTCGGGGCCATCACGTACTCAGCTATGCAAGCAAAAATTAGTTGGGCAATGTTGGCCTTCTTTCCTTTACAACATAACACCATTGCCTTCACCGAATCAATGTTTAGTCCGTCTGATCCACCTTTACGGTGATCAAGACACATGATAAAAATGAGCAATAAACCTCCACTCCTTGGACAGGATAGACTTTTTGATCTCCTTCCGAGAACAAAAGCTGGTCCCTCATATCCCATGCTCATGCTAGTACCTGAAGGCTGACCTCGACCTTCATCTCTAGAATCTGATCAGTCAGATCATCGCTAGAATCTCGTCTCAATATCTTGAACGGTTGAGCAGTGATGGTCACTTCTTGATCAATGACTTTAGCATAATTCTTTGAGAATTTCCTCATGTATCATACTCTGCAGTTTTACAGAAGTCTAGATAAGAAGCTCATAATTCGTAGTCATATGAGATATGGCATAGGCGATGGGTGATCTTTGTAGCCATCTGATACAATCTCGGAAACTAGTAGCCTTTGGATGTGTATCATCCAGAATGGGAGTAATATTGTTTCGCTCATCGAACTTTAAGTTAGCCATGTAATCCTGAGAAAGAGATCAGATAAGTTGAATAAGAAATTAAGGAATTAAGAAAAGAATAAAGGAAAAATTAATTAAAAAAACTAAACTATGCTGGCCGAAGAAATAGATTCGCTGACATTTTCGTCCGGCGAAAAGTAGGTTCGCTGATTTTGGTAGGCGAAAATGTAGTTTCACTAGCTAAAACATATTAATTTCGCTGACCAAGAAAGATAGTTTTGACCGGGCGAAACTGTACAGACTTATGTTCAACTTCGGCAAAACTGAAACTAGGTCGGCAAAACTGTTAGGTTCGCATGGACGGCATAACCTCACAGTTTCGCTAAAAAGTGAAGAACTTTCGTTCAGTTTCGCAGGATAAACGGTAGTTTTGCTGGATGAAAACGAAGACACCAAAGAGACACAATCAATAGACTCAGAATGTATGTCCAAGGTTCGAAACACACATGCGAATAGAAAACAACCAAAACACCTAAGTAACAATAAAAAATCACTAATCCACAGAAAACGTTTCGGGAAAACCCTAAAAAGCCAGAAGTTACGAAAGTGCAAAAGTGTGAGGAGGTAATTTCGAAAAATGACTTAAATAGCAAATAGTTTCGCATACTGCGAAACTATAGTTTCGTCAGACGAGACAACAGTTTCACTAGGCGAAGTTGCAATTTCGATAGACGAAATTCATATCAAAATGACATTACTTATAATGAGGATGTTAAGCGAAATTGCAATTTCGTCTAGCGAAACACCTACCGAAAGTATAGTTTCGCTACAATTTTTTTTATATATTAGAATTAAAAACAAGGCAAGTATAATAGAGCACAAGATAGATCGGATCACATCCTCAAGATAAATATAGCACAAAGATGAAGTAGATCATCGATCGGTAATAAGATCATATTGATAATAGAATCTAATCAAAGTCTTTGAATGATTTTGAAATTCTTAAATAGATTAATAACGATTACTAATATGTTTGTCCACTTAAATTTTTGAAACGAACTTTACAAAGAAGGTTTGTGCATTAGTGTGCAAGTGATTATTATAAGAATATTGCATTTGGATATCAAATCATCATTTAGATGAGGTGATATAGATTAGATCAAATAGGTGAGAGCTCCAGGTCTATACTTACGTATAACAAAGGAGATGACCATTTAATCATGTGCCGATGAGAGCTCCAGGTCAGTACCACCATACAGCAGAGGAGATCATCACTCCAGGTCAGTACCACTATACAACAGAGGAGATAAGCACAAACACAAGACACTAATAGACACCAATCATGGCCCAAGGATATGGTTTATATGATTTGCATCAAGGTGGCTGAAAGATCAATTCTCAATCCAATTTTTGTCGGGACTCAGTTTCCGTGTAGGCAAAAATGATCACGTAAATCCAGACATCCTTAAGCTTAAATTTTAGTTTAAATCATGATGTTGCTATCTACTTTATTTCTCAGGCTGAGCCTATAAAGCATATCGTTACAGAATTGGTTTGTTTGAGCATTATATGTTTTTTTAAATATGTGAAACAAATAACAACATCAATTACAATCATTTCTCATTTTATGTACCAATCATGCAAGAAATACCATATCTCGAGGATATAAAATCATTTCTTGTCATTTCCAAAATTAATACCCTGATTATGGAATGCCCTCCCAAAGTTTTTAATTTATTACATTTGTATATATTATTATTTTTTTTTTTATTATGTTTTTGAAAAGAATAATATAAATTTAAAAGGATATTAGCCGAGCATAGAGATCAATTCATAAATACAGGGTTATCAAAAGTTTTTGTGAAAAGATCTGGTTTTTGATTTTGTGTCACTGGGTATTATATCAATAAAACCCTTTTCATTGGCATCACGAATTGCATGAATTCGAGTTTTGATGTGCTTGGTGCGGGAATGATGAATAGGATTTTTAGCAATCCTGATGGTTGCTTCGTTATCATAGAACAATGACGTGTGGAGAAAGTTAATTCCATGGTCAATCATTTGGTGTTGTGTCCAAAGGACTTGGGAACAACAGCTAGAAGCAGCAATGTATTCTACTTCTCCTGTAGAAAGAGAGACAGTGTCTGTTCTTCCTCTGCCAAGACACCAGACAATTTCCAGGTATTGACATCCTACGGATACTGATTTTCTGTTAAGCCTGCAACCATTAGAATCACTGTCAGAATAAGCATGTAAATCAAAATTCCCACCATAAGGATACCATAAACCTAAGCGAGATGAGCCTTTGAGATAACGAAATATCCTCTTGACAGCTTTCTCATGTGACTCTTTTGGTGCCGACTGATATCGAGCGCAGTATCCTACAGAAAAAGTGATATCAGGACGACTGGTTGTAAGGTACATAAGAGAACCAATCATAGACCTATAGAGTGAGGATCAACAGGCTTCCCGTTCTCATCAGGAGTGAGAGAAGTCTGAGCGGTAAAAGGAGTCATTTCAGGAGATGCGTCGTCCATCTTAAATTCTTCAAGATTTCTTTAATATACTTCTCTTGATGAATAAGAATTCCTTCTGGCTTTGTTCAACTTGCAAACCAAGAAAGAAGCACTTTTCTCCCATCATACTCATTTCAAATCATTGACGCATCACTTCTTCAAACTCCCGACATAAAACAGAATTTGTAGATCCAAAAATAATATCATCGACATAAACTTGGACAAAAAGCATTTCACCGTTCACTCCTTTTCGAAGAGAGTCGTATCGATGGTACCACGAGAGAAACCATTGCTCAAGAGATGTTGTGTCAGGGTCTCATACCAGATTCGAGGTGCTTGATGTAGACCATACAGAGACTTGTCAAGCTTGTATACTTTATCAGGAAAGTCAGGGTCCTCAAAACCTGGGTTGACACACAAATATCTCCTCATCAATATCTCCATAAAGAAAGGCACATTTAACATCCATCTGATAGACCTTGAACTATTTATGGGCAGCATGAGCGAGAAAGATCTTGATTGCTTCAAGACGGGCGACTGGAGCAAAGACTTCAGTATAGTCAATCCCTTCTCTTGAGCAAAACCTTGCACAACCAGTCTAGACTTGGTACGCACCACCACACCACGATCATCTAGTTTGTTCTTAAACACCCATTTAGTACCAATTGGGCATTTGTTGGGAGGCAAGTCAACCAAGGTCCATACTTAAGCTTTCTGAATTGTTGAAGCTCCAATTGCATTGACTCCACCCAACATGGATCCAGTAGAGCAGCGTGCACATTTTTCGAAACGATTGAGAAATAAACAAGAAAACAGACAAATATTAATCAAACCAGATTGAATCCACGTCCGAACACATCAGTGATAGATCCAATAACATATCAAGAGGATGATCTTTCAATGTTTTATAGTCGGTGTCTGAAGAGAAAATGTGAGGAGAAGTTTCACTCACAGATTGTGTAGGATTAGATGAGGGAGAGATAGAGGGAATAGGTTGTGAGGGAATAGATAAAGATGAGGAAGGATATGTTAGTGAAGAAGAATCTGGCAATGGGGAAGGTGAACCAACATAGCTGAAATAACCTTATTTGTAGATGGACTGGAATAGTCAGGTGATGTAGAGGAAGAGATAATGTGGTTTGAACATTTGGAGTGGACGCATCATCGTTTAAAAACTGGAAGATTGAATGAATTAAACACAGTATCGGAGTCAAAGAACCATGTTGGTTCAGATCGAACATCAAAAGAGTTAGACTCTTGCCAATCAACATAGAATGACTCTTGAACGATACGTGTCTCTTGTTATAAACATGATAGGCCTTTTGAGATGTGGAGTATCCGACAAAGTAACATTCATCAGATACAGCACAAACTTTGTCTCTATGATTGAGTGTTTAGAAGAGTGCATGAACATCCAAAAGGTCGAAGAAGTCAAATAAAGGTTTCCTTCTATGAAAGAGTTCATAAGAGTCTTCATATTATCCTTGACAATCAACACTCAATTTAAAACATATGAAGCACAATTTACAGCTTCTGCCCAGAAGATAATGGGTAGAGAAGATTCTATTAGCATGGTACGTGCAGCTTCAATGAGAATGCGATTCTTTCGTTCAGCGACACCATTCTGTTGAGGTGTCCTGGCGGCACTAAACTGTCTTACAATCCCTTTTTGAGCACAGAAGGAATCGAGAATCTGATTTTTGAATTCAGTGCCATTATCGCTTCTCAGACCCATAACCTTTTCTTGCTGATTGTCTCGATAGAAAGAATTAATTTCTGTATTTCTTCAGCAACCTTTCCTTTGTGAGCAAGGAATCTCACCCAGGAATATCTGGAGAAATCATCTGTAACAACAAGGCAACAAGATTTTCTAGCAATAGATTTAACGCTAATTGGGCCAAACAAATCAGTATGTAACAGCTCGAGAGGACAAGTTATGTTGTTTTCAAGTTTGGGCTTATGTGGTTTTTTGTGTTGTTTGCCCTTGGCACACGCCATACATTTTTCACTAACAGAAAAATTTTTGAAGGAAGTCCTCTCATGAGATTGTTTTTCACTAATTTGTTTATTATTTTAAAATTAAACGTGGCCCAATCAACGATGTCATAAAAGGGATTCAAAGGTTGAAGCTCTAGAAGAAGGCAAGTTGCAGTAGATTTTGACTCACTAGAGTTCATATCAAGAAGATATGTGTACTGTTTGACAGGATCAGTGATCGCACGTTTGATGTATTAGGATACAAAGCAGCGGAATACAAACTAGAATTAGACAAATTGTAGCAAGCAATTGATACTTGTAAGCATTAAGATCGCATACGGTTATAGGGAGAGATAATATATATATATATTTCTGATTTCTAGGAAGGTTATAGATGTAGAATAATTCTAATCAATCATTCATTCCATTCATTCACTCATTCATCCCCGATTAATAGGTTGTCACTCCTTATATAGAGTGCAACATCACTGCTGTTATCACGGAAAGTGACAACTGGCAGATCCAATACAAAAATAACTAATTCTTAACAAACTACTGAAATGTTCACAACTACTGAGAACATATCAGCATGTTAAGTACAAAATATAAAACTTCTGAAACTACAACGACTGAAGAACAAGCTCTTCAGTCATTTTACAAAACTACTGAACATAAAAATATAAAACTACTGATATCACAACTACTGAAGAAGTACTCTTCAGCAGTTGTGACAAACTACTGAGGCTTCAGTACTTGATCTTCAGACTTTGACCTTCAGGTGTTTCATCAGCTGATGACTTCAGTAGATATCATCAGCTGATGTCTTCAGTCTTTGTCTTCAGACCTTGTACATCAGTTGTTGATCTTCAGCACTGTGAACTCTTCAGCTGTTGTACTTCAGTACTTTGGTCTTTCAGCTTCAGCACTTGTGTTCTTCAGCTGTTGTACTTCAGCACTTTGGTTCTTCAGCTGTTAAGGTCTTTTAGCACTTGATCTTCAGCTGTTGAAGTCTTCAGCACTTGTCAAACTACTGATGAGGCTTTCAGTCGTTGTTGTGATACCATGTGGGACTTAGAGGTTTTCTGATCTTGGATCTTGGTTCTTTTGGTCCAACAAACTCCCCCTGAACCAATGCAGCCAAAACCTCTAACTTATTTATTCTCCCACTTATTGATGGCAAAATGTTGGTCTTTTTCCTTCTTGATTAGTAGAGAAGATGACCCATGTAAGCTCCGGCCTGGGAAGAAATCTCAAATATTTGTTTGGCAGAGTATGAATAGGAACTCTGTTTTGGGGAACTGGACACAGAGTTGTTATCCCATTCATGAGATTTACTTCCCCGTAATGAGTCTGTATGACTCACGAACATAGGCCTCAAGGAGAACAACTTGTTCCTCCTGAGAGAGTTCTTCTGCTCCTCCTTCGAAGAAGAACTCTGGACCATAGTACTCTGATAAGTACTTCATGGTCCTGCCATTTTTCAGCTCCACCGTAGTTACCTCCCTATATACAAATTCATCAGGATGGTTGCTTCAAGGAGTAACTGGAGCTCTTCTTCTGGATGTCTTCAAGCTTTTTATATAACAACCCCTTCTTAATCATCTTGTTTTCTAGTAAGGCTTGAGGGGTCTTCTTTGCTTGGTGAGCTTTCTTGAATTCATCAATGATTTCCCAATGTGAGACTACAACGGCCAACATGATGGTAGATTCTATTGTTTTTCGTACCTGGCCGTTGTATCTGTGTGGGATAGTTCTTTTATGGATTCTAGAACTCACCCTGGGGTCTGGCCATACTCTCACTCTCTCCTTCTGATACTGAAAGGTGTGCCTGAGAGTGTACAGCCTTTGAGCATGCCCTTTCATGGCTTGAATAGATGATGACTGAGGAAATTCCTTGTCAACCATCTTCAACAGTTGCTCATCGTGCTGTTTCTGCTATTCTTCTTCTTCTATCTTGACTCTGACCATTTCCCTTTGAGAGTCAGGTGATCATGGGTGACTTCGGGGTTTTGGTAGCTTCAGAACAGCAGAGAGTGGCAGACTATCATCTTCATCCTCTTCTTCTTCTTCTTCTCTTCCATCCTCAGCACCCTTCTCCTCCTTCTGGGTACATCACTGGATGATGGTTGGGTTGGTGAAGGAATTGGTTTTGAAGAATGAGGATGTTTGGATTTTGGCTTAGAGGTTGGTTGGGAGTTTGAGGGATTGATAAGATCTGTTTGAGTGGGTGGAAGGGAAGGTTGATCTAGCATCCTTGTAGTTAGTTTCGCCTTTGTGAGTTTAGCCATCTCTAACCTTTTACCAGCCCCAGCCTCATCAAGGGCTTCCACAATAATCCCTTTGTTGAATTGCTCAGACAGACAGATTCTGGTGGCTATAGCCAGAATGCTGTCCTGGTCCATGCGCGGATCTCCATTAATGATCTTCCCAAGTATTTTGCAATAAAGCGGATCATTATTTCCAACCTCTCTTTCTCAAGAGCATCATACCCTGCCCATCGGGTTTGTATCTCTTGTACTTCTAACCTTCTGATCTCACTATCCAGTGTGGCTGTGTCAAACCCTGCCTGAAGAGTTGTTCAATTATTTTATCCATGGATCGGCTGTGTGTGGTGTCAGCTTCTTTGACCAGCTCCTCCAAGGATTTGTCTTCAGCTGTGTGATCATCAGCATTCTCTTTCGCTTGTAAGTGAGCAGAGGTTGCTTTTCTTTTTCCTCCTCTTGGGCTTGCTTCTCTTCCTTCTTCTCCTTGTTCTTTCCTCTTCTTTTCTTTCACTGCAGTACTCTCCCCCTTTTTGGTTGCATTGGAGGAAGGGGTTTGTACCGCAGAAAGAGTCTTTTGGACAGTAGCAACACAAGGGTTGTAATGTTAAGGAAAGCCTCTCATCAAGGGCTTGATCACTATATCAGTGATTATGGGTGTGATGAGAGGGAGGGAATTTTGGATGAAAACACCTATTTGCTCAGGAGGGTTCTGTTCCTGAGAAGTAGGGCCTGAAGCAGAGGCAGGTGGTTGATTTGGGTGGCTCGGTGTTTGGGAAACCTTCAAGGGAAGGTGCCATCTGTGGGTGTATTATGGTGGCAGATGGACTTGCATCCTGAGACATCTTGGCCAGCAGCTCTTTGAGTCTGCTAACCTCATCCTCTAGAATGTGTTTGAGCAACTACATCATAGAAGAAGCTCAGGTCATCATCAGTTGAACTGAATCACCTGACCTCCTAACAGAGTCAGGATGAACATGCCTGAGTGTAGATCAATTTATAGCATGTGCCCCTTGTTCTTGGTACTGGGGACTTCCAGCCTCAGGACAATGTCCATCATCAGCTGTTGCCTCTAGGGAGGTCTTAGCAATGTTACCAGCCTCACTCTGGTCATGTGCTGAGTTAGAGGAGGTGGCAGCCTCACTAGATATTCTAAGCTCCTTGTCTACACCAGGAGATAGAATTGGAAACCCCTGTGCTGTGGGTTCTCAGGTTGCACTGTGTTCCTCCCCCTCAATGTAGAGGTATTCCCAGTATAATGGTTTCTGGGAGGGGGTGAAGTAGTGCAATTGAGTCAGCACTTGTGCAACTATTAAAGTTGGGCTGTGAGGGGCGGTTGTTTGGGGTGAGGGGAGAGAAGCAGTGTGCACCTGGGGAGGATGGTGCTCTTCA
This sequence comes from Flaveria trinervia, assembly GCA_025506515.1. Lineage (NCBI taxonomy): Eukaryota > Viridiplantae > Streptophyta > Magnoliopsida > Asterales > Asteraceae > Flaveria > Flaveria trinervia. Next base: position 47,019,446 of record CM046450.1, read on the forward strand.
ATGGCAATCTCCTCAGTGAGTAAGACCCAGATAAGTAGGTGCCCCTTGGGGAGTTGCTGCAGGCTCCTGTTGAGAGGAAGCCTGAGCGGTTGTGGCTGGAGGAGTCATTGTATCCACTAGGGGGTTTGGACTAGTGGATATATCCTGCGTTTGTGTTGCAGGGGCATCCTCAGGGGACTCAATCCCTGAGTAGCCATTTTGGGTTTCTTTTGGTGGGTTTGGTAGGGACTTTGGATTTGGAGGTGGTGGCTGTGGGTTCCAGCTCGTGGGTTTTCGCAGCTTGGCAGCCAGTTTTTTAGTGTCCGGTCAGATTTGTGCCGGGAGTATACTTCCGGCAGAACAGCCGTAGCAGGGACTCCCAAGCCAACAAGTCCCCAGCATTAAGCTGGTCTGTAATAATGGCCATTATGAACCGTGGATAGAGTATCCAACGGTTGGCAGTTAGTTTTTGAGCATATCTTTGAGCTCTGAAAATATAATTCTGAAAAGTTTAGTGTTGTTGCTCAAGGATAGAATACATTACTGCTGCCATTTGGTGACATTTGATCCCAAGACGAGACGTCTTAGGGGCCAAACATACATTTACCATGTGAAAAATCAGGCCGCCTCAGCGTCATTAAAGTGTTTCTTCATGATGGTGGTGGCACTGAGATCGCCTTGATATCCATGCTGAGCAAAGGATAGATCTATGGTGCCCTTCGGATATCCAGCAGGAGAATAGCATCATTCAGTTGAAGAATTTTACGGATTGTTGCAGGAGTAATGACTACTTCTTTGTTGTTGACGACTGACCGTAGAGGGATGGTGTGTTGCTCTCTCCTCAGTGGGTAACAGTAACGTTCATACCAAAATTTGGTTCAAGGATTCGGCATGTAAGACGGGGTTCAAAGAATGCCTTGTTGTATTGGGACTGAACCATAAGATCGATAGCAGTATCGAACTTATCCATTCGGCGATTTTGTGAGTAGGCAACACAGTTGTTCGCGGTTTAATTTGCTAGACGCCATGGAGAAGAGGGAAGTTTTGGAGAGACGTTAGTTTTGAAGAAGATGAAGCATGGAGAGCTCAGGTTAGGGGTATTTATAGGGTACGGTAAGAAACGACTGAAGGATGTGGTGTTAGTCATCAGTAGTTTTAAACGACCGTTGACATGGTATTATCCTTTCAGACGTTGAAACAGCTAAAGTCCGTGGTGTTAGGCATCAGTAGTTTAGAAAACTACTGAAGACCGTGGTTTTGACTTCAGATATTGACACAACTGAGGACTTGGTGTTTTGTCATCATAATTTATGAAACTACTGAAGACGTGGTTTTGTCATCAGCTTTTGTAAACAACTGAAGACTTTGTATTAGTCATCAGTAGTTATAAAACTACTGAAACGTGGTTTGCTTCGGTTGTTAGAATGAACAGCAGTTGTACAAACAACTGAAGAGAAAGTTTTCTCTCTATTTTCGTCAATTCTTAGCTTTTCAGCTGTTTCAAACTGTCCTCAACACATTCTCAGTCTTTTTGGCTGATTTCAGTTGTTTCATAGGACATCAGTACTATCTGTTTTTACTGATTGCAGTAGTTGAACTGCATCAGTAGTTTAACTACATCAGTAGTTTTAAACAGATGAAGTACTTCAGTACTTGTGAGACATTTAGCCTTCAGTAGTTATAAAAACTACTGAGGTTAAAAGAACTCATCAGTACTTATATGTGACATAGGTACTCATGATCATCAGTATGAATTACTGAGATCATCAGTAGTTGTCACTTACTCTAGCTGCAGCATACCCAGCCTTAACACCAGGTTTTGGAAAGTTGAACTATCCAAAGGCTTAGTAAAAATGTCTGCAAGCTCTCAGCACTAGGCACAAACTTAGGATCAATCAGACCTTTTTCAAAACAATCCCTTATAAAATGATGGTCTGATCTCTATATGTTTTTCCTAGAGTGCTGGACTGGATTTTGACAATGCAAGAGCTGAAGCACTATCCATTAACATGGAGTCTTAGTCTCTGTAATGCCATAATCCAAAAGTTGGTTTTGAAGCCAGAGTACCTGAGATGTACAGTCTTGCAGCAGCAATGTACTCTGCTTCAGCAGTGGATGTAGCACTGAGGTCTGTTTCTTGCTCTGCCAAGAAATCAAGCAGTTGCCTAGGAATTGACATCCACCAGAAGTTGATTTCCTGGTCAACTTACACCCTGCATAGTCACTGTCAGAAAAAGCAACTAATTTACCAGAATGTCCGGTAGAATACCATAAACCTAGAGATGGAGTGCTTGCAGATATCTAAAGATCCTCTTGACTGCAATCAGATGAGACTCTTTAGGTGCAAATCCTGAAATCTAGCACAAACACATGTAGCAAACAAATCTGGTCTAGAAGCTGTTAAATACTCAGGACCCATCATACATCTGTAAAGTGTTTCATTAACCACTTTACCTTTCTGATCTGAGTCCAGTTGTGTGGTGCTGCTCATGGGAGTAGAACAGGGCTTACAGTTTTGTAAATCAAACTTTTGCAAAGATCTTTTGTATATTTGGACTGATGAATAAAATTCCATCAGCCTTTGTTTGATTTTCAACCCCAAAAGAACTGTAATTCTCCCTGGCACTCATTTCAAACTTCTGTTGCTTCAACTTTGTAAAGGCATCACACACTTTTGATCAGAGGATGCAAAAATGATATCATCTACATAAATTTGAACAAGTAGATTATGCTGCCCAGCTTCTTAATGAATAAAGTCTTGTCTATGGCATCTAGTGAAATTGTTTTCCAGAAGAAATTTGATAATGTCTCATACCAGGCTCTGGGAGCTTTTTTAACCCATAAAGCGTTTATCAAGCTTATACCCCAATAGGATGTTTATTGTCCTCAAAGCCTGGAGGTTTGACATACATAAACCTCTTCTTTAACTTTTCCATACAAAAATGCACTTTTGACATCCATTTGAAAGACTTTAAGGTTTTGATAAGCACATAAGCTAAAACAATCGAATTGCTTCTAGTCTGGTACAGGGGCAAAGGTTTCATCATAATCAATACCTTCTTCTTGTGCAAACCCCTGAACAACCAGTCTGGCCTTGTTCTTAACAATAAGCCCATTTTCATCAGTTTTGTTCCTAAACACCCATTTAGTCCCTATTGCACACTTACCTGGAGGTAGAGGAACCAGTTCCCACACTTGCTGTTTCTTGAACTGAAGAAGCTCAAGCTGCATGGCATCAACCCATCCATTGTCCTTTAAAGCAACAATGTGATAATTCTTTGGCTCTTGCTGACTGATGAAGAGAGCATAGAAGCAGAAATTTGACAATTGACTTCTTGTTGTACTCCAGCATGATATCACCAATGATTTGAGACATAGGGTGATTCTTCAGATCTTGATACACAATGAGATCTGTGCAAGTGTTTGTAGCCGGTTCAGCAGCAACAGATGGTGATGGTGTATCATTTCCTTAAAACCAATCAGGATGGTAATTCAAAAGAAGTTGAATTCGAAGAAATCTCATCAGCATTGTGTTGATGGTGCTACTGGCGCTACAGGAACATCAGGTCTAGCTGAGTCAGGCAGCTGATCACTAACCTGAAGAGGTTGAGTACTGCAATCATCATCATCATCAGCAGTACCCCCGGTGGTGAACTGTTGACAGGAGCAACAGCAGGAGTTTGATAAGGAACATATTGCAGTATGTCCAAATCAAATAACTCCACAGGACTTTGTGGAATCTTGTCCTTTGGAGATTCATTAAACTTAACATGTAGAGTTTCTTCAACCCTCTTGTTCTGCAGTTGAAGACTCTGTATGCCTTGCAAGTAGATGAATAACCACAAAGTATCCTGCATCCACCTTAGGATCAAATTTTGTGAGTTGATCCTTTGTGTTGAGATAAAACAGGGACAACCCAAATGCTTTGAAAAATGAAATCAGAGGAGCCAAATGATGAGAACTTCATATGGAGTCTTCATCAACCTCTGATTTACTAAAACTCTATTTGCACATAACAAGCTGTGTTGACAGCTTCGGCCCAAAAGTCAATGGCAAACCTGAGTCAGCCAGCATGGACCTTGCAGCTTCAATGAGGGTCCTGTTCTTTCTCTCCACTACTCCATTTTGTCTGGAGTCCTTGGAATGCTGAACTGCCTTTTGATTCCCTTTGAAAGATAGAAGTCAGCAAGTGTAGGATTTCTGAACTCAGTTCCATTATCACTCCTAATACACTTGACTGGAAGGGAATACTGCTTCTCAATGTACAGCACAAAGTGGATATCTTCTGACTAGCCTCATCCTTTGAATGTAGAAAGAAAGTCCATACAAATCTGGAGTAATCATCCACAATTACCAGACAGTATTTTCTTTGCCATGCTCATTACTCTCACAGGACCAAATAGATCCATATGCAGTAATTGCAAGCAGGCAGTGGACTTGGACACTTCAATAGGAGGGAATGAGACTTTGTGCTGTTTTCCTTTTAACAAGCAGTGCAGGTTTCATCACAGTGGAACTCCTTTATTGGTAGCCTCTGACTAAACTATTGTGGCTAAGCGATTCATGTGTTTGAGATTAACATGACCAAGCCTCCTGTGCCACATTTAATTCTTGAGAAGAGGCTTTGGAAAATAGGCAAGATTGCCTTTGAGATCTATCTTCTTAGAGAGATCTAAGGCATACACTCTTCCTGTCCTGTTGGCTTTCAGGAGAGTGTGATCATCCAACACCTTGTCAATCAAGTGCAAAACTTGGATGACAGAATCCTACGTTTTGACTTGTGAAAAGGGCAACATGGCCTTTATCACAACATTTGACTGACACTCAAGAGGTGTGTACTTGAGATTTTCCACATGATTAACATCATCAAATTGATTTCCTCCATTGGAGACAAAGCCCTTACCGATGATGTAACCCCTAGCATCATTGCCAAAAGAGACAAATCCCTTCTTTCCTTGGAGTAGTCATGAAGAAGAGAGATGTTCCCAGTCATGTGCATAGATCCCCCACTGTCTACATACCAGATGCTACTTGGCATGTGAAGAACCCTGCAATAATAAACAATCATTTAGTTTTAGAGACCCAAACCTTTTTGGTTTTGGGGCCTGGTCTCATCAATAGATGGTAAACTAACATGTTTATTTGTAACAACACCTAGAAGAAGAAGATGGTGTAGAAGAGGAGTCCTTTGGCTTAGACCACCTTTTCTGTGGTTTTTCAACATAGGAAAATCTAGTTGGTTAACTCTACCCAACAGATGTTGTACCATCATCACCAGCGTGTCTGATTTTGTGATAAAGCTTTCAGCTCATCAGACCATTGCTAGTGGAGTTAGATAAGGTCCTATGTTGCACCTTCTTCTTTTGAGCACCCTCAGCTGTCACCTGTTTAACTCCTTCCTTTTTGGATTTCTTTAAGGACTTAAGGGTTACAGGATTTGATGTTGCTGATACAAATGTGGTCTCAAACTCAGGTTTCATTTTTAACATTTTCTCTTATTTCTTCTTTTTGTTTGAGTTTGGAACCTCTTTTGTACCAACAATCATCTGTAAGATGATGAGACAAACCACATACTTCACATGGTTTCTTCTTCATCTTAGGTTGATCATCAACTAAAGATGGTGAAGCAACAGAAGACTTGTTCTTCAATGCTTTGGAAGCATTGGTTGCTTTCTTGACTACCTCTTTAGTAGTCTTCAAACTCTTTCTACTGCCAGTTTCTTCTCTTCAGTACTGACAGCAGTTGAAGTTTGAACTTCAGGTGTTAATCCTGCTCTCCAGTCCTTTCAGGACCTTCGGATTAACTCCTGAGTTGATCAACCTATTGATCATGTGAATGTCAGCATTTGGAACCATCAACATCAGCTGATAGGTTCAAAGAGGGCTTGATGCTGACTGCTACTTCTGATTGTGCTGTATCAGAAGGTAGATCACATGATGTGATGGATTGGTTATCACTCTCCCATCAGATTCTACCTCTGCTCTTGGGGTAAAATCTGTAGGTGGAGCAGTGTGATTGTAGCCAATTCCAAACTTCACATTTGAAGCAGTTGCTTACTAAGAAGCATTTCAAAACCTTTGCATGATGTACCCATCTATCACACTCGACCTGGGTAACTGCAAGGGTTTCTTTGAGATCTTTGTACTTCTCTAGAAGTACATCTTCTCTAGCCTTATCATCAATTATTTGGCAATTCAGTTTATAACCCTCATCATTTTTATCTTTGAGCACAAACTCAAACTCAGCTTTGTTTTTGGAAATTATTTGTTCTAGCTCAATGTTCTTATTAATTAAGCTACATTTGCTTCTCTAAATGGAAGCAAATGCTGCTATGCATGGTTCAGAACATAATTTGGCTTTTGCCTCAGAGGATACCTGTGATCTGAGGTGTAGAGGCATTGGAAAATGAAGTATCAGCAGACTCCAAAGCCATAAGAGCTAGATTCCCAAAGGGACTGTCACCACCATGTTGACCAGCACCTGAGAACAGTTGATCATGACCAGACAAGTCATCTGGTAAACTGCTCCAGTCAACAACTCCTGGGGTGAAGAAGCTGTGTTGTTGAGATTGAGGTTGTTGATGAGATAGGGAAGGTTGAGGTTCTGGTAATGCATGAGGTTGTGATGTCATAGAACTTGAACTTGATTTGACTGTGGCATGTAATAACAAGGGTACTGATATGGCATTTGACCTTGAGAACAAATATGCCGGATATTGTTGTTGAGGATGATGACTAGAGGTGACAAGTTGCCTCTGTGTTGTTGACTATTGCCAGGAAAAGTCACAAAGGGTGCAGTAGAGTTAGATCCAGTTGATCCACACTCTCTTGCAAAGTGTCCAAGCCGTTGGCATTTGTGACACCTCAACTTGCTCTTGTCAAAACCAACTTTGGTTTTGCCAGAGAGTCCTGGGAATTTTCTTCCAGTTCTTTTGTAGAACTCTGAGATCTGATATTTATCAAGGCCATTTGGCTCAAATATCCATCTCTTCTAAGTCATCATCAGCAATCCCCTTGAGATCATCCATATGAAACATAGATTGTCATTATTACACCCAGTAAACTGACCATCAACACTTACAAATGCAGAATCAGAAGTGCTTGAAGAGAAATTAATATGCTCATCATACTGGCATTCAGATGAAGCATATTCTGACTCATGACCCACCAAGGCATTGTTCCTTGTATAAAGTCTTCAGTGAGCTTTCCAGATGAAGACAGCTTTCTCTTCTGTTCTATCTCTCTCTCAAAAGTGAGCAATTTCCCATGGAGTTGGGTGAGAGATAGTTTGTCCAAACTTGCACCGGAGCGTAGGACAATAGTATATGTGTCCCATCTCTCAGGCAGTGATCTGAGAAATCTGTTATTCATCTGAATATTGGTGTATTCAAGTTTGACCATTTTTAGTTCAGAGATCAAACAAGAAAACGCTCATATTGTTGAGTCAGTGTCTCACCCTTTCTATGAGAGAATGTCTCATATTGTTGGGCAAGAATTTCTCTATTATTTGCCAAGACCTCATCTGTTCCTCCAAATTGTTCTTTCAAAGCAATCCAGAGGTCATGGGCAGTTTCATGATGCATTAGCCCAGAATAGATTTCATTGGGCAATGCCATGGCCAGAATTCCATGGGCTTTTGCATCAATCTCAAGCAACTTCTTATCCTCATCTGAGTATTGCTCCCTCCTCTTCGGAACCATTTGATTGGTTTCCGGGTTATTCACCATAGGCTTGTGTGGACCATGTACCACTGATGTCCAACCCTGCGCTGTTAACAGACAGGTGATGGAGCATACGTCTTTGCCATATGATACTCATTCATAACCAGCATAGGTGGCTTGGTTGAGGAACCAGTATTGTGAGGATCATTGGAGGAGTAGTCATTTTCAGTTCAAAAAACATTTAGTTCAAGCTTTTAAAAGTTTTAGACAAACCACAACAAACTCAATGAGAACCAAGAAAAGATCTCAGGATGAATGAGCAGAAATACAGAAAATTCAATCTCTATAACCGTTTCTTGCAAAAACAAAAGCTAATTCAATCAAACTAGATCTTGAATAGCAGTTTCAATGATCAATTATTAGATCGATCAATGATTAACCGGCTCTGATACCATTTGACAGGATCAGTGATCACACGTTTGATGTATTAGGATACAAAGCAGCGGAATACAAACTAGAATTAGACAAATTGTAGCAAGCAATTGATACTTGTAAGCATTAAGATCGCATACGGTTATAGGGAGAGAATATATATATATATTTCTGATTTCTAGGAATGGTTATAGATGTAGAATAATTCTAATCAATCATTCATTCCATTCATTCACTCATTCATCCCCGATTACAATAGGTTGTCACTCCTTATATAGAGTGCAACAATCATGCTGTTATCACGGAAAGTGACAACTGGCAGATCCAATACAAAAATAACTAATTCTTAACAAACTACTGAAATGTTCACAACTACTGAGAACATATCAGCATGTTAAGTACAAAATATAAAACTACTGAAACTACAACGACTGAAGAACAAGCTCTTCAGTCATTTTACAAAACTACTGAAACATAAAAATATAAAACTACTGATATCACAACTACTGAAGAAGTACTCTTCAGCAGTTGTGACAAACTACTGAAGAGTACTCTTCAGCAGTTGTGACAAACTACTGAGGCTTCAGTACTTGATCTCAGACTTTGACCTTCAGGTGTTTCATCAGCTGATGACTTCAGTAGATATCATCAGCTGATGTCTTCAGTCTTTGTCTTCAGACCTTGTACATCAGTTGTTGATCTTCAGCACTTGTGAACTCTTCAGCTGTTGTACTTCAGTACTTTGGTCTTTCAGCTTCAGCACTTGTGTTCTTCAGCTGTTGTACTTCAGCACTTTGGTTCTTCAGCTGTTAAGGTCTTTCAGCACTTGATCTTCAGCTGTTGAAGTCTCAGCACTTGTCAAACTACTGATGAGGCTTTCAGCAGTGTTGTGATACCATGTGGGACTTAGAGGTTTTCTGATCTTGGCTCATTGGTTCTTTTGGTCCAACAATGTTTTCTTGGAGCACGCATAATAATCAATTCTTCTGGAACATTAATCTCTGATTTTAAAAATAGACATTTATCAGATTTAAATAGGACTGGAATGTTTTTATCGCAAATTGAGAAACACTCAGAAGACTAAATGCCAGCTCAGGAACATAGTTGACTTTTTCCTTACCCAATCATTTTACCACCCCTTTTGTCGCCAGCAAAAGCAACATATCCTCCGTCAATAATTCGATAATTGGTTAGTAAGTCTTTTAGTCATGTCATATGTTTGGAGCAACCACTATCTACATGCCACATGATGTTCACAATTTTAGTGGATGACTCCTGAAATGAAATAAAGAACAGATTAGCCTGGTGCAATAGGAACCTATGTTTGAACCATTTTATCTTTGAATGAAGAGATTTTTTGCAAAAGAGATTATTAACCAATTTTGTTAATTTATTTCCAAAGCAATTCCTATTAAGATGTCTATTAAACAACGTAGGACAATTCTTGACAAGATGGTCCTCTTGACCACACCTGAAACAGTGAGGTTTGTGTCTAGGTCTGTGATGTGATAAGGTATGAATATGATCAATGATAATTTCCTCATCACATTCAGATATACTAGAATCGATGTCACTAAAAGTCTCATACATGCCAATAGGTCGAAGTTTATTCAAACTAGGATTATTATTTACAAAATAGATGAATCTATGTTTGACGTACCAGTAGAACTAGTTCCAGTGGTACTAGTTTCAGATGAAGACGAAACTCTTTCATCAGATGAAGACATATTTGATGGAATGAAAGATGGAATGGGATGAGAAAAGAATTTTTCAAAACAATTGGTTTTAATTTGCTCAGTTGACTTAGCAGACAGGTCAGTTACATCACAAACATCATCAGAAGAGGAAAGACCACCATAATGTACTGAATTAAAAGATGAAATAGAACCGTTATGAGAACATGAGACATCAGAGTCTGTTACAGGAGAACTAGAACAAAAACATAATTTAAACTAGACTTGTGATCTAACACAGACGACTGATACTCAGGTTTACTAATACTAGTGCATCCAAGCCCACTAGTTGGTCCATAGTCGTAGTCTCCACGAACATGCTTAGAGTTAACACCCTCTAAACCTGCAGACATACTATCAGTATCTGTTTTGATTAAATCATTAGAAGGATGAGGAACAAGCATAGGAGAATAACAGTATGTACTAGGCGGTGGATAAACCTTTACATTTTCATAACCCAGTCCCATTTTGATCCTAGCTCCCCGTTGAGATTACATAGATCATCGTGTTTCATTCCTGATATGGTCCATTTGTCCAACTTTGATTGAAGTTTGCTCGTTTCAAATTTAGCAAGGGAAACTCTTTCGGTCAAAGTGTTAATCTCAACATTTCTTTCTAAAACATTTGTTTTAAATGATTATTTTCTTTTAAGCTTCATTTAAATAAACAAAGTATTTTGATTCATTGATTTTAAGTTCATCATTGATTCGCTTTAAATCCTTTTTGTTATCATTAATAGTCAATTAGCTTTGTAAATCCCAAATAATCTAATTTTGCAAGCAGATGAGCACATATCCTGAATTACCTCATAGGGAAGTCCCTTCACAATCCTTTCAGCAGCTAAGGCCTTTTCACATTTGCACACTGGAGTATTTGAATTTTCTTCCTCAACAGTGGCAGTATCATCATCACATTCCTTCCTTTGCCCAGTGCATGAACTTCCTTCCTCTCTTATACTTGCAGATTTACCTCCCCTTATTCCAGTATCTTTCTCTACCTTTTCATTCTCAGATGTCACAACTTTCCTTTTGGATTCCTCGAACAGATCAAATCCATCTTTACCATCTTCCTTTTCATTTCATTCAACAAGCTCAACAACCAAAGCATGATTTATCTTAGTTCTTGTTTCCTCAACCTCAGCACTCCAATCAAAATTAGAAATCAATGCATCTCCTTCTGTGATTCATATCTTCTTTCTCCTTCTCAGCTGTTAACCTTGGAATTCTTGAATTGCTCAAATCGGTGACAATTGGAGATGGACGACAATCACGTTTAAAGTGTCCTATTGTTTACAGTTGAAGCATCTCAATTTGGACTTATCAAATCCCAGCTTTGAATTAGATGATTGACCACCAAAGTTCTTCCATCCGGTTCTTTCCATAAATCTTCGAGCTAAGGGTCAACAAAGCCATCTGCCATTGAATATCAGTTTCTTCAAGATCATCAGGACCCACCTGATACATGTCTTCCATAGTCATTCCCTTCCCTTTTAACTCTCCAGCTACCGGTGCTTCATAGCTTTAAACAAACATTCCAAATAGAGCCATAGTTTCAGATGGGATTGAACTTTAGGATTTCCCAGATCTCTTCCAACACAACTGTTTCCACTTGAGAAAGTGCTTGTATTAATTCCTCCTTGAATTGAATTCTATATTTGAGAGCTTGCAGTGGATGACAACAAAGCAGCATTTTGTGAAAAACCAGGCGTGGGTATTATAGTCTAGTTAAACTCCCATCTCTTCATGTCCAACTCAAAGGATTTTAGCTTATTGATAATATCTGTCAGCTTGTAGTCTGTGAATCCTCTTTCTTGTTTAAGCATCCTTACTTGAAGACTCCACTGAGGTGGGAGAGAATCTAGAAGCCTGTTAACTTGTTCACTGTTGGAAAGCTTTTCATCATATTTCTTTAAGGTGCTTGATACAGTCAGGAAATGATTTGTGAGATCTGTCAAACTCTCATTCTTGTATCCAACGAAAGAATTGAATTCCTTCTCAGCCTGAATGCTCTTATCCTTTACCAAATCTGCATTTTCATCATAAAACTCACATAATGCATCATAAAGAGATTTAGCATTTTTATGCTCTACAAAACGATTGTAAATGTCCGGAGCTAGACAAAGAGTTAAAGCACCAAAAGCTTTTTGATCGCGGTCGATCAATTTCAGATCCTTTTCGGTGAATGAGGATGGCCTTATTTTAAGAGACAATATCACCAACAGTAACCGTTGGCATGTGAGGACCAGAAATATTGATTCCCATTGGTTGTGATTAGTGTAGAAGAAGAAAGCTTTAAGACATCTTTTCCAATCTTCAAAATTGTCTCCGTTAATAGTCTCGGAGGTCTATTCGGAGCAACGCTTTCAAGATAGGCAAGGGTGAGTGATGTTAACTTAGACATGGTAGTTTCATCAAGATTTATGTAGTTTCGGCAAGAAGAAGGATAATTCGCTAACAATTTCGCAGAAAACTACTATCGCTGATAGTTTTGCAGGGGAAGATAGTTTCGCTAACAATTTCGGCAGCAGTTTCGCTAGTCGATTGTCACAGCAGGCTTAGTTTCATTGATAGGTTCACACAAAACAAGCTTGAACTTTCGTTCAGACACACTTTCGACAGCAATTACGCTTAAAAGTCCTTCACAATAACTGGTGAACTTTCGTTCAAAAGGCTAGTTTCGCAGAACAACAAAAGAACAATTTCCAAATCAATATAACCTGTAGTTTCGCTGGAAGATGATTGACAGTTTTGCTGAAAGAACTACAGTTTTGTTGAACGAACTCAAAACCCTTTTTTAACACAAAATCAATTTGAAATCAGCAAAAACTCAATGAATTTGAGATTTGATGATTAACAAGGCTTCCACAACAGAAAACAAGGTAAACTCAATCAATTTCCATATCAAAAACATCCAATGAGTGAGCCAAAATGATTAAGACAAGATATTGAACAAAAACTACAAAGAAACTCAACAAATCATGAGCACTATGGCTCTGATACCATATTGTTGGTCCATGTGATCGTACTACAGTGCCAATGATGTTAAGAACGTTCAATATCCCACAAATATACTAAACGACAATCACAAAGAAGATTGAACACAATAAAAACTCATTCATAATAACATAATGATCAATGCCAATCATAACATAAAGCACAAGGATAATTCTGTGTATTAACTGCTTTCAAATGGTAACTTGCAACAATGATAATCGATTAGGTTTTGCAAGCTTACCCAAAATGAGAAGAAACAAAACAATATATAGTAGTCTATAGTTTCGCAGACAGTTTCGCTATCAGCGAAACTGTACTGCCGAAACTATAGTTTCGCCAGACGAAACATCAGTTTTGTCAGGCGAATCAAAACACAAACTGTGAGCGAACTTATAGTTTCGCTCACAGATTTGCTAGACTGCCAAATTACAAAAGTCTAAGTACTTACAAAGGAAAACTAACAAAAGACCTATTACACTAAGAAGTAAACAAACTAAACTAAAGGTGAGTCCAACCTACACAAGATCTTCAAACCTCATTAGGTCTTTCTGGAATTCAGCTGAGATAATTGAAGCAAATGGTGTTAGAACTCTAGCTGGAAGAATTGACAATGATCACACTCTGAGCATCTCTGAAGATTCTGTTAGAAGATGCTTGCATTTTGGTGATAATGATAATGCACCTATAGAGCTGGATGTTGATGAAATAACCACATTCTTTGCTGAGATTGGTTACGAAGTAGGATTTGAAGCTAAAAAAATTGTTAAAGGATTGGTTGATCTACCTTGGATATTTTTAATCCACATGTTTCAGCACTGCTTATCCAAGAGAAAACAGGATGGAATGATATTCCAATCACCACTTCCTTAGCAATCTGTGCTTTCTGCACAAAGAGGCCATTCAATATGTCTGCCTATGTTTTTAATGGCCTGACTTCAAACATACAAGAGGGTTGATGATACAAGTTCTTGATGTATCCAAGATTCATTCAGTGCTTGATAAATGAAGCATTTCCAGATATTGCTACTGAGGGACCGGTGCTTGATATTCCTCATTATGATGCAAGATCATACAAGTACATTAAGAAGAGGGATCCTAGAAACTTTTATAGTGGAGCTCACTCACCTCTTCTTCCTTGGATGATTCAACGGATAAATCAAGAAGATCAAGGACAAGAATAGGCTGCTGATGAGCAAGCTGCACAACCATCACCACAACTAACACCACAACAAACACCACAACCAACACCACAACCAACACCACAATCAACACCACAACCAACCCCACAACCAACACCACACACAACCCCACAACCATCACTAATATCATCACCTCCTCAATAACCAATATCACCACCTCATCAATCATCAATATCACCACCTCACAATCACCAATATCACCACCTCATTACTCACTAACATCACCACACCAACCATTGCCCACCCATGATAACCCAACTAAACTTGGAGACTCAACTAGCACTTCTAAAGCATCCAATCATCTTCAGATGAGGAGATCAACATGCTCAAATGACTGTAAGAGAGCAACTTTTGAGAGTGCTCCCTTAGAGAGCTTTGCTGAATCTATAAAACAGGCCTGATGAAAAGGATGAGTTGATATCTGAGCTCCTACAAAGGTGGAAAGGATGGAAAATACTAATAGGAGAGCTAGAATCATTAATGATAGGATTCTAGAGCTTGATGAAAAGAGCATGAATTAAAAGAACTAAAAGAAAAATATGAATCTGAAAAGAAGAGAAAGAGAAAAGGATTCACTACTTGAAAGTTTCCCTGAACCATTCTAGAGAAGAAGTGAGTGGCCATGTTGAAACTCTTGCCATCCAAGCTATAGCTATGGAAGAGCAAGTTGAAGAACAAGCTGAAATTATCTCCAATCTCCAAAGTCAAGTTGAAAGTCAAAATAAAAGGATCTCTGAACTTGAAATGCTAATTAAAATTCAAAGAAGTGTTGTGGCTGAAAAAAGTAAAAATGAAAAAGAAAAAGTTATTGATGATAAGAACCAATCTTTCTCAGAGAATTATGAACAAAGAGAAGATGCAAGCCACACAAGAATGAGGAACAAGCTTAGAAATTGATTTACTCTGGGAAATCAAATGCTACTCATACTGAGAAAGCAGAATTGAAGAACTAATCAGTGCTCTAGATAGCTTTATCTCAGAAGAATTCAGTGTAGATGATGAATTTTGGGAGTTTATGAATAATCAGAGGACTGACACTGAACCTATTGTAATCATCCCTCAATCTCCAGTTCCTTTAGAGAAGGAGTTAAGTATGCAGATTGTACCTGCTGTGGCACTGTCTGAGGAACAAAAAGAAATGATAAGAGAATTGTGTGAAAAAGAAAAGAAAAAGAATGAAAAAGAAACAAGAAAAGGAGGAAATAGAAATTGACGATCAAGAACAAACCAAGGTTGAAAATTTTCTTGAAGAGATGGAAAAGGCTTAAACTTCAAGTCCATAACTTCAAACATACTCTAGAAAGAGGAAATATCTAGCTGAAAAGGCTAAGGGAAAAAGACCAATGGTTGAAGAAGAGAGTGTTAAGAAAAATAAGAAAGATGATCCTAGAAGCTTGCAGCTATAGCTGAATTCCTTGAAGAACATGAGCTAGCTGAAGCTCAATTAAAGAAACTAGCTATTACTATTAATCTGGAAGAAGGAGAGATAGTTGGAGGTTATGATGCTAAAAAGGATGTTCATATGAACAGTCCTATGAAAACAGAAAAACCAGTAGAGGAAATGGTGTTAAAGGCTCAAATTGATGACCTGATGATAAATGCAATGTTTTTGATCAATCACGAGTATGATCTAGATGTAGTCTTTGTATGAAATATGAAGGAAGAAGAAAAAAGAAAAGGGCAATAAACTGCTAGATCCAACCTTTGAAACTAAGTATGAAAGATCATTCACCAGAAAGGTTCCTGTGCCAAAATTGTCTGCTATGAAGAAATCAACCCCAACACCTAAACCACTATTTCCTGATCCTTATAGCATGTCAGATAAGGAAATGAAGGATTATCTCTCAAGCCAAGGCTTCACAAGAAGGAAGCTTGGAAATATGAAACAAACTCATTAAGGGCTGCAACTCTCCAAATGATTAATGAAAAAAAAGATAGACTCAAGCTGATAGAAGAAGAAATTATAAGAAAAAAGCTAAGATCAAGAGAAACTGCTCAAGACATGCTGCTAAAACAAACCGATCAAGAATTGTTGGCTCATATACTCCACAAATACCCTGAATGGTTTGCAGAACCCTCATAATTAAAACTACAAGAAGGGTTAACTATTGCTGAGTTAATTAGAGGTGTGTCTACCCCAAAAGGCAAAGCAGATCAGAAAATAATTGCATGGAAGTATGACAGCAGTTAGAACATGTTTATGGTTAAAAGGATCTCCGGGCTGATCCAATTCTTTACAGAGTACTCTGCTCTTGTAAATGCCCTGGAGATCCATGACTTAAAAGAACTAGCTCAACTAGAACTGATCAATCACTCAACTATGTTCAGGGGATATGAATTTGAAAACATACTCAAAATGTTCAAAAGGACTGACAATTTCAGTTCATTAAAGACAATATGCATGAGAAAAGATAAGTCTTTTATTAATCCAGAAGAAGTTGTGTTTCCTGACTTGAAGGTGAAACCAACATAATCTTTAAAGAGAAAAATGGTGTCTGGTACTCATTCCTCCACACCCATCTCAATGTGTATTATGATGAAAAACTTATGAGATGGTGATTGAAAGAAAGTGGGGAGGAAAGGAGAGTGCTAAAATACGACTATTTAGTAGATATGAAGTAAGATTGCTTAATGAATCCTATATTCACTATATATATACCAGACACTTCAGGGAAATAAATAATAAACTGGGTGAACAAGATATGCACTTCTTCTTAAAGTGCATCAAGTTGCTAAAATTGGCTTATGATCATATCTGTATAAAAAGAGATAAAAGAAAGATAAAGAAGACACCATTGCAACTTGGGAACATTGTCAAACTTGAGGTAGATGTGGGTAGAAGCTTACTGATTCACAGAGATGATCACTCTGCTATTTCTATTTGGAAACCTATTTCTCTGAAGAATTTACCAATAGAACCCATCTACAATATGAGCAAAATGAAGATACATGTGCTAAGTAGGGACAAAATGTCAGAAGCAATAGATTTTGTCAACATGATTAAAGCCATTCTGGATCCAACTAAAGCTACATTTTTACTACCTCCACAAGATCCAGCAGAATCCTCACAACATCAACCACCTCCAAACATTGAAGAAAATAGGCTGTATAATCCTTAGGGGGAGTATTGTTGCACCCTGAAAGGATCATACATGCCAATTCAATAGGTGATTTGATGATTGCTTTGCTGGAATCCCACAAGTCCAAGAAGAAATACGGATGAAGATCCTGCTCAAGAAAAACCAAGTATTGTCTTCCGCATTTGTCAATGCGGAAGACATAAAACAAATACGGACAAGTATTTGTTCTCCGCATTGACAAATACGGAAGACCAAGTATTAATGCAGACAAGACTTTGCTCATCCACATTTGACAAATGCAGATGACCGAACAAATGCGCAAAAGTATTTGTTCATCCATGTTAACCAATGCGGATGACCAACATGCTAATGTGGATGATCAAGTGAGAAAATGCTGATCAAGTCAACTCATCCACATTTGCAAATGCAGATGAATAAGCAAAGATGTGGATCAAGACTTAGACTAATTCTGATGTAATAGTTCTGGGGTAGTTAGTCATTTTGTAAAAGGCATCTTGTCTACCTATTAATAGAACAGATACCCTTGTACATGAGGTGACAGCTCATAGACATAGAGAAATTTTGTTGTCATATATTCTTTGTAATCAATCAACTTTCATATATACAATACAAAAGCATTTATGAGTAAAATTCTTGCATTGAATGTTATTTGATTGTTTGTTTCCACCATTCAATCATTGACTTGATTACCATATTCGTTTCATAGTAAGAATCTCAATCTTACTTACCCAGTCAATTAGTATCAGAGCTTTGGCTCTCAGTTCTCTCTCAGATCTGCGCAAGAACTGAATAGAATTCGATTGATTTGGTAATCGAGTTGCTAGTAGAGTATATCATCATCTCTACTTAGTAAACAGCAGAAAATACTCCTGTCAACACATTCTTACCAACATATTCCGAATAGCAAGAACTCACTGTTTCTTGGGTTTGGCAGTCTATTATAGGAGATTCATTCAGACTTCTCCAAGATAGTTTCTCTGTTGACTAGGTTGACCCATAAAGATGTGACGTTTAAATAGGGTCAAGAGCAAGAGAAGGCTTTTAAGGAGTTAAAAGGAGGTTGACTAAGGCTCCTGTCTTGTCATTACCCAAAGGAAGCGAAGATTTGGTGGTTTATTCATATGCTTCTTACTTGGGGTTGGGATGTGTGTTGATGTAGCGAGGAAAGGTTATAGCTTCCGCATCCCGATAGTTGAAAGTTCATGAGGTTAATTACGCTACTCATCACTTGGAGCTAGAAACTGTGGTCTTTGCGTTAAAGATTTGGAGGCACTACCTGTATGGGATAACGTGCACCATCTTCACTAACAACAAGAGCTTGAAGTACTTCTTCGAGCAGAAGCATCTGAACATGAGGCAGAGATGATGGTTGGAGCTCATAACGGATTATGATTGTGAGATCCATTACCTTCCAGGCAAGGCCAACATGGTGGCAGATTGCCAAATCCGAAAAGAGAGACCTGAGCCGATTCGGGTGAAGGCTTATTAGTTAATGATAACCTCCGACATGATGAAGCATGTTTGGGAGTTTAAGATGAGGTATTGAAGGAAGGTCATATTAGCTTTGAAAAAATGAGAGGTATGCTCACAAAGTTAGGTGAAAAAACTCATGGTGTTAGAACCCGATTCAGAAGAATATGGATCCCTCGTCATGGGGAATTATGTGGGAACATCATGGATGAAGCTAATAAGACTTGATACTCCATTCATCCGGTGCCACAAAGATTTAACAAGACATGAAGAAAGATTATTGGTGGCCGGGTTTGAAGCGCGATGTAGTGGAGTGTGTGAGTAAGTGCCTTACTTGCTTGCAAGTGAAGGCCGAATATCAAAAGCCGTACGGGAAGATCCAACCGTTGGATATACCAAAATGGAAGTACGAGCATATCACCATGGAGTTTATTACAAAGTTATTGTGTACCGTAAGAGGGTATGATGCCATATGGGTGATAGTCGACCGCCTGACGAACAGTGCTCACTTCCTACCGATCCGTGAGACATACTCATCCGAGAGGTTAGCAAATCTGTTCATCGAAGAGATTGTGACTCGTCATGGTGTGCCGGTGTCTATTGTGTCTAATCGTGACACCCGGTTTACATCCAAGTTTTGGAAGAGATTTCACAATGCTATGGGGACGAGGTTACATATTAGCACAGTTTATCATCCACAGACGGATGGTCAGTCGAAGAGGACGATACAAACGTTAGAAGATATGCTTCGGGCATGCGTTATTGATTTTAGATGAAGTTGGGATGACCACTTACTGTTAGCTGAGTTCTTATACAATAACATTTATCATGCTAGCATTGGTATGCCTCCTTATGAGATGCTAAACGGTAAGAGATGTAGAACACCCATTTGTTGGGGTGATATTGGTTAGAAGGAGTTGGGAAGTATTAAGGTGATTGAGGCTATAACTAAGAAGCTAGAAAAGATCAAAGCCTTTATGAAGGCAGCCAAAGATAGGCAGAAGTCGTATGCCGATAAGAGACGTAGGCCAATTGAGTTCCAGGTGGGTGACAGAGTTATGTTAAAAGTATCACCTTGGAAAGGTATTATTCGGTTCAGAAAGTGGGCAAGCTGAGCCTGAGATACATAGGGTCTTTCTGAATCATTGCTCAAGTGGGGGAGGTGGCCTATAGGTTGGAGTTACCTGATGAGTTAAGTGGAATTCACCTGAAATTCCATATATCTCATCTAAGAAATTGTTTAGCTGATGAGGATATGGTTGTACCACTAGAAGATATCGAAGTTGATGAAAGGCTCAACTATGTGGAGCAACCAATGGCAATCATTGATAGCAAGGAGAAACGGTTAAGGAATAAAGTAGTTCCCCTTGTGCGTATATAGTGGAGGCACAGGAAGGGATCTGAGTCTACGTGGTAAACTGAAGAAGAGATGAGACATCATTACCCACATTTGTTTGAGGAATAATAGGTTTCGAGGACGAAATCTATATAAGGGGGTGGGATTATAACATCCGGATATTTTTAATAGACAAGAAAGAAAGAAGGAATAGAAGTGAAGAAAAAGAAGGAAACACAAGTTAACCCAAGTCAAGGGGTAAATGTGTTATTAGGACAAAAGGTTTCAAAAATTGACGTAAAAGGTGATATGGCCGCCCTTGTGTCTACACAAAACCTTTTCTATTTGGATTTTTTAGAGAGAAAGTAAAGCTTCCGGTTTTAAGAGAAGGTGAAGAAGAAGACTGAATTCAAGGTAAGAATTTTTTGTTTTGGGTTGTTCTTGGCAGGCCTATGCCTTGGTTACATGCTTGTGTGTGTTCTGGTTTTGTGTTTTGGTGGGTTTTAGGTGTTTGAACTCAATTGCAAATGGGTTTGAAGGAATTCATACCCAAAGGCTTCTAAGGTGAGTTCTAGAACCCCTATTTTACATGTTTTAATTGATTTTGGGGCTGGAAATGCATGTGCGAATGTTTTTATAAACGTGGGTGTTACATCCGTGTATATGTGTGTATGTGTTTGCGGGTGGGTTATGATTTTGGGTGTTCTTTATGTTGTGATGATTCCATGTTCATGTTATGATGCTTAGAATGTTAGAACTAAGCTTAGAACATGTTGGAATGATGATTGGGACTGAATTAGAATGGTTTGAAGTCGATTTGTTACCCATGCGCCTGAATAGTGGCCCATGCGTCTAACTATCCAGACGCCTAAGTTTTTTACCCATGTGCCCAAAACTCATGTTCCCCAATAGTGTCCATGCGCCTAGGGTTAAGCCTAGAATTGGTTAAGTGTTCCCATGCGCCTGCATAATGCCCGAACACCCAAATGTTGTCCAAATGCATAAGTGTTGGCCATGCGCCCGTATAGTGCCCAAACACGTAGAACCTTTCCATGCGCCTAAGTGTTCCCATGCACCAGAAGGCTATGCGCCTGCATAGTGCCCATGCACCTAAGACTTGGAATATTTTTCTGAATTTTGGAAAAATGTAAGTGTAGGCTTTGACTTGGGTTGCTCCCGGGGGTGATGTAAGATGAATTTATAATGGATGATGTGTGATATGTCATGTATGATGATGTGTGATGATGTTATGCTTATGTATGTTATGTTTCCTT
The DNA here is from genome assembly GCA_025506515.1 of Flaveria trinervia. NCBI lineage: Eukaryota > Viridiplantae > Streptophyta > Magnoliopsida > Asterales > Asteraceae > Flaveria > Flaveria trinervia. Next base: position 47,040,624 of record CM046450.1, read on the forward strand.
ATGTTCCTTATTAAGTATTATGACATGACTTTACGTGGCGTGATTATGTTAATGAACGTAAAGTATTATCTTAATAAATCAAAAGAATTAAGATAATGAAATTGGAACATAAAGAATGAATGAAAAGTCTTGCAAGAAAATGAAAGGAGGTTCATAACTCACTGAGAGTTGTTAGCTCAACTGTGTGTTTACAGTGTGCGATCTTGGCTAACCCTTAGGGGTTCACACATGGGGAGTTAGTCTATGTGACTACTCCATACGTGGGATATGTGTGATATGTGCGATATGAGGTCCTTGTCACTTAACCCTATATGATATGACTTTGTGCTCAAGAGGGGGGTTAGGCATATGACAAGACCTAGATAAAAGTGAAAAGATAATAAATGTACGAAAAGTGTGATAAGTATGAAATGTGCGATAAGTGTGAAACGAACGACGATGGAAGATAATAAATGTTACCTTCATTGTTGATACACTATGTTCCTAGTTTATGTTCTTAATGTAAAAGTCTTTCATTTCTTACACATGTGTAATGTAACTATTCAATGAAATATGATATGATTTTGATGTTTATTTGTCTTTGACTATTTCATATTATTATTGTATTTGGTATAATTTATATATATATATGAACATCTTATATGAGTTTGAGGTTGTTGTACATAGTTCTAAATCAATAATGATTGAGAAATATGTTCAACCTAGTCGGGTGATTATTCATGCTAATGGACCATACTTATGGACCATACGCACAAATAAATCATGCTTATGGACCAATCGAACGACTAAACTAGGAGGCTGGATCAGTCATATGACTGAGACATAAGATTGATTCAGTTGCACGCTTCAGTCATGCGTATGAATCATCCGCATGAGTTAGTCGCACGACTGCACCATGCTAATGGTTCAGTCGTACGAATGAAAATACAAACCTATAATACCACATAATTCGTGGAAAAATGAAGACTTCGAATATTATTAAACCCTAGCCATCCAAAGCGTCCTAAACAGCCAATCCAACTTCAAAGTTCGTTCCTGATCGATTTCTAATCAATTCTTAATGTTAGTCTGATCGTTAGATGATCAGGTTGTCATTCTCACTGATTGGATCGCCAATCAAATAGGATTCCACACTATTTGATCTGGTCTCATGCAAAATCCTTCAGTAATCCGTACGAAAACGGTCCTAACATTGATGTACGTATGATGTGTTGTTAGATCTAGGAACAATAGGTCTAGATCATTTTGAATAGGCTTAGAACATTAATCAATACTTGTAATGAATGATTATAATTCATTATTTTGATGTGTGAATTATGTATATAGGTTAACCCTTATTTGTGTTAATTTAGGTATGTTTGCAGGTAAAACATTATTCTTGGTCAATTTGTGAAATTCACTAAGTGTAAGAAACATCTACGGATGAACGATTTTTCTTCTTCCGTAGATATGTTTCGTACAAAAACAATCATCCAAATATCTTCTGCAGATGAACAACCAGCTCTGAAGTTGAAGTAAAGATCTCTTCGGAAGAACAAGATAGCTTCGGAAGAACAAATTATCTTAAGAAGAACAAGATAGCTTCGGAAGAACAAAGTATCTTTAGAAGAACTAACATCTACGGAAGACTATGTAGTTGCAGAGTCCAAGCACTTGTACTAATACAATACAAGTGTTACAGGTCAACAAGTCAACACATCAAGACAGTTGTGCAAATCCCAAGAGATCCGGTGTTTCTGAACTAAAACAGATATGCCTATAAATATGGTTCCTAGGTTTCACATCAAAATAGAACACACACGATAGGTGGCGGCCAACATTAGACGATCAACACAAAAAAATCACATCAATTCACAGAAACATAAACCCTTGCAGCCGTCACATCAACATCAACACGATCAAAGCATTTATTGTTTATGTCATTCTTTGCTTATTTATTTGTAATCATTGAAACAAGATGGCTCTTCAAAAATAAACTAGATAATAGAGGTATTATTGTGAGAAACAAAGAAAGGTTGATTGCACAAGGTTACACATAAGAAGAAGGAATAGACTATGATGAATTTTTTGCACCAGTTGCAAGAATTGAAGCCATAAGAATATTCCTAGCATATGCATCGTATAAGAAGTTCACTGTCTATCAAATGGATGTCAAATGTGCTTTCTTGTATGGGAAATTGATGAAGAAGTCTATGTATCACAACCTCCTGGATTTTGAAGATCCTCATTACCCACACAGGGTATATAAGCTTGACAAAGCTTTGTATGGCTTTCATCAAGCACCAAGAAAGTGGTATGAAACATTATCTTCTTTCTTGCTCAAGCATAGATACAAAAGGGGAACCATTGATCAGACTCTCTTTCTCAAACAAGAACATCAAGATCTTTTAGTTGTTCAAATTTATGTCTATGACATTATATTTGGCTCAACTAACAAGAGATTATGTGTAAGCTTTGAAGAGTTGATGAAATCTGAGTTTCAGATGAGTTCAATGAGAGAATTAACTTTCTTCTTTGGTCTACAAGTTCATCAGAAGACAGATGGAATTTTCTCAATCAAGAGAAGTACATACATCAAATATTGAAGAAGTACAACCTAGCTGATACATCTTCATGCAAAACACCAGCCTCAACAATTGATAAAATTGTACCTGATCCTACAGGAAAATCTGTTGATCAAAGATTATATGGAAAATGATAGGATCACTTATGTATTTTACTGCCAATAGACCTAACATTATGTTGTTGTGTGTGTTTGTGCTAGGTACCAATCAGATCCAAAAGAGTCTCATTGAATGTTGTGAAGAGGATTTTTTAGATATCTAAAAGGAAAACCTGCTCTTGGACTTTGGTATCCAAAGGATGGTGATTTTACTCTTTACTCATATTCAGATGGTGACTATGGAGGTTGCAACAATAATAGAAAATCCATACCGGTGGATGTCAATTCATAGGACCAAGACTAGTTTCATGGCAGTGCAAGAAGCAAACAAATGTATTTGTATCCAGAACTGAGGCTGAGTACACAGCTACTTCAATTAGTTACTCTTAAGTGCTTTGGTTACAAAACCAATTACTTGATTATGGTTACAACTTCCTTCATACTCCAATTTACATTGACAACTCAGCTGCTATGTTTATTACTACTAATCCAGTCCAACATAGTAAAACAAAACATATTGAAATAATATACTGTTTTTTGAGAGATTGCTCAGAAAAAGGTTTGATCAAGTTAGTCAAAGTGGATACAACAAATCAGCTTTCTGATTTATTCACTAAATCCTTTGATTCAGTTAGATTTAATTTTTTAATTGAGTCTCTAGGTATGACTAACTTAGCTTAATCATTATAAACAAGAAAAGCATGTGTCTATCCTTGTAAACACTTATAATAATAATTTTTAAAAAATTATCCTTCCAAAGATTTACAGTACTTTCGGAAGCAACGTCTGAAACATCTTCCGAAGCTTAGAATAAAAAAAATATATTGTCTTCTATCTGTGTCCTTTAATTCTACATGACATATGTATGGGAAATGATACTACACTATGCCTTTGCTTCTTCCTGAATTCTTAAAAATCATTAAAATATAATAAAGTTTCTTGATATGTGAGTAGATTCATCTTGAGTGGAAACTACACTAAGTGCATCCCAAACATAATATAAAGTAACTGTTTGTGGGAGACTTCATTTTGAGGAAACAATAAGTAAGTCTTATTTTGATGTAACCAAATCACTCTCTAAGCACACTATGTACCAACACTTTATAATGTCTATCTTTGCAAATCATATTCCCTTTGTTTTATGTAAACAAAGACCCGGGTGTATGCAAAGATCATGATCCTCATCAACCCTCTATTTTGTGTAAAGAAAAACCTGGGTTAGTGGCACCTTTGTTTTACGAAAGTAAAGACCTGGTGACCTGTTGATGATCATATCTAAGCTGTCAAAAGAATCTTCTATGATCAACTGTATATCAAATTTAGAGCTTCTACATCAATGCATTAATGAGATGTCAAATGCATCTCAAGATAGAACTTATAACTTAAAGTACATAGTTTCTAAGTGCGAAAAGGGGATGATTTGACTCACAAAGGGAGGATAAACTCTAAGTGATTTGAATGTGAAGCCCATACCAGTTACCTCTTAACAAACATGAAAATATGATAAACAGCATGCCTAGTTGACACAATACTCTTGTATGGATTTAAGTGGACAAACATATTTGCAATCAGAACTAAATTCAAGTATCAATTTATCAAACAAATCAATCAGGAATATGCTTAGTGTTATAGTATGATCTCATTCTATGTGTATATATGCTTGTACATAGTACTCATTTCAATTTTATTTACTTTAACTTGATTTCTTTCTGTTTAGCATGTTTGGACAGACATGTGTCTTTCATGATATTCTTCTTATAAATTTATGATAAATGCTTTTGTTTATCACTGATCAAAAATTTATGGGGAGTAGAATCATGAAAACAATATAATAACAAAATTGTCAAATGTATTGCCAATATAAAGGAACTGGAACCCGAGCACACTAACATGGCTTTTGGATACATATAGTTTTTAAAATATAAACCTTCTTCTGCACAATTGTCATAAATACAAAGTCAACAAGGTCCAATAGCAATAAATTTTTCTATCAGTTGATTAGAACCATACAACAAAATAAGAAGCTACAGTGTTGTTCAAACATGAGCAGAAGCTACAGTGCTGTTCAAACATGAGCAGAAGCTACAGTGCTTTTTAAACATCAGTAGAAGCCATAATGCTTTTTATTAGGAGAAGCTACAATGCAAAACTTAAGGGGGAGTAAAATATGACTATCCGTAGATTGGTAACCTACGAATGAGTATAATTAATTTCCATAGATTGGTGGTAACCTATGGAAAATCATTTCAGTTTTAAGTTAGCCATCCGTAGATATCCTACGGATGCACTATGCAATGAAATTTTCAGAACAAACAAATTCCACGGAAGAATAATAAGATATGAATAATAAGAAAGTGGGACCCATTTCATTAAATAAATGAAATAAATGTGTCCGAGGGAGTATATTTGATGTTTTTGACTTAAAATTCATTATTCACTTTTACAGAACCTTTTGACCTAGAAGTTTGTTAGTCAAAAACTCATCCTTCCTGTTAGGATCAGTGATCTATGTTTGATTGATTGACGAGTATTGCAGCGGAATTAAAACAATGAATTAGTCGATTCACAAGAACAGAACGATATTCATGAAGAACAAAGACGGTTATAGAGAGAGAGATATCTGCAAAATATTTCATTCAATATTCGCTTCGTGGTAACAGAATGTCACAATTACAATTAGGTCGACACCTCTTATATAAGAGATGTGACGTCTGCTGATGTCACTTGATAGTGACATCTAACAGATTTATTTCAACTGAAACACAACTACTGAAGATGTCAAAACAGCTGACATCTTCTTACAAAAAATGCTAAGTGTTATCATTGTTATAACTACTGAAAAACATAAAACTACTGAAACTACAACGACTGAAGAACAAGCTCTTCAGTGTTTTACAAAACTACTGAAACTAAAAATATAAAACTACTGATATCACAACTACTGAAGAAATACTCTTCAGCAGTTGTGACAAACTACTGAAGCTTCAGTACTTGATCTTCAGACTTTGAACTTCAGATGTTTCATCAGCTGATGACTTCAGTAGATATCATCAGCTGATGTCTTCAGTCTTTGTCTTCAGACTTTGTACATCAGTTGTTGATCTTCAGCACTTGTAAATTCTTAGCTGTTGTACTTCAGTACTTTGGTCTTTCAGCTTCAGCACTTGTGTTCTTCAGTTGTTCAGCTTAGTACTTGTGTTCTTCAGCTGTTGTACTTCAGCACTTTAGTTCTTCAGCTGTTGAAGTCTTCAGCACTTGATCTTCAGCTGTTGAAGTCTTCAGCACTTGTCAACTACTGATGAAGCTTTCAGCAGTTGTTGTGATACCATGTGGGACTTAGAGGTTTTCTGATCTTGGCTCATTGGTTCTTTTGGTCCAACAAACTCCCCCTGAACCAATGCAGCCAAAACCTCTAAATTATTTATTATCCCACTATTGTTGGCAAAAGATTGGTCTTTTTCCTTCTTGATCAGTAGAGAAGATGACCCATATAAGCTCCGGCCTGGGAAGAAATCTCAGATATTTGTTTGGCAAGGTATGAATGGGACTCTGTTTTGGGGAACTGGACACAGAGTTGTTATCCCATTCATGAGATTACTTCCCCATAATGAGTCTGTAAGACTCTCGAACATAGGCTTCAAGGAGAACAACCTGTTCCTCCTTGGAGAGTTCTTCTACTCCTCCTTTGAAGAAGAACTCTGGACCATAGTACTCAGATAAGTTTCATGGTCCTGCCATTTTTCAACTCCACGGTAGTTACCTCCCTATAGACAAATTCATCAGGATGGGTGCCTTCAAGAGTAACTGGAGCTCATTCTTCTTGATGTCTTCAAGCTTTTTATATAATAACCCCTTTTTTATCATCTTGTTTTCCAGTAAGGCTTGAGGGGTCATCTTTGATTGATGAGCTTTCTTGAATTCATCAATTATTTCCCAATGTGAGACTACAATGGCCAACATGATGGTAGAATCTATTGTTTTTCTAACCTGGCCATTGTATCTGTGTGTAATAGTTCTTTTATGGATTCTAGAACTCACCTTGGGGTCTGGACATACTCTCACTCTCTCCTTCTGATACTGAAATGTGTGCCTGAGAGTGTACAGCCTCTGAGCATGCCCTTTCATGGCTTGTATAGATGATGACTGAGGAAATTCCTTGTCAACCATCTTCAGTAGTTGCTCATCGTGCTGCTTCTGCTGTTCTTCATCTTCTATCTTGACTCTTACCATTTCCCTTTGAGAGTCAGGTGTGATCATGGGTTGACTCCTGGGTTCAGGTAGCTTAGAACAGCAGAGAGTGGCAGACTATCATCTTCATCCTCTTCTTCTTCTTCTTCTATCCTCAGCACCCTTCTCCTCCTTCTAGGTGCATCACTGGATGATGGTTGGGTTGTTAAAGGAATTGGTTTTGAAGAATGAGGATGTTGGATTTGGGCTTAGAGATTGGTTTGGAGATTTGAGGGGTAGGCTGTGTTTGAGTGGGTGGAAGGGAAGGTTGATCCAGCATCTTTGTAGTAAGTTTAGCCTTTGTAAGTTTTGCCATTTCCAACCTTTTACCAGCCCCAGCCTCATCAAGGGCTTCAATGATAATCCCCTTGTGGAATTGCTCAGACAGACAGATTCTGGTGGCTATAGCCAGAATACTGTCTCTGGTCCACGCGCGAATCTCCATTAAAGATCTTCCTAAGTATTTTGCAATGAAGCGGATCATGATCTCCAATCTCTTTTTCAAGTGCATCATACCCAGCCCATCGGGTTTGAATCTCTTGCACTTACCAACCTCCTGATCTCACTATCCAATGTGGCTGTATCAAACCTTGCCTGAAGAGTTGTTCAATTATTTTATCCATGGATCGGCTGTGTGTATTATCAGCATCTTTTACCAGCTCTTCAAGGATTTGTCTTTGGCAGTAGGTTGATCATCAGCACTTTTCTTTCGTTTGTAAGTGATCAGTGGTTGCTTTTCTTTCTCCTCCTCTTGGGCTTGCTTTTGAGCCTTCTCTCCTCTGTTCTTTTCTCTTCTTTTCTTTCACTGCAGTACTCTCCCCCTTTTTGGATGCATTGGTGGTAGGGTTTGTACCGCAGAAAGTGTCTTTTGCACAGCAGCATCAATCAAGGGTTGTAAAGTTGAGGAAAGCCTCTCATCAATGGCTTTAGTCATAATGTCAGTGATTATGGGTGTGATGAGAGGGAGGGAATTTTGAAGTACAGGAACTATTTGCTCAGGAGGGTTCTGTTCCTGAGAAATAGTGCCTGAAGCAGAGGCAGGTGGCTGAGTTTGGAGTGGCTCAGTGTTTGGGGAACCTTCAACTGAAGGTGCCATCTGTGGGTTGGTGGAGGCAGATGGTCTTGCTCCTTGTGAGAGGTGGTCAAGTAGTTTTGCAGCCTACTGACTTTCTCCTCAAGGATTGTGTTTGGGCAAGAACATCGTAGAAAAAGCCCAGGTCATCATCAGCGAAGCTGAATCATCTGACCTCCTGCTTGGAGCAGGATGTACATGCACTGGGTGTAGACCAGTTGTTGCATGTGCCCCTTTTTCTTGGTACTGGGGACTTCCAGCCTCAGGACTATGTCCATCATCAGCTGTTGCCTCTAGTGAGGTCTTAGCAATGTTACCAGCCTCATTCTGATCATGTGCTGATTCAGAAGAGGTGGCAGCCTCACTAGATATTCTAATCTCCCTATCTACACCAGGAGAAAGAAGTGGTAAACCCCTGTGCTGTGGGTTCTCAATTGCACTGTGTTCCTCCCCCTCAATGGTAGAGGTTTTCCCAGTAGTAAGTGGTTTCTGGGGAGGGGGTGAGGAGTGCAGTTGAGTCAGCACTTGTGCAACTATTAAGTTGGGCTGTGAGGGGCGGTTGCATGGGGTGAAGGGATAGAAGCAGTGTGCACCTGGGGAGGTTGGTGCTCTTCAATGGCAATCCCCTCAAGTGAGGAAGATCCCAGATGTGTAGGTACCCCTTGTGTGGTTGCTGCACTCCTGTTGAGAGGAATCCTGAGCGGCTATGGCTGGAAGAGTCCTGTATCCACTAGGGGGTTTGACCAGTGGATATCGCCTGCGTTTGTGTTGCAGGGGCATCCTCAGGGGACTCAATTCCCTGAGTAGCCGTTTTGGGTTTCTTTTTTGGTGGGTTTGGTGGGGACTTTGGATTTGGAGGTGGTGGCTGTGGGTTCCAGCTGCGTGGGTTTGCGTAGCTTGGCAGCCAATTTGAGTGTTTGGTCAGAGTTGTGCTGGGAGTATACTTCTGGCAGAACAGCCGTAGCAGGGACTCCCAGGCCAACAAGTCCCTCAGTATGAAGCTGGTTTGTAATGATGGCCATTATGAACCGTGGATATAATATCCAACGGTTAGCAGTTAGTTTTTGAGCCATATCCTTGAGCTCCGAAAATATTATTCTGAAAAGTTTAACGCTGTTGCTCAAGAATAGAATACATTACCTGCTGCCACTTTGTCGACATTTGATCCCAAAGAAGTCTTAGGAGCCAAACATACATTCACCATGTGAAAAATTAGGCGTTCAGCGTCATGGAAGTGTTTCTTCATGATAGTGGAGGCACTTAGATTGCCCTGATATCCTTGTTGGGCAAAGGATAGATCTGTAGTGCCCTTGGATATCCAGCAGGAGAAATAGCATCATCCAGATGGAGAATTTGGCGGATTATTGCAGGAGTGATGACCACTTCTTTGTTTTTGACGACCGACTGGAGAGATGGTGTGTTTTCTCCCCAGTGGTAATGGTGACGTTCATCCAAAACTGTTGGAGGGATTCGGCATGTAGAATGGGATTCAGAAGAAATGCCGTTTTGTATTGGACTGAACCATAAGATTGATAGCATATCGAACTTAGCCCAGACAGGCGATTTAGTAAGGTAGGCAACACAGTTGTGTCGCGGTTTAATTTGCATGGACGCCATTGAGAAGAGAGAAGTTTTGAAGAGGAGCGTTAGGTTTGAAGAAATGAAGCTTTGAAGGATTAGGTCAGGGATATTTATAGGGTACGGGTAGAAAACGACTGAAGGATGTGGTGTTAGTCTTCAGTAGTTTTAAACGACTGTTGACATGGTATTATCCGTTCAGACGTTGAAACAGCTGAAGTCGTGGTGTTAGGCATCAGAAGTTAGAAAACTACTGAAGACCGTGGTTTTGACTTCAGATGAGTGAAACAACTGAGGACTTGGTGTTTGTCATCAGTAGTTATGAAACTACTGAAGACAGTGGTTTTGTCATCAGTTGTTGTAAACAATTGAAGACTTGGTATTAGTCATCAGTAGTTTAAAACTACTGAAGACATGGTTTTGCTTCAGTTGTTTAGAATGAAACAGCAGTTGTTGAAACAACTGAAGAGAAAGTTCTCTTCAGTAGTTTTCGTCAATTCATAGCCTTTCAGCTGTTTCATGCTATCCTCAACACTTACTCATCAACATTGCATCTGATTTTCAGGTGTTTCATAGGACATCAGTACTTATCTGTTTATACTGATTTCAGTAGTTGTAACTACATCAGTAGTTTTAACTACATCAGTAGTTTTTGGAACAGATAAAGTACTTCAGTACTTGTGAGGCATTTAGCCATCAGTAGTTATAAAAACTATTGAAGGGAAAAGGACTCATCAGTACTTATATGTGACATGGGTACCAATGATCATCAGTAATTACTACTGAAATCATCAGTAGTTGTCACTTATTCTAACTGCTGCAGCATACCAAGCCTTAACACAAGGTTTTGGAAAGTAGAACTATCCAAAGGCTAGTAAAAATATCTGCAAGCTCATCAGCACTAGGCACAAACTTAGGATCAATCAGACTTTTTCAAAGCAATCCCGAATAAAATGATGTCTGATCTCTATATGTTTGGTCCTAGAGTGCTGGACTGGATTTTTGACAATACACAGAGCTGAAGCACTATCCATTAACAATGGAGTCTTAGTCTCTGTAATGCCATAATCCAGAAGTTGGTTCTGAAGCCAGAGTACCTGAGAGGTGCAACTTGCAGCAGCAATGTACTCGGCCTCAGCAGTTGATGTAGCAACAGATGTTTGTTTCTTACTCTGCCAAGAAATCAAACAGTTGCCTAGGAATTGACAACCACCAGAAGTTGATTTTCTAGTTAACTTGCACCCTGCATAGTCACTATCTGAAAAAGCAACTAATTTGCAAGAGTGTCCAGTGGAATACCATAAACCAGAGATTGTGTACCTTGCAAATATCTAAAGATTCTCTTGACTGCAATCAAATGAGACTCTTTAGGAGCAGCCTGAAATCTAGCACAAACACATGTAGCAAACATAATATCTGGTCTAGAAGCTGTTAGATACATCAAGGACCCAATCATACATCTGTAAGCGTTTCATCAACAGCTTTACCATTCTGATTAGCATCCAGTTGTGTGGTGTTGCACATGGGAGTAGAACAGGGCTTACAGTTTTGTAAATCAAACTTATTCAAAAGATCTTTTGTATATTTTGACTGATGAATAAAAGTTCCATCAGCCTTTTTTTGATTTGCAAGCCTAGAAAGAACTGTAATTCTCCCATTGCACTCATTTCAAACCTCTTTTTCATCAATGTTGTAAAATCATCACACAACTGGGGATCAGAGGATGCAAAAATAATATCATCAACATAATCTGAACAAGTAGCTTATGCTGATCCACCTTCTTAATAAACAAAGTTTTATCAATGGAGCCTCTAGTGAAATTATTCTTAAGAAAAAAGTAGAGAGTGTCTCATACCAGGCTCTAGGAGCTTGTTTCAACCCATAAAGAGTCTTATCAAGTTTGTACACCCATTCAGGATGTTTATTATCCTCAAAGCCTGGTGGTTGACACACATAAACTTCTTCCTTTATTTTACCATATAAAAATGCACTTTTAACATCCATTTGAAAAACTTTAAGATTGTGGAATGCAGCATAGGCTAAGAACAATCTGATTGCCTCTAGTCTGGCTACAGGGGCAAAGGTTTCATCATAGTCAATACCTTCTTCTTGTGAAAACCCCTGTACAACCAGTCTAGCCTTGTTCTTAACAATAAGCCCATTTTCATCGGTTTTATTCCTAAACACCCATTTAGTGCCTATTGCGCACTTACCTGGGGGAAGAGGAACAAGTTCCCACACTTGCTGTTTCTTGAACTGAAGTAGCTCAAGCTGCATAGCTTCAACCCATCCATTGTCTCTCAAAGCAACATGGTAGTTCTTTGGCTCTAGCTGACTGATGAAGAGAGCATAGAAGCATAAGTTAGACAATTGACTTCTGGTTGAAACACCAGCATTGATATCACCAATAATCTGAGTCATGGGGTGATTCTTCAGTTCTTGATAAACAATGAGATCTGTGCAAGTGTTTGTATAACCTTCAGCGGCAGCAGATGTTGATGTAGACTCTTGAAACCAAGAATTTGATGGTAACTCAAAAGATGTAGAGGAAACAGAGATCTCATCAGCATTTGTTGTGGATGGAACTGCTGAAGCTACAGGAACATCAAGTTTAGCAGACACAGGCAGTTGGTCACTAAACTTGAATAGGTGAGTATTGATATTATCATCATCATCATCAATACCACCAGGTGGAAGACATGCTGCAGAAGATGATTGAGCCACAGGATCTGCAACAGCTGGAGGTTGATAAGGAACATATTGCAGTATGTCCAAATCAAACAACTCCACAGGGTTTTGTGGAATCTTGTCCAAAGGAGATTCATTAAACTTCACATGCAGAGTCTCTTCAACTATCTTTGTTCTACAGTTGAAGACTTTGTATGCCTTGCAAGTAGATGAATAACCAACAAAATACCCAGCATCCACTTAGGATCAAATTTATGGAGTTGATCCTTTGTGTTGAGAATAAAACAGGGACACCCAAATGCTTTGAAAAATGAAATTAGAGGAGCCAAATGATGGAGAACTTCATATGGAGTCTTCATCAACCTCTGATTTACTAGAACTCTATTCTGCACATAGCAAGCTGTGTTGACAGCTTCAGCCCAAAAGGTCAGTGGCAAACCAGAGTCAGCCAGCATGGACCTTGCAGCTTCAATGAGGGTCCTGTTCTTCTCTCCACTACTCCATTTTGTTCTGGAGTCCTTGGGATGCTAAACTGCCTTTTGATTCCCTTTGAGAGATAGAAGTCATCAAGTGTATGATTCCTGAATTCAGTTCTATTATCACTCCTGATACTTGACTGGAAGGGAATACCGCTTCTCAATATACAACACAAAGTTAATAACCTTCTGAGCAACCTCATCCTTTGAATGTAGAAAGAAAGTCCATACAAATCTGGAGTAATCATCCACAATTACCAGACAGTATTTCTTCTTTGCCATGCTCATTACTCTCACAGGACCAAATAGATCGATATGCAGTAATTGCAAGCAGGCAGTGGACTTGGACACTTCAATAGGAGGGAATGAGACTTTGTGCTGTTTTCCTTTTAAACAAGCAGTGCAGGTTTCATCACAGTGGAACTCCTTTATTGGTAAGCCTCTGACTAAACTATTGTGGCTAAGCTGATTCATGTTTTTGAGATTAACATGACCAAGCCTCCTGTGCCACAGTTTAGATTCTTGAGAAGAGGCTTTGGAAAATAGGCAAGGATTGCCTTGAGATCTATCTCTTAGAGAGATCTAAGGCATACACTCTTCCTGTCCTGTTGGCTTTCAGGAGAGTGTGATCATCCAACACCTTGTCAATCAAGTGCAAAACTTTGGATGACAGAATCCTACAGTTTTGACTTGTGAAAAGGGCAACATGGCCTTTATCACACATTTGACTGACACTCAAGGGTTGTACTTGAGATTTTCCACATGATTAACATCATCAAATTTGATTTCTCCATTGGAGACAAAGCCCTTACCGATGATGTAACCCCTAGCATCATTGCCAAAAGAGACAAATCCCTTCTTTCCTTGAGAGTAGTCATGAAGAAGAGAGATGTTCCCAGTCATGTGCATAGATCCCCCACTATCTACATACCAGATGCTACTTTGGCATGTTGAAGAACCCTGCAATAATAAACATCAGTTAGTTTTAGAGACCCAAACCTTTTGGTTTTGGGCCTGGTCTCATCAATAGATGGTAAACTAATATGTTTATTTGAAACAACAGCCTGAGAGGAAGAAGATGGTGTAGAAGAGTATCCTTGGCTTTGACCTTCTTTTCTGTGGTTTCAACATAGGAGAATCTAGTTGGTTAACTCTACCCAACAGATGTTGTACCATCATCACCAGCTGTGTCTGATTTTGTGATAAAGCTTTCAGCTCATCAGACACATTGCTAGTGGAGTTAGATAAGGTCCTATGTTGCACCTTCTTCTTTTGAGCACCCTCAGCTGTCACCTGTTTAACCCCTTCCTTTTTGGATTTCTTTAAGGATTTAAGGGTTACAGGATTTGATGTTGCTGATACAAATGTGGTCTCAAACTCAGTTTTCATTTTTATTACCATTTTCTCATTAATTTCTTCTTTTTGTTTGAGTTTGGAACCTCTTTTGTACCAACAATCATCTGTAAGATGATTGAACAAACCACATACTTCACATGGTTTCTTCTTCATCTTAGGTTGATCATCAACTAAAGATGGTGAAGCAACTGAAGACTTGTGCTTCAGTGCTTTGGAAGCATTATTTGCTTTCTTGATTGCCTCTTTAGTAGTCTTCAAACTCTTTCTACTGACAGTTTTCTTCTCTTCAGTACTGACAGCAGTTGAAGTTTGAACTTCAGGTGTTAAATCCTGCTCTCTAGTCCTTTCAGGACTTTCAGAATTAACTCCTGAGTTGATCAACTCATTGATCATGTGAGTGTCAGCATTTGAACCATCAACATCAGCTGATAGGTTCAGAGAGGGCTTGATGCTGACTTCTACTTCTGATTGTGCTGTATCAGAAAGTAGATCACATGATGAGATGGATTGGTTATCACTCTCACCATCAAATTCTACCTCTGCTCTTGGAGTAAAATCTGTAGGTGGAGCAGTGTGATTGTAACCAATGCCAAACTTCACATTGGAAGCAGATTGCTTACTAAGAAGCATTTCAAAACCTTTGCATGATTGTACCCATCTATCACACTCTACCTGGGTAACTGCAAGGGTTTCTTTGAGATCTTTATACTTCTCTAGAAGTATCTCTTCCCTAGCCTTATCATCAGTTATTTGGCATTTCAGTTTGTAAATCTCATCATTTTTATCATTAAGCACAGACTCAAATTCAGCTTTGTTTTTGGAAATTATTTGTTCTAGCTCAATGTTCTTGTTGATTAAAGCTACATTTGCTTCTCTAATAGATGCAAATGCTGCTATACATGTGTCAGAACATAATTTGGCTTTTGCCTTAGAAGATACCTGTGATACCTTTGGTGTAGAGGCATAAGAGGATGAAGTATCAGCAGAATCCAAAGCCATAAGAGCTAGATTTCCAAATGGACTTTCACCACCATGTTGACCAGCACCTGAGAACAGTTGTTCATGACCAGACATGTCATCTGGTAAACTGCTCCAGTCAACAACTCCTGGGGTGAAGAAGCTGTGTTGTTGAGGTTGAGTTTGTTGATGAGATTGGGAGGCTGTGGTTCAGGCAATGCTTGTGGTTGTTGTGCAATTGGATCTTGAACAGAATTTGGTTGAGGCACATAATAGCAGGGATAAGGATATGACATTTGACCCTGGGGAAAAAGTATGCAGGAGATCTAGGATGTGAATAATGACCAGAACCAGCAGGGTGTTGCCCTCTGTTTTGTGGACTAGTACTAGGAAAAGTCACAAAGGTGCAGAAGAGTTAGATCCAGTTGATCTACACTCTCTTGCAAAGTGTCCTAGCCTTTGGAATTTGTGACACTTCAACTTACTCTTGTCAAAACCAACTTTGGTTTTGCCAGAGAGTCCAGGAAATTTCCTGCCAGTTCTCTTATAGAACTTCTGAGATCTGATATTAATCATGCCATTGGCTCAGAATATCCATCTCTTCTAGATCATCATCAGCTATTCCTTTCAGATCATCCATGATGAAGCATAAATTGTCACTATTACTGCCAGAATGACTCTCAATACCAACAAATGCATGATCAGAACTATTTGAAGAGAAATCTATATGCTCATCATAATTGCTCTCAGATGCAGCATATTCTGACTCATGACCAACCAAGGCAGTGTTGCCTGGTACAAAGTCATCAGTGAGCTTTCCTGATGAGGACAGTTTCCTCTTCTGCTCTATCTCTCTTTCAAATGTAAGCAGTTTTCCATGAAGTTGGGTGAGAGATAGGCCTTCTAGATTTGCACTTGAGCGTAGGACAATAGTGTATGTGTCCCATCTCTCAGGCAGTGATCTGAGGAATCTGTTGTTCATCTGGCTATTGGTGTATTCCTGTTTCACCATTTTCAGCTCAGATATCAAGCAGAAAAACGCTCAAACTGTTGAGTCAGTGTCTCTCACCCTTTTTATGAGAGAATGTCTCATATTGTTGGGCAAGGATTTCTCTATTGTTTGCTAAGACCTCATCTATGCCACCGAATTGTTCCTTCAGGGCATTCCAGAGATCATGAACAGTTTCATGATGCATAAGCCCTGAATAGATTTCATTAGGCAGTGCCATGGCCAGAATTCCATGGGCTTTAGCATCAATCTCAAATAGTTTCCGATCTTCATCAGAGTATTGTTCCTTCTTCTTCGGAACCATTTGATTGGTTTCCGAATTGTTCACCATAGGCTTATGTGGTCCATGTACCACAGATGTCCAAAAACCTGAACTGTTAACAGACAGATGATGAAGCATTCTTCGTTGCCATATGTTATACTCGGTCCTAACCAGCATCGGAGGCTTGGTTGAGGAACCGGTATTGTGAGGATCATTAGAAGGAGTCGTCATCTCGGATTCAATCAAATTCGGTTAAGCTAAAACAGATTTAGAACAAAAACGCAACAACCAATTGAACCAGAAGATCTCAAAATGAACGAAAGCGGCAGAAATTCAATAATCTATAACCAGTTCTTGCAAATACGCTAATTCAATCAAACACAGATATCAATTAGCAGTTTCAATGATCAATTGTTAGATCGATCAATGATTAACCTGCTCTGATACCACTTGTTAGGATCAGTGATCTATGTTTGATTGATTGACGAGTATTGCAGCGGAATTCAAACAATGAATTAGTCGATTCACAATAACAGAACGATATTCAATGAAGAACAAAGACGGTTATAGAGAGAGAGAATATCTGCAAACAATTTCATTCAATATTCGCTTTCGTGGTAACAAAATGTCACAATTACAATTAGGTCGACACCTCTTATATAAGAGATGTGACGTCTGCTGATGTCACTTGATAGTGACATCTAACAGATTTATTTCAACTGAAACACAACTACTGAAGATGTCAAAACAGCTGACATCTTCTTACAAAAAATGCTAAGTGTTATCAGTTGTTATAACTACTGAAAAACATAAAACTACTGAAACTACAACGACTGAAGAACAAGCTCTTCAGTCGTTTTACAAAACTACTGAAACTAAAAATATAAAACTACTGATATCACAACTACTGAAGAAATACTCTTCAGCAGTTGTGACAAACTACTGAAGCTTCAGTACTTGATCTTCAGACTTTGAACTTCAGATGTTTCATCAGCTGATGACTTCAGTAGATATCATCAGCTGATGTCTTCAGTCTTTGTCTTCAGACTTTGTACATCAGTTGTTGATCTTCAGCACTTGTAAACTCTTCAGCTGTTGTACTTCAGTACTTTGGTCTTTCAGCTTCAGCACTTGTGTTCTTCAGTTGTTCAGCTTTAGTACTTGTGTTCTTCAGCTGTTGTACTTCAGCACTTTAGTTCTTCAGCTGTCGAAGTCTTCAGCACTTGATCTTCAGCTGTTGAAGTCTTCAGCACTTGTCAAACTACTGATGAAGCTTTCAGCAGTTGTTGTGATACCATGTGGGACTTAGAGGTTTTCTGATCTTGGCTCATTGGTTCTTTTGGTCCAACACTTCCCTTATCTGATTTCAAAATTACTCAAATCTTAAACATCAAACAACGTTTTAAATCTGAGTTCAAGTCTTAATCTCAAGGTAAATCATATCATAAACATCAGTAATGAACTGTTTGATTCATCATGCTTGTTTAAACTCTTCATATTCTTAAAACATGATGACTTAGTTCTAACATACTTGTCTTCATTCTTATGAATAGATAGCGAATCGATTTTCAAGGGAGCACAATGTGTGTGCGTTCTTAAATCCACACGAATATGTGTTGGAAGGATGCAAAGACATAATTAGATACTTACGACAATCCAGGCTATTCTATGCTTTATCAGAAGAGCCTATGATTCATCAAGATCATATTATCAATTTCTAGAACTCAGCACAATTTAAGGAAGATGGAGAATCATAAGTGATTATGGCTGAGATTAAGAATGAGAGACTAAGGATAGATGAACAACCATTAGAAGGGTGCTAGCGTTTGGAGAACAAGAAGTTGGTCACCCTGTGTATTCGAGAATGAATACATAGAGAAAGTGTTCTATTTGATGGGGTATGATGGTGATTTTGACAAGGGTGAGATCAAGAAAAGGAGATTATGTAAGGCATATAGATTCTTATGTCACACATATATGAAGTGTATCTCCAACAGAAAATCTAGGCTTGAAAGATTCTCAAGGCATATTTCATCTGGAATCATTGGTACTTTTGAGGGGAGGACATACAACTATTCAAAGTACATTTTCATGAGTTTGTGTGATGAAATTAGGTGCAGAAGGCAAACAAGATGAATATGTTTTCCAGGTTCTTGAAATTAATCATCAATGTTGATCTGCCTAGTGATGGTGATGTGCTTGTTCAAGCACATCTAGGGAGATTTGTTTTGTATAAAATAAGCGGAAGGTATGAAGGAGAAGACATGCCTATGTTTGCGCATGTAGCAGACCCCAATGCCAACATTCCCCAAGAACTTATATGGGAAGAAGCTCAAGAGAGTTCATCAACTACCTCTATGGAAGCCTCATCTTCACCTCATCAATCATCTATACACCAACATCATCAATCACCTCGACATCACTCACCAGCCAGTCAAAACACCATGCCCATTTCACCCATCCAACCAGATCAATCTCAACAACCTCAGACACCTCAATCACAATCACCAACCAGCCTAAACACTCAACCAATCTCTCCAATTCACCCTCTTTCACCAAATCATCCTCCAACTCCAAAAAAGCAATCCACTAAGAGATTTTACACCGAGAAGACAGTTTTAGCTTCACAAGCCAATACAAATCAACTCTCACCAACCAAGACTGAATCCCTTGTCCATTCAAATAATATAGAACCTGTCTATCCAGTCACTGGCCATCAACAACAACAACAACCAAATGAAGACCAGGTAGAGCAAGATGTTGAGTCATGTTCAAGCTCAGCTAGTGTAGCATCTGAAGATGTAAATGATGATGAGATTGATGCTCAACATCAGGATGAAGAAGAAGAACCTAACTTTGTTGATATGATTGCTTATAATGAAACATATCTCAATGATGATGAAATCTAGTCAGCAAAATTTATTTGGTTGCTGAATACAACAAGCTTGTTGTCAAGTCAAATAGTAGAAGGCAAGAATTCAAGAATTGAAGGGGATGATGAAAGAAAAAGATGTTTAGCTGTTAAAGCAAGAATCTAGTATGAAAAGAATAAGAGAAAGCATACAAGAAAACAATGAAGTTATTGATGCTCTGCATGAGCTTGTCAAAGAACAAGAAGAGTCATTGCACGTGAGAAGGATGAAAAGGAAATACTTATGTTGGAGAGCAACAAAGCAAACAAGACTCTGCAAGAACAACTTGATCAGCTGAAAAGGAAGGATGAGGAGATTGAAAGATTGGAAAAGAAGATGAAGGACATTGAAACTAATACTCCTGCTACAAAACCAACAAAAGAATCTGTTGAAGCTTCAATGCCTATTATTCAATATTCAAAGGAAAGTAAGTACTTAGGTCCTATAAAGAAGGAAGTGATTGAAGTACAACATTCACCCAAGAGATCAAAATATGTTGAAACTTCAACCTTAAAGCATATGTCTCTAGCTGAACCAGAAAGTGATGCTGAATGGATTGAGCTCACTAAAGATGAGTCTCCCAAAGAACAAAAAGAATCACAAGTTGAGGAACTGCTGACCACCAAAGACATATTAGAAGAAAGGCCTGAGTCAAACATCTTTATGACCCTTATTAACCATGGATTTCCTTTTGATATGGTAGAAAGGATGAATGTGACTGAGATGAAGGATGTTTTGAAAGAATTTGAACTTGCTAGATTCATGATCCCAAACTATGACTATGAACCACTCACTACATTCCAAGCCATTCAGAAGATCAAGAAAGGACTAGGCCATTGTGATACAACAAAACTTAGCAAGTACAATATGATCTGTTGGCAACAGGGTCACAATTACAAGGCACATGAGCTTAAGGGAAGAAATGTTGGTGAGCTTAGGAGAATGATGGAACATGTAATGGCGGTTGAGCTTGACATAAGAGTGAGACTCAGAACAAAAGCTCCAAATCCATCATATGAGCAACAAAGCAAACTCCCTGCTAATCCTACAACTGTTGAACCTAAAGATCTGTAAGGCCCCGTTCCCGGTACGCTTACAGTTGGTCACTATTCGCACACAAAACATACATTTTCATTTATCTTACGTAAACATTGTAGCGGAAACATTCAAAAATGACATTTCATTTCGTCATAAAAGCTTTTTCAAAATAATACATCGTTAATCAGTTACAAAATACGTTGTTGCATTACATCAGAAAAGCATTATATAAATGGATGCCATCCAAAAGAGCTGAGTAGCCGCTCGTGCCATCCTTAGCAATCATACATGCCAACTGGAAACACATAAAAGTCAGTGTTGTTGAGTGAGTTCTAGTTTTATAATAAAACATACTTTTCTTTTGTTAAAAACCGTACTTTGCTTTTCATGTGTTCACACATCATACGTACACATAGATAATATCATAATTATCTTCATCATTCATTCATTCATTCTTTAACTTTCGTACATTCATCGTACGTCATTTACATTCACTTTCCTTCATCGTTACATCTTTTCCTTTCCATCAACCATAAACTTTACCCTTCTATTCATAGTACTGGACCTAGGCCTATCATAGACCTTCTATAACGGTGCACCGCACCTCTGGTCACCGTACCTAAGGTAAAGTTTAGGTGTACCATTGCCATGTGCAATACCTTTATGTTTATGGTACTGGACCTATGCCTATAATAGACCTTCTATAACGGTGCACCGCACCTCTGGTCACAGTACCTAAGGTATGCAGCAATGGTTCTGTACAAATAGTCAATCACAAAGAAAGACCCCGATGTGCATCCTCCTGGGGTAGCGAACCCACACACCGTTGGGCTAACACCTTTCAATGGAGTGTCCCGACATACAAGGCTTGCAAGACTTTCATTACTTTCATCATTTATTAATGCATGCATTCATTCATCATGTTCCCCTTTCATTATTTTCCACTTTACGTTATATAATACTTTCATTACATTAGGTAACATTCAACGCAAAGCCACGAAAAAATACATACATAAACAGGAACATCAATAAGATCATACCAATCATCATACATATTAGCATGCATACATAATATCAATCATGCCCATCATGCCCATCCCATCATCATCAATCACGTATCACATATACCATCACACATAATCATCATGCATCATACACTCACATACATAAACATATGCACAGCAAGCATAAGTCATCATAAAACATAACTGACCCACCGCAGGACAGCGAGGGTTTGGGGGCGGTAGTACCTAACAGTGGGGTCCTAGGGGTAGCAGCCCCTAGTGGGGTCCAAGGGGCAACGCCCCTGGTTGGGTCGCGCTGAAAACATCTTAAAATTGATAAGTTATCACTCAAGGGAGTTAATTTCTGCCTAATTTTGCTTCTAATTTCACTGCAAGATCAGCAGTTTCGCTACTAGTTTCGCCAGCAGTTTTGCTGCTAGTTTCGCCAGCAGTTTTGCTGCTAGTTTCGCCAGCAGTTTTGCTGCTAGTTTCGCCAGCAGTTTCGCTGGCTTCTTCGCTGCCAGTTTCGCCCAACTTTCATTGGAAAAACATGTCTACGAAACTACTTGCGAAACTATAGTTTCGTAGGAGGATCAACAGTTTCGCTGGACGAATAACTAATTTCGCTGGATGAACACCCAGTTTCGCAGAACGGTCTGAAAATTACGAACCAACCCATTTTTGACCCAAAACTTCAATCGTTTACACCCAAAACCTTGGTTTATCACCCAATAAGCTTTATCTAAGCTTCTTACATGTTTTCTTACACAAAAACATGAGTTTTGGGCGAATCTTTGCTACTTTCAAAAACCCCAAACCTAGAATCCGGGTTTACATCAAAATGAATGATTAAAGGATGTTTCTTACCTGGATTCATGGTATTTTCTTGTTGTTTAGATGCCCATGAACACCGATCTTCAATCCCGAGATCAACCGAGACTTAAATCTTTGATTCTCTCTACTTTCTCTCTCTACTTTCTCTCTCTACTCTCTCTCTAGAATTTGGAGTGTTGAGTTGCAAATGGCTGCTGCTCTAGCTGAACCATTTGTATATACCAGGAATCCCCAGGACCTTAAACTCATCAAACTTACAACCTGAAGAGTTAACTCGGTCTATAACCCATATCCATCTTATTTTCATTAAATGATCTCGTCTAAGCCCATTATTATTATTTAGCTCGTTTAGACATTATTCCGGGCGTTACAAGATCAACACAAAGGGGAAGAAAACTAATCAGAGAGCAAAGAGCAGTTATACCTGGTAAAGTGTGGCCTTTGGGTACATCACTAAGAGAAATTACAGAGCAGATTAATACATTGATAGAGCTGTTTAATCATATCACAAGTACCAACTCTATTGAAGACAACAGGATCATTGCATGGAAGTATGATCAAGAGTGGGATTGTACAATCATCAAGAGATCATCTGGAAGAATTGAATACTTCCATGATGTAGAAGCTTTAATGAGTCTTCCTGATAAAGACATTAATGATTTGCAAAGCCTAATCATCTCAAACTATCCAATTCATCAAAAGGAAAGATATTCTCTATGTCTGTGGATAGACTGAAAACAAGATTTATAGATGATGTGCTGAAGGAGGTTAAGAGAGAAGATGCTAAACATAAGAAAAGGCTTCAAAAGGAAAGAAGATCAAACACCAACTCCTCCATATTTGTTGATGATGAATTCTTAAAGAAGGTTGGTAATACTAATAGGAAAACAACAGCCATTAAAGTCATAGCTGGAAATCAATACACTATTCCCATAACTGAGTGGGAATATGTTGAGAAAATAAAAGAAATGTTGCTACTGAGGAATGCTGATGGGAAGAAAGGTGATAAGATAAGAATCTTTGACCCAGTAAAGATTAAACTTCTCCACCCAAGCTACAAATCATACTTACATGACAATTTCTTCCCAAAGTTTTATGATGAAAAAGCACAGAATAATCTATGCTTATATGTTCATATGATACAAGTGGTGGATAAGCTGCATGCAAAAGCATACAAGAGAATAGGGTATAAAGCTAGCATTTTGAAAGGAGCTAACATTGAAGAAGTATCAGAACTAAGAGTCTCAGAAGAAGATGAGCTTAAAATAGTTCATCATCAAAGTGTGGTGGAAACTCTCATAACAGAAGAAGACATTTTGGGACTGAACTTTGAGACACTACAAAAAATATGCAGAATGGAGATCAAGTACAAGTATGATGATCAAAATGATGTGGTGTCATATTTCAATAACAAGATGGTATCAAGAATGAAGGAGCTCTCAGTTTTGAAGAGCTGATTACAAGTGTCTAAGCCTAAGCGGGAGTATTGTTAGATCTAGGAACAATAGGTCTAGATCATTTTGTATAGGCTTAGAACTTTAATCAATACCTGTAATAAATGATTATAATTCATTATTTTGATATATGCATTATGTATATTGGATAACCCTTATTTGTGTTAATTATGTATGTTTGCATGTGAAACATTATACTTGGTCAATTTGTGAAATTGACTAAGTGTAAGAAACATATACGGATGAACCATTTATGTTCTTCTGTAGATATGTTTCTTACAAAAACAATCATCCGACTATATTCTGCAGATGAACAACCAACTTTTTATTTGAAGTAAAGATGTCTTCGGAAGAACAAGATAGCTTCAGAAGAACAAGATAGCTTCGGAAGAACAAATTATCTTCAGAACAACAAGATAGCTTTGGAAGAACAAAGTATCTTTGGAAGAACAAACATCTACGGAAGACTATGTAGCTACAGAGTCCAAACACTTGTACTTAAATAATACAAGTGTTACAAGTCAACACGTCAACAAGACAATTGTGCAAATCCCAAGAGATCTGGTGTTTCCTTAACTGAAACACACGTGCCTATAAATATGGATCCTAGGTTTCACATCAAAATATAACACACACACGATAGGTGGCGACCAACATTAGATGATCAACACAAAAAACATCACATCAATTCACACAAACATAAACCCTAGTAGCCGTCACATCAACATCAACACAATCAAAGCATTTATTGTTTATGTTATTCTTTGATTATTCATTTGTAATCATTAAACAATTTTAATACATTTTAATCAAATCCTTTTTTATATTTAATTGTTGTCGTATTATTGTGTTCGTCATTATCATTATTTATTAATCAAACAATTGAACAGGTTAATGTTGATTCCGCAAACATTAACTTGATTTCCTTTAACATTGATAATTCCTGATTGTGATCCTTGGATTCACATGTGTGATCATGTCGATAGTAAAGAAAACGTTTTAACGAATGAAACGTAATATAATGTTTCTATAAAACTAGAACTCATTCAGCAAGGTTGACTTTTATGTGTTTCCAGTTTGAAGGTAGATGTTGGCACGGGATGGCTATGTGGCTTATTTTGGATGGCATCCATTTTATGTTGTGATGATGTTTTTGCATTATAATATGAACAAACAATATTTTGTAATGATTATAAATGTTGTATTATTTTGCAAAAGCAATTATTTATATATATGAAACGATTTGTTAAAAGGATTCCACTGCAACATTTTAGTAAAGTTAATGTATATCATATGTTTTACGCGTGATGATCGACTAGCTGTGAGCGTCCCGGGAACGGGGCCTTACAGATTATATAGCGAAATCATACAAACACAAAATATTGAATGCAAGAAGTACTCATAAATGCTCTTTGTATTAATTAAGGTGAAAAGATTATAATGAATGCTAGGGTTTGAGCATTAAACAGTAACAATACACCTTCTGAACATAAGACTAAACAAAAGTATTATGATTGTCTAATGTCTATCAATAGTCTTGTAGATACATGTGTACCTAGTTTATGTACTTAAATGTAAAAGTCTTTCATGTCTTACATGTGTGTAATTCGATGAAGTAATGAAATATGATATATGATTTGATGTTTATTTATCTTTGATTCATATGTAAGAACTTCTTATATAGGTTTGAGGTTGTTGTACACAATTCTAAGTCAATAATGATTAAGTAATCTGTTCAACCTAGTCGGGTGAGTATTCATGCTAATGGACCATACTTATGGACCATACGCATGAATATATCATGCTTATGAACCAGTCGCATGACTGAACCAGGAGATTGGATCAATCGTACGATTGAGACATAAGATTGACTCATTCGCACGACTGAACCTTCAGTCGTGCGTATGGATCAATCGCATGATTCAGTCGCACGACTAAACCATGCTAATGGTTCAATCTTACGAATGGAAACCCATGATGTTTGTCCAATTTTATGTCGATGATATTATTTTTGGCTCCACCACTAACCTATAAATACCACTTAATTCATGGAAAAATGGAATTCAAATAACACTTTAAGAAATCTTTCCCATACACATAAACCCTAGCCATCCAGAGCATCCTAAACAACCTGTCCAAGTTCATAGTTCATTCCTGATCGATTCTTACTCGTTTTTAATGTTTAGTTCAATCTTATATCGATCGGGTTATCGTTCTCACCAATCGGATCGCTAATTAAATAAGATTCCGCACTATTTGATCCGGTATAAACGCAGAATTTGTTAGTATCCTGTACGTACACGGTCCTAACAAGTGGTATCAGAGCTTTGGCTCTTGATTTTGCATTTGATTCAATTAGGTTTGGTGTCAAAAACCTACGTTTTAATCAAAAGAGCCACCATGTTGCTTCAACAAGTGTTTTCGACATTTTCTGGCATTAAAGTTTCAATTTTTCGTAATACGACAGATAAGGGTTCCTAGAAAAATCGTATTTTGTGTTAAACTGTCAAAATCTTCGATTTTGCAAAAACAGCAGCCTTTAGTCACATGACTAGCTCATTCGTACAATTGAACTCATTAGTATACTTCATTCGCACGACTGAACTCGGTCGCATACTTCATTCGCACGACTGAACAACTCTAGTCACTGGATTCCAATCATCTTGTTCATACGCACGACTGAATCCAAGCACATGATTGAATTCGTTCGCATCATTCATTCGCACGAGTGGCTCATTTGTATAACTCAATCGCACGAGTTATTCATACTCATAGTCCATTCGCACGAATGAAAGTGTCCTGTTCCAAAAGTACCAAGTTTACAGCAATAGAAGATCAGTTCGCTGCATTTTCTGCCGGAAAGAACTCTAGCATTTAGAACCTTCTGCTTATGGAGAATGAGATTGGTAATCATAATAAACCGCCAAAGCTGATAATGTTAGATGACTATCCACAGTGGAAACAGCGGTTTGAGATTTATTTAAATGGAGTTGATCCCTCACTATGACTAATGCGACTGAAGAGTTAGAACAAATGCGATTGAAGTAGGTAATAAGGGTAGAGTACCTTTACTCATTTGCATTTCTTTGACTTAGTCGTAGAATCACTAATGTGGCTAAAGGGTTTGGACAAAAGCGGTTAAAGTAGCTAATACGAGTAGAGTACCTTTACTCATTCATATTTCTTTGACTTAGTTAATAAAATGATTAATGCAGCCGAAGTGTTTAGGTTTATGGTTAATGAAAAAGTAATAATGGTTTACTACATTGGATTGTTACGGGGATCATGCATAGTCACACCATTATGTTCCTTTGAAAATCATTCGATCATTCATGGTAGTTCATGTGTAAACTTTAAATAAAAGCATATATCTAGCATATTATGAACCCTAGAAATAAAGGTGGTAACTTTACTTTGTAAAATTTTAAATCTAACCTTAAAGCATGATAAGTATGCATATCAACCCCCAAATCAATGAAAATATGAAACTTAGGGGTCTAGAACTCACCTTTGGTGTAGAACTTGGAAGGAACCCTAACCTTACGGGTGAGAACCGAGATCTACATAACCATAAGAAAGGTGTCAACTTTACCTAATCAAATGGTGTAAAAACATCTAAAAACGTAGATCTAGCTTAGATCTACCATTCTAAACGTGAAAGTTCATACCTTGCTTGAATTCTTGAACTTTCTCTCTTTAAACAACACCTTCTTCACCAAGCAGCTTGCATGGGGCAGTCACATCATCATTTATGGGGGCTTAGAGTTTTAAATTTTCAGTTTGTGCATCTTTAGACCTTATACTTTTTAAACATGCACCGTTGTCTCCTTTTTTATTTCCCATGCACCGGAAGTAGATTTTGGGATGTTACACATACGGGCCTGGCTAAGTGTCAGGAATAGTCCTTGCAACTACGTGTGGTAAATATGGTAGTAAGGTAAGAAAGGAATGTTTCCTTAAGGGGAATGGCTTTCTAACAGTTGAGCTTGCAAAGGAAGGTTAGTCTATCTGGCATGTGCTTTTCTACCGGTTGTTGTTTCCTCATGAATGAAAAGGACCAATTCAGATGATATCATGGTCTACTCAATGGAAACCCATGATGTTGGTAAGGGTGTTACAGTGGGTTCTTCCTCATAAGTTAGACGTACCTTCACTCCCTTCATTTGCTCTTCATGAACATAACCTCCAATTAGCTCTTGTGATCTTGTGAAGTATACCCTGACCCCTTCGGGAGTTAACTCGATCATATCAACCACGACTAGCAAAGAATCCAAGGAGCGGCAGTCAGAATCGTTTTGGGTGCCGATCCATCATTTCTCACCATACCTCTTTATATAGCATCAACAAAAAGTAAGGAATGTGGAGCTCTTTTCTTTAAAGATACCGGAAAATGGCCCCGTGCTACTTGATGTTGCAAAACAAAGTAATGCGGACGACTGAAACCTAAAATCAACTAACAATGTTAGTCTCAGCCTCTAGCGTGAGAATAAATGAGTGTTTCTTTCGAGTGTGATGGCAAGGACCACCATATAGAATAATCGAGTATCAAGTGAAATAGTTTTGTGTTGAGTGTAACTTGTCCCTCTTTCGTGATTTAACATGTATTAATCTACTTGGAGTCTCTGATCATATAGCATGGCTTGTCCCAAAAAATGGTATACGTTTTTTTATTTCCAAGGCATTTTTTTTATTTCTCTTCCACCCTCCGTTTTGGTGAATGGTCTTGGCCGGTTGGGCCGACCTTCCTTTTTTATCTACATGGCAGGGAAAGCAAGCTATATTCTTAGCTATTGACTTTGTTGTTTTTATCCGAATGAGGGAATACGGGAACTTCAGTGCTCTTTTGTCCCTATGCTCGTTTCCTTTCTGATTATCTTTTGTTTTTATCTTGTTTGATGCTTATTCTTCTATTTACCGCTTGTTTCTTGTTGTCGTGTTATTCTTGGTAAAATGTTTTCGTCATTGCCAAGTTTATTTATACTCATGTCATCATCCACTAATCACATAGAATTAACTATTTATGTTGTTGGTTTTTTGCTATAGAATATGATTCAGATACAAACCGATAATGTAAAACATATAGTGATATGTTTTTGAGCATGTAATGAGTTTGATACACACATATAAACCCGTTGCATCATGCGAAGAGAAATTGCTAGTTTTTCCTTTTAAACATTTGAAAAGGTAATTATTTTTAAATAAAAAAACTTAAAAGCTATGAAATCGGAAATGGGAAAAAAGGTAGCCGTTCGTGTGTATCACCATTATCCATTCGTTGATAGCTAAGCCTCTCTCTCTATCTCTGTCATAATAATATTGTTCACTTCATTTCTGAATCAAAAAATGGCATCAGCCTCCCTCCTTCCACTCGGTAATTCATCTTCCTCCTTCTCATGTCACTCCTCTTCTTTCAAATTTCTACTGATAAAGAGGTAATTGTAGCAATTTTGATGGGAACTATGAGTATGATGTAAATTGTCACATGAGTTAGATCTAGTATGTGTATGAAGATTTGTAATATTATATGGTCATCTACTGTAATATTATATGGTCATCTACTGTAATATTATATGGTCATCTGAAGATTTGTTGAAATGCATATAAATTCTCAATTATGGTAGACAACACACACACACACACACACTACTTTGGAGTTATGCACTTATGCTACATTGATCCAACAAGAAACCCTACACATTTGCTCTAGAATCTGTATATTTTGACACCAATATATTAAATGGAACAAATTACAGTGTGGTTTCCATTGGTTGATGAATGATTCTTACCTAGCAGGTTCTTTTTCTGGGAATTTGTGTAGCAATCATCAACTAACCAGAGGCAGACCAAGAAGAGTGATAGCCCAATATGTGAGGTTGGGGATTGACACGAAAGGTTCACAAATTGTTGGGTGTGAGGGTGAATTACCATTGATTAAGCGAAGGGTTGCGATTGGGTTAGCTTTAGGTGCTTCAAGCCTTCTAATTCACTCCCTGAACGTGGAGTCAGCTGGCTTACCGCCTCAGGAGATACCAAGACTATGTGATGATGCTTGTGAAAAGGAGCTTGAAAATGTATGGTGAGATTGCATATGTCCTGAACTTTGGTTACATTGTAAACATATAGTTTGTTTAAGAAGAATATTAAGCATTGTTTATGATATTAATGATCTTACTAGAAGTGTCATGCTGTTACAAGAAGCAAACCTTTGTGTATCCATGACGTTGGCTTGATGAAAGTATTCAAATCTAGACTTGGTTAATGTTCCTTTAAGTGTCCAATGGCGTCTATAAGTTTTGATCATAAAACATGAATAGTTTAAGTTAAAACAGTGGTATCAATTGATAACATGACTCGAAACATGACACGAAGATAAACAGGTTTTGGTTTGTCAATTCAAATGGGTCATATTCAGGTTGACCTGTTTAACATATTTGATTAAATAGGTTGAACTCCCATCAACCCATTAATAATAAGAAGTTTATATTTTATAATGCCAACTCACCAATTGTTTATGACCAATTGAACCCATATATTACAATCCGCCGACCTATTTATGACCTATTTATGACCAATTTAACCCATTTACAACTTTATCAACCTATTTGACTCGTTTAGATAAATGGCTTACACTAAATGGCATGTAGCCCAATGGTACCAAGATGTTGGAATGGTGCCCCTCTAAAGTGGTTGAGGACTTTAGGGTTCAAGTCTTGTTGTGGACATGTGGTGTAGATTTAGGAGTGGGTTTGGTGCGTGTGTGAGTTTGCCGTTCAAAAAAAAAAAGATAAATAGGTCAAACGATTTTGAGTGTGTCTAGGTTTGGGTTGATGTCTTTGACTTGAAGAAACATCTAGGTTGTATTCGAGTTCATCAATTCAACCCGCCAATCCGACATGATTACGTCCCTAGTTTAAAATAAGTCGTACATTTACTTAGAATCTTAGATATTGCTTTCATTATATGTTTTATGAAGTGTGCTAATATATACAACTTTTTAACTTTATAAAGGTATCTATGGTAACTACAGAATCTGGTTTACAATACAAGGATATAAAAGTTGGTTCTGGCCCTAGTCCCCCAGTTGGTTATCAGGTATGGTCTTTTTATCATGAGCAAACCCTTTCAGATAATTAAGCCATCACAATGTATTTTGGATGTTTCCCCTTCTGCTTTGTTTCACCTCATTGCTTGAACATCGGTCACTGAAATTATATTTATGCATAGGTATTGTTGTATCATCATGGTTAGTAACTTAAGATATTCTGACCGTATATTGTTTTCCCATTTAGTTAGTTCCACCTGTGGTTGGCTTGCTTTGACTTCATTAAAAAAACACTATGGTGTTTTCTTCTATGATGTCTGTTTATTCTTTCTTATACAGTTTTTGTTTACATATATAGGTAGCTGCAAACTATGTAGCAATGGTTCCATCTGGTCAGGTGTTTGACAGGTTATACATTGAACTCTTGTTGTCTATTCATGTCTATGTGATTACTCCTATCATATAATACAATTAGCATGATTATATAACAAATTGACAATTTTATTACTAAGACCCCTGTTATCACCTACTCAAGTTTTTTCCCATCTGAAATTACAGTTCACTGGAAAAACGTCAAGTTTACATTTTTCGAGTTGGGTCAGGTCAGGTAAGACCTTTGACATTCTTGTAAACATGGTAGTCGAATTAAAATCACCTTTACGTAGAGGTGCCATTTTCAATCAATTTACTATATGTTGATTTAAATTACGTTTCTGAAAGGGTCAAATGGGTAAATTGATAATAGATTATTAATAGTATAATAGCTAAAAAGAAAATGGGTTGATAGCCACTTGAGGTGTACTTTTAAGGCTTACAACCTTGTAAATAGGTTTGTTTATATAATGGTTATTGTTGAAATAACATAACTGAAATGCGTGAACATAGGTAGTCAAAGGACTCGATGAAGGGATTCTGAGCATGAAGGTTGGAGGAAAACGTCGACTTTATGTTCCTGGATCGGTAAGCCTGTCGCCATTTTCTCCTTTTATAGGAAATAATAATATGGCCAACCCAACATGGTGGCTTTGCTATTAAAGCATACTTATCTGTGGCCCAGATGAGTCCAAAGCTGACTTTTGAGGGTCACTTGAAACAGTGAGTTACTTCTAATTCTAAGGTTAACAATAACTTTTTTCTTGTTGTGGAAGTATTAAATTAACATTAGTGAATAGTGATAAACAATCAAAGGTGTATGTCAATATCCAAACTTAACCCCCTAAGCGTGGCCAAAGAAACAAAACTTCAATCGGATCACGATTAAATATTTAATACAAAGTTGTAACTTCAAGAGATGTATTGAATATGAAGAAATGATCGATATGGTTCCTCCAATGTATCACAATGGTTCCCTCTCAACATAGATTGCTTCTATATCTTTTAGAGGATTATTAGAGTCAATAAGATCTCTACTTGACTCATACCTTTAGTTTCTTTATCTGGCGATCTGTGCATTAGTTGCTCACATTGATATCACATGACTTGTTTCTATGCCTTCATGAGATCTCATATAGGGATTAATTTGTGATCCATAATTTCTAAGGTGACAAGATAGGCAAGTGGTCAAATAGGTCTGGAACACTTCTTTATCCATTTTAACAAATATGATTACAATGCATGACTATGATTACAAAACAATTAGTAGTTTTGTTTTTATACAAAGTGATTTAAAAACTTGAATGCACAAAAATACACTCCGGGTAACTTTCAAACCGTTATGACTTACTCAATCTATTAGACCCGTCCCTTTTTAGATAAATCCTTAGAGAGCGTTTGGTTAGAAGGAATAGAATGGAAATAAGACTTTAGTATATTTTTCAAGTAAAATTATGTTTGAGTGGATAATGAAATGTAAACTCAAGGGAATGTTTCACCTCATATTCCTTTGGTTGTAGGATTTCAAAATCCTTCCACCTAGAAAGGGATTTGAAATCCCACAACTAAGAGAATTTAAGATGAAATATTCCCTTGAGTTTTACATTTCATTACCAACTCCAATATAATTTTACTTGAAAATTATACTAGGATCTCAATTCCATTCCATTTCTTCCAACCAAACGTTCCCTTAAATAACACAGGTTTTATTTCAAAACCCACTGAATGCTTTTGAAGTTGATTTTGTTAGTGCTTCCAACTGATTCATGGGTCATTACTCGTTAGTTTCTAGGGTGAAGGCAAAAACCACAAATCAACTTGGTTCCTTACTCTCACTTTCCATGAATAAAGGAACTATATTGTTAAATGACAGTTTGATTTGAAAAGTAAAATTATTTAGGAGGGTCTATATGTTGCTAATACACTTTGGGCCTTTTCATGCTAAGCTATTCTTATAAGCTTACCCATTTGAGCCAACTTATGATCATAGTTGAGTTGTTTATCCATAAACAGGTTGGCTTAACCACCTCTAATGGTTGGGTTTCACTTTCATTGTATCTCAACTAGTTTGAAAGAGATGTTCAACTCTTGTGATCGCCGTATCTTGCATCATGTTATGATCACATTACTATGAGTTAATACGCACTTACTGTGTAACACTTGTGTTTTATGCAGTTGGCTTTTCCCAAGGGTCTAACTTCAGCTCCAGGACGGCCGAGAGTTGCACCAAATAGCCCTGTCATTTTTGACGTGAGTTTGGAGTACATACCAGGTCTTGATGATGAGGAACAAGAGTAAAAGCATCACCCCTTAGTTCTCTTAAAGGTGGATAAACTTGTATCATGGAGTTGTACTTAAATCAACGGTAAAATCGTCATTCTCTTTGTTTTATATTGTAAAATGAGCCAATTCTTTTGGGATAATGTATGTATTTGTTACAGGGTGTATTAAACAAAAAGAAAACTGATAATGAGCATTAAAAGCATTCAAATTTGAATGATGTATGCTGCTGACTATAAAAACATAGAAAACTATATATGATGATCAATTCAATTTGGTAAATAAATAAGACACTAGAATATAAAATTTTATTTAATTCTAAAAGCAAGATGGAAATTTACAAATTCAATTTTCTTTCTATGTTTCATCTCAAGACCATTTGTAGTTGGGAAGACACTAGCCACATAAGACAGGGCCACGACTAGCGGTGGATCAACATATTTTTAGGCCAATAGGAAACTTTGTAATGAGGCATTCGTTTAGAGAAAAAAGTTTTCCTTTTTATTTTTGTAGAAAAATCATGAACCATCTATCTAAGCATAAATTAACGTGTCATCATATTACTTTATGTACTAATGAACTCTTCTTCAACAACACTTTTTTTTAAAACACAAAAATTGATAGAATATCATATATAGTTCTTATTTATAATATATATAAAAATAGTTTTTTCAATGTTAAACACCCTAAAATTTGAGGCTCGAAACGTTTGCTTTAGTTGTTTATATAAAAACACTTTGACTAAGACGGATGGACCACATAAGGCACCAAGATGGACGGCCATGTTGGGCGCAAAAAGAAAACAAGAACCCTAAGAAGCTCCTTCCACTCTCTTCTCATTATGTTACGAACACAACTGGTAATCAAGAACAATCAAAAGCTAAAGATAGAGAAGAAGAAGAAAACACAAAGAAGGAGATTACTCTCAAAATCAATAGCTGATTATTCTATTAACAATCTGTGTATATGTACAATAAAACAATTCACTTACAACACTTATACTAATCAACTATTACATTTAACCTCCTCTATTTATTTCACACGTAACAATACTCCCCCCTTTAAAGATTCTTGACCCCAAGAATCAAATAAAATCTCACAAAGACTCTAAGTTCCATTACAAATTTCTGACCTTAAAACTGATTCACCTCAGTTCACAATGAAATTCATACTCCATCATCAACTTCCATCAAATGCAACTTGTAGAAACCAGAATGCTTAGTCACCACTAGTACCATTAGGCTTGCAGAAGCAATATCAAGTTCATGAGCCAAAAAATACTGCAAATGAAATCCACCTGTATTGTTGAGCTGAACATGAACCATATCCTTGTTACCAAAGAATAGATCATTACTTCTATAGGCTAGAATATTGTAACCAGCTTCAAGCAAGGAGTAAACTTTAGAACCAAAGTCCACCTCATCCACTTTAAAGTCAAGTTTTGGTCCTAATGCCAAGGACAAATGTAACATCCGGATCTTTTTTTTAAAGTCAAGAAATAAGAATAAAAGCATGAAGGGCAATAAAGTCCAAGAGGAGGGACTAAAAGTGTCCAAAAAGGACAAAACGTTCAAAAGTTGGTGTAAAGGTGAGTATGGCCGCCCACCCTCACCTCACTTCACCATTGTCTTGGTTTTAGAGAGAAAGAGAGCAGAGAATACTCTCGGATTGAAGAAGAAAAGTGAATTCAAGGTAAGAATTCAAGGTTTTTATGTTTTTATGTCGGGTTTTAGCACGGTTATGTGATTATGTGCTTATGTGTTGTGTTTGTGCTCGTGTGTATGTGTTTGGATGTTATTTCTAGGTGTTTTGAACTCTTTGCAAGCGGGTTAAAAGGAAGAACACTCAAGTTGCACCAGGTGAGTTCTAGACCCCGGTTTTTACACGTTTTAAACTATCTTTGGGGCTGAAAACGTATTAAATGATTTTAAAAAGTTTATGTGTGAGTACCCGTATGTATTGTGTATGTTGGATGTTTGTTCTTGAATGTTTATCGGTTACTCATGTTTAGAATAGCCACATTATGCTTAGAACAGATGAGTTCGATGATTAGAATTGAAAATATCCTAAAAACATGTTTTACAGAATGCTCATGCGTCTAGATAAGTGTTCATACGTCTGAAAGTGCCTTAGAAAGAATTAAGTGTAAGTCATGCGCCTAAACAGTAGCTCATGCGCCCAAAATTTGCCTTAGAAATGTTTAAGTTCAGCCCATGCGCCAATGGCCCATGCGCCTGAACAGTGGCCCATGCGCCTAAAAATGTTAGTCGGATGACTATGTGTAGGGCCATGCGCCCCAATAGTGCCCATGCGCCCAAGTGGCCCATGCGTCTAAGTGTTCATGCGTCTGAATAGTATCCATGCGTCTGAATAGTATCCATGCGTCTAGATTGGGCTGGAATTTACTAAGTGTTCAGACGTCCAGTGTTCCCCATGCGACTGAACAATACCCATGCGCCTGAAAGTGGCCCATGCGCCTAAGTGTTCCCCATGCGCCTGAACAGTTGCCATGCGCCTCCCTGAACAGTACCCATGCGCCTGAAAGTGGCCCATGCGCCTAAGTGTTCCTCATGCGCCTGAATAGTGTTCATGCACCTGCATAGTGCCCATGCGTCTAGGACTTAGAATATTTTTCTGATTTTTGGAGAAAATGTATAAAGTAGGCTTTGACTTGGGAAATTCCCGGGAGACTATAAGTTGACTTTTGGGGTCATAGATGGTATGATGAGCATGTTATGGATGATGATGATGATGATGATGTTGCATGAATATGCATGATGTATGTTATGTATGTATGATGCCCTGTGATGATGTATGTATGGTATGTTATGTTATGTTCCTTATGATGATGAATGTTTATCTTTCCATGGCTTTACGTGTTATGTTAATGAATGAACCGAAAGTGTTATGTAACGTAAAGTGAAAGATAATGAAAGAGGAACATGATGAATGAATGCATGCATTAGCAAATGAATGAACGTAAAACGTCTTGCAAGCAAATGTATGGAGGTTGTGACAACCGGCAATTTCAGGTCAATACCTGACCTTGACTTGGTTATAATTACACCTATAATACTTGATTTTTAATGAATTCCAGTTATTGAAGTCGTTTTATGCATTGCAAAATTTCATGCATCGGTGATTCGGCGTAATTACCATTTTACACGCAATACAACCGGCACACACGAACGTATGTGATAATTAATATATATATGTACTAATAAGTACTTTAAGGTATTTTAAAGTATTTTATATTCCATTGGTTCAAAGTATTTTAGATTTCAAATTAAATACATGGGAAAAACTTAAATTTATAAATAAACCTAATCACGTAAATTAATATTTTACCCGGAACGAATCCTTTTAACGTAAATACTAAATACACGATGTATCATTAACATATCATAAATATTAAATGATATGATATTATACAAGTACTTATACAATTTTAATGTATTTAAAAAGTAAGGAGTAAAAATATTAAATATATATATATATATAAATTACTATAATGCAACAAATACCACCCAAATACCAAATACTACATAAAATTGAAGAATCAACTCATTTCCCACCCCCATAACCGTCACTTATCTCCTCCCCACACATCTTTTCTTTTCTTCTCCTTGTCAAATCCTCACAAGACAAGTTTGCCTTTTGTGAAGCTCAAGACTTACCATCTTTGTGTAACAACGTTTACATGGTTTAAAGCATCATGTTGCCCTTCCATAAATGACCACCTCCATCTTTCATCCATTTAACCATATGTGTCTAGCAAGACACCAAGAGAGGTGGATCTAATGCATGACTTGGCTTTATAAGTAGATGTGCATTATACACCACCACCACAACATCTCCTCTCCTCCTCTCCTCTCTAAAAATTCGGCCAAGACACCACCTCTACCACCTCATATTATTTTCAACTTATTTCCTTCAAATCTTGATGATTCAAGTGCCTTTGGTTGAAGATCAAGTGATTTTTGAAGCTTTCAAGCATCCTACAACATCTTCCCCACCTATTTCTTGTTTGGTTCTTAGTTCAAAGGATCAAGTCTTTTTTTTCTTGCATTTCAAGACTACCATCTCTTTCTCCTTGCTTGTTTAAGGTTAGCACTTTGTTTCTAATCTTCGATACACCATCATGATGTGTTCATATTCACTAACTCATCCAAAAGTGCTCTAGCAAAGTTTAAAAGTAACAAAACATGTAAGACATTTTCTGGCAGATTCATGTTCTATGTTTTCGACACCATAACTCGACCTAAACATGGTCAAATGAACAGTTTCTTGAGCCTAACATTAACCTTAGGATGTCTAGTTTATAACTCATCCAACCTTGAAATTTTTAGATGACTATAATCTATCCAAAACGTGCAAACATGATTAAGGTGTTGAACCTGAATTTTTTGCAGAATAGATAGGGCTGAAAGATTGAGGAATAAGTTATGCTTAAAGTAACCAAATGGAGATTTTCCTTCTCTGGTAACTTAGCTTAAAGTGTTAGGTTTAAAAGTACTATAGTCTCTATTTGTGAATGTAAGGTTTGACCCCTCAAAAATGTGAAATCCCTGGACATGTACAGAAAAATGCTGCACTGACATCTGTTGCTTCATGACCCATTTCGAGGGACTTAAACCTAGCTAAATATTGCAAGCTATACCTTTTTGGAATCCTAAGACATAGATCTAAATATGGTAAAAATATCAGATTTTATAAAAATTCTTTGTATCATGAAAAGAGGATGACAACCAAACCCAAAAATCCCTTGATTCTGTCAAATGCCCATATTTATATAAAGTAAACTTTTGAAGATATTTGATAAAAAAAAGGAAACCCATACACATGGAAAGTATAATACCATTATACTTAATATAAAACACATTTAATACATTATGTACTTTTAGGAAGATAGATATGAAGACAAGAATCTAAATAAAACATTTATGACTCGACGTGTCTAATTAGTCAAGCGACATTTTCAAAACTAACTTTGTGGATGAGTTATGCATGACCATCTGGGGTTAGTAATCATGACCTCATGAATATATTGTGAATTTGTTTAGGAGATTCCTAGACCAATCATACGTACAGACTATTGCTAGAATTCACGCATGCATTACAGGTGAGTTTCACGGCCCCATTTTACTTATTTTCCTTTGGGGGAGATTACATGCAAATTACTATTTTCCTGGACACATTTACTTGTTAATGATTTCACATGTTCTATAAGTTGTTTACTTACCGTATAAAGTCCCCATTTATCGAACCGTTAGTTTATTTCCCAAAGCGAGGTAATCATGGATAGTACTATTGGGTTTGACTACCCCCACCCGGATTAATTACCCTAATCTTGACTGGAGGTCTAAACGGGTGCATTATTAGTCTGTTCACACTCATGCTTACGGTAGGCATAGGTAGGGGCAATTTGTTACAGTTACAGTCTAGCTTCGGTTGCGGTGCTTATATAATATTGTAGTATTGTATGATCAACAATCAAATCATGGAAAGACTTGTAGTCTATTACACTGTTTACTATTACTTTAAAACCTGTGAACTCACCAACTTTATGTTGACATATTTTCATGCATGTTTTCTCAGGTATTTGACATTTGCGTCAAGTTAAGCTAGCTTGGTCCACATCGCATTTAGGGCCATTCATGTTGTTTGGGACATTCATTTTCGTAACGAATGAACGGGGTATTGTACATGTCACAAGATGTAACGAATGAACGAAGATTAATGAACGTAATGGAAGATAATAATGATATTATCTGTATGTACGTATGATGTATGACCACGAACGTATGAAACGTATAGTATGGACTCTGTAAAGAAATAAATAACGATTTACGTATGTTTATTTATAAAACTAGAACTCACTCAGTGATGCTGACTTTCATACGTTTTCAGTTGGCACGTAAACGTTGCTGAGGATGGCACGAGCGGCTACTCAGCTCTTTTGGATGGCATCCATTTAATTAAGGCTTTTGTGGTGTAATACAACAATGTAATTTTGTAACCAACAAACGATGCATTATTTTGCAAAAAGTTTTTAGAATGAAATGAAATGCCATTTGTTTTATGTTTTCCGCTGCAATGTTTTGATGGATAAATGTAAAGTATATGTTTTACGTGCGATGAATCACCAGCTGTAAGCGTCCCGGGAACGGGGTCTTACAACAAAGAAGCCTCTAAAGCAAGACTTTTCTTCTTCTTTGCAGCATCAGAAAATAAACCCACCCAAACTACCCATTTGTTAATTTTCAATTGATTCTCTGGTTCATCTTCCATTATACCATCAACTAATGCAAAACCATTTTTGCAATGTAAAAGTGATGATACTGGAACAATTAATCCAACATCTAAAGCCCTATTTCTGTCTACTTGTTTAATAAGAAATTTAAAATCAATAGTCTAATCACCAACACCCCACTTCCTAAGAGCTGAATACACCAAATCCATAATTGTATTAGTGGAGTATATTTTCAAGTAATAATTATTGAACCACCACTTTTTAACCAAAATCTCACAATCATGAGCCATGTAAACAATGAAAACAGCCAATGCTTTTCGCCAGTAACATATGAGTAAGCAATACTAGAGCTAATACAAGAAACAATACAGTGACAACAGGTCGATTATTGAGTAAAAACCTGGACAGAAGGTTGCAAAACAGATTTGTAAACCACCCTCTTAACCAACCTGCAAATGCATGTGTAGGGCAGCAAGTTCTTCGCCTTAAAAGCCCATAAAACACAGCTAAAACAATAGGTTATTGTTGCAGCATGGTAACCATAAATTTCACCCAAATGACACTCTCTAACAGGTTTACGAGTAAGAGGGAATGTACCATGTATCCTCTACACAACTAGGACATGTAAGCTGTAACTAAGTCTCATATTGTTGCTGATTGACCCAATTAAGCACTGATAAATCAATAATCCTAGTCATATGATAGCAGCCGTTTATGATCATGATGAAAATCAACAGTTTAACTTCCCATTTATGCCACATGTATACCCTTGATTCTATTTTTAAACAACCCTCATTCCTAATCTTAATGAGAAATAGTTGTTTGGATTCCATCGATGCCATACATACACCCCTATCTTTTGTGTAATAACTACCCAACTCGTATCTATCCACCTTAACTTCTTTTTTCGTAACTGGAAGTTTTTTGTTGAGCTAAAGATACCGACATACTCATCTAATTTGACATGATGATCTAGCAAAAGAAACACATATATCCTTCCACTAAGAATTTTTTACTAAATTTTCACATTTTCTTGAACTGCATGCCTTACGTCTAATAGAAACACAAGAACTGATGTCTTGTTACTTATATCCGCATCAACCTTTCAATCTTTACATTCGTATTGTGTTTTAAAGTATCTTTTTCATATGCATGTTTACAAAATTCACTATGGACCTATTTGCCTTCAACATAACTACCATTTTCTAGAATCTTAGTAACCCTATCCTGACATAAAGAACCCATTTCATGTTGGTCATTTTTCTTTGAGTCTTTCCCTAAATCATCACCCATATCTTCACTTGATTCACCATTATCATTCTTAAACATTACATCAAACACCTTATAGGGCTCATATAGAGAAGAATTGGATCATAAGGAGAAAATGAATCTTTCAACTCACTTGCAGCCAATTTCAAAGCCAAGGAAATGGCGTCTTTCAATGTATGAAAACTATACTCATGCCATGTTATGAAAACATCTCTAATTTTTGGTTCAAGACCATCCATAAAGAGGTATATAGCATAATATTCACTAAGTTCTTCAAAACATTTAACCTGATTGAACAGAATTTGAAATGCATTGCAATAGTCGTGAACAGTACCTTCTTGGCTTATTGACATAAGCTTTTCCATTGCTAATTCCATTGTAGTCGCTGAATTGAATGATTTTGTAGTCGCCCGATCTTAATCAGTTGTTACTGCTAACTCAACTCGATCGCTATCTTAATTTGTTACAATCTCAGAAATGTTGTAGTTGCCTGGTGTTCTTGATCGTTGTTTTAGATTGTTGTGCAGAAATCAAAACCCTAATTCTTGAATCGTTATCGTTGTTGCTGCCCTCACCCACGTTCAAAGGAAAGAATGCTCTGATACCATTGTTACGAACACAACTGGTAATCAAGAACAGTGAGAAGAAGAAGAAACACAGAGAAGAGGATTACTCTCAAAATCAACTGATTATTCTATTAACAATTTGTGTATATATACAATAGAACAATTCACTTACAACCCTCATACTAATCAACTATTACATTTAACCCCTTTTATTTATTTCACACGTAATACATTCTCTCTCATCTCTCTATCTAATGGGAAAAATTCATCACTTGGAAGTAAGGGTGTTATTTTGGTTGTGTAATTCGGTTTTGGGTTCCTCAATTTTTTTTAAAATTGGAATGAACCCAAAGATCGAATCAAATAAGGATTATTATATAATTGGTATTTAGGTTTTCAGATATCGTTTTCATGACTTGATCTTAGTACCTTATTTTGAAGCTTTACACACGAAAGGCATTGAATTGTGTAACATGGTTCGAAAATCATAAATTAAGTATTGACCCATTGTTGTTATCCTACTAACAATGGCATTGCTTATATAGTTGAACCAAACATCATAAAATGTTAGCTATTTAAAAAAACATATTCAGGTTCTTCAGGTTTATGTGAATTCGACAAACACACACTCAACAATCAACTTAAGTAATAAATTCGGGTCCAGGTACGATTTGTAATCGGGTTTGGGTTTGTCGAAAATATAGTCAGGTTAAGTATTTGGGTACACTAAAAACGACACCCGAACTTGAACAATTTTATAAACAATTTTTGAACAATTTTGGATGATTAGCGTCATCATGTCCAAAGCTAGTGATAAAGAGCGTAATCTAGCTGAACTGAGCAAATAGCCATCACCACCGTCCTATGCTCCCCTAACCTGCACCTGAATTCCAGCGAATTGTTAGCCCATTTTAATGTAAGCACATGCACACACTAAAAAAACATCATCAAAGACATTGACATTCATGATCTTTAGGTTTAGAGGAAGAAAGAGGAAATTAAAGGGAGGTATTAAAATTGATTTATCGACTTTGACTTTCTGTTTCTTTCTCTCGGATAAACACGTAACGATAGCGTTAATATTGTAATTCCATCGTCAGTTGCTACTGTTGCAACCGACATAAGTTATAATATATATACTATATTATGTAATAATATTACAAATTAAAATAAATAAAAATTAACTAATAACATTAGGAGTGAGAAAAAAAACACTTTCCCTAAACATCTATTTTAGTATTTATTTTTCAAAACACCAATATTAATATATGTTTTTTTTCTATATACACTCTACTAGTTTAAAAACACCTGTGTACCACACAAATTGTATAAAAATATTATATTGAAAATTATTAATCAATATTTGTAAATTATAAAATTATTATTTAAGATAAGATATAATAAAAATTATATATAAATAACTACCTCAAGTAATTAAACAGTAGCAACATTTTTTAAAACTTCGTATTAAAAATGATTTGTTAAATTTTTTTTTTGAAACAAAATGATTTTTGAACACGGTCATTACTTTAATATTTAATTATATTAAATAAACTTCATCATTAATAATATGTTGTTTCAAAAAATTACGTTTTCTAACAAAAGAGAAACATGTTTTTTTTATTTATTAAATATTTGTTTAACAATTTGAATAGGTTATACAAACGGGGTTTATAATAGATACACACTATATATGTTTATTCTCTCTATTTTTCTCTGTATTTAAACAAAGATGGTTTGGTTTTTAAAGCACCATCATAATAAAAAGCCTGATAAATAGATCGGTCAAGCTTCCAAACTACAATGACCCCTTCGAAGCTTCGGCTCCACATTACCATCTATAAACTACATCTTTTTAGTTAAAACTTAGAGTCAATTAACACTACTGAAAATATTTATAACATCTCACATTACTTTGTATTTTCTATTTTCAAATAAACAATTGAATTAATAAAACTGCTTGATCCTTTTCATTAACCGAGTACGAAATTCAAGATCACGGCTAAACAAATCATAGAAGCTAAAGATCATTTGTACTATCGTTATATTTTTTCGATATTAAAAAGCAAACGTACAATCTGTCTAAACCACATAAATAAATTTTACAATTTCCCGTTTTTGTACATACACTAATAAATCACATAAAGACTTTAAAAGAAATCATCAGTGGAGTTTATTTTCAGAACTTACTATCAGTATCAAACTGTAAGTAAAGCATGAGCCATATACAACAAGTTGTCACGCAAACGCAACAAGCACTAACCCCCAAGACTAAGATATACCGAGGTCGCAATACCCACAGCATAAACCCCCGATGACCGCCCAACAACCCCGACCCCAGAGCGCATCACAGCCCCAACCCCGCAATCCCAACGGCCCCAAGAGGCACCTTCACCATGAGCGCGCTTCTGAGCGTTGGA
Source organism: Flaveria trinervia (assembly GCA_025506515.1). Classification (NCBI taxonomy): domain Eukaryota; kingdom Viridiplantae; phylum Streptophyta; class Magnoliopsida; order Asterales; family Asteraceae; genus Flaveria; species Flaveria trinervia. Next base: position 47,084,355 of record CM046450.1, read on the forward strand.
CACAATGGCATCAGCATACAGGTCCACCGCAAACTCTCTAAACTCCGAAGCCCCCAATGTCGATGGCAGCATCAGCATCAGCATCAGCATCAGCATCGGCACGGCATCAGCATCAGCATCGGCATCGGCATCAGCATCAGCATCGGCATCGGCATCAGCATCGGCATCAGCATCAGCAGCATCAGCATCAGCATCAGCAGCTCTTCGTAGGGCGTTGTCGATCTGGGTGCGAGTGGGAGGGGCGGTGAGCCAGGTGTGGATGAGGGGTATGTGGAGGGTTGTGAGGGTTCGGTAGAGGCGGTCGGAGGCTGAGGCGATTTGGTAGGAAGGCGTGTTGTGGTGAGGGCGAGGGTGTCTTCGTAGACGGAGTCGCATGCGTTGGTGAAGTCCGGTGACGCTCGGAGGTTTCCGGCGACTTGTTTTGATGTGGATGACCCCATTTTTGTGTTTGTGGTGGTTTGGGTGCTGGGGGAGATGGGTGTTTGGGGTTTTTGGAGTTTGGACTTTGGGCATTGATTTCTATTATTACAATATTAATCTCTAAAATAAGTTTAGTTGGGTTCAAGTATTAAGTGAATAAAATAGAATACCTTCAAATCTTATAAAAATAGCAAATGTATTATTGGGTTCAAGCATCTTGTGTAATAAAAAAGAAAATAAGTTTTAAGTGAATTAATCCGATTTCTCACGTAATGTTTTCTCACGTAATGTTTTCTCACGTAATGTAAGTTTTCTTTCGTTATGGGATCAGGTTTCGTATTTGAGTATCGGAGATGATCAAGTAAATCGGTGACCCGTTAGTGATTTAATTACTCATTCAAAAAATAATGCATTTTTTAACAACTAATGAATACTTTAAGTTCAGTTAATCTGATAAACCCATTAACGAAAAGCAACTCATGCTAGTGAACACAAACAACATTAGTGACTGGCCCGCTCACCATTCCAAGGAAAACCCACCACCCAAAGACTCACTATAGTAAAACCTCTGGCTCACTTGGAACGTATTACACCAAGTGATACTCGAACCTATGACATCCACTATAAAAAGTCATAGAATGTATTACACCAAGTGGTTTTTGGCGGTGGTGGGGGTCGACGGTGGTTTTCAGTGGTAGTGGTTTCCGGGGGCGGTGGTGGTCAGTGGTGGTTGCTGGTGACGAGCGATCTTGGTGGTCGGTGGTGGTTGTTGTGGCGGGTGGTGTTGGTGACTAATGATTGAAAAATGTATGGAATGAAAAAAAAAGGGGGAGTTGATGGAATGAATTTAAGGGAATGAAATCAATTATATAATGGTTTATTCTATTACCTCCACCAACCAAACATGTTTTTATTCATTCATCCGCAATGGTTCATTCCATTCCGTCCATCATTCATGCATACCAAGCGTTACCCAATACTATTCTGAAAAACACAATAACTAATAAAAAACACAATGAACTACCCTAAAGATATAATTATATGAACTAAAAACGTAAAATTTATTATTATTTATATAACAATACTATACTAGTTTTTCAAAAAAAAAAAGTTAGTTTTTTATGGTGTAATATTTATATAAAAAAAATGTCTACATAAAGGTATAAACGTTTAAAAAATTAGGAACTTACAAAAATTAACAAAAATTATTATTTCTAAAATAGCACTCTAACAAATTTTTTCCTATCATTGATAAGAAAATGAATGGTTGAAATTACTTATTATATTTTTTAGTTTTAGAGTTTTTGTTATTTAAACATTTTCCTAATAATAGTTATTCACTTCAACTTTAAGCTCTCTTTCTTTTCTTATTTTTTATTTTTTTCTCTTCTGTTCTTTTTCTTTTAGTCTATATTTTTCTTACACTTTCATTTTTCTGAACATACTTTTTTATTTTTTTATTTCTTTTCATTAAAAAAAGCTCTAAAACACAACTAATTTTTTATTTCCTTCAATTTTCCTTCTTTTCTCTTAAATGAACTCATGAAGATAGCATTGGTTTTGACGGTCTTAATGAACTTATAAAGATAGCATTAGTTTTGACGGAAGTTAAGTTAAATATTGGATACGTCTTTTTGGTAGCTCACTTGTATCTTTTGATTATGTAATCAACATATACTAGTTAACCAATAAAATTGAATCGATTAACTTAAAAATCATTTAACAATGTGACTAATTCTAATAATGTATTAATCATTAAAGAAACCTCAGATATTATCTTTATTTTCTAATACGGCATTTAGATATTAGAATATTTATATTGTTATGTAGTTATATGTGAACAACAAAAGATACATATTGCTTTCTTAAATAGAAAAAAAAGAAATACAAATTATTAAACGAGTCAAAGTGCTTATTTTGTCCATGTTAATATATCAAATTTGTTGTTTCTATACTAAGTTCTTTGTTATATTAATTATCGACTTTGTAAGATTTTAAGTTTTTAATCCCTCTAAACCTAACATTGTTAATTTTAATTCTTTCGAATGATGTTCTTTAGGTGGCGAGTCAAGATTTAGTTGATAGTTAACTAACCGTCATTTGCAATAGACAGTAATATTACAGTAAATAAAGTCAGAACAATGGGTCACCAATGGTATTGTTTGTTTCGAGATGAAGTTAAGGAGCTCATAATTTTGGTCATATGATAGAGATAGAGGGGGGGGGGTGGCGATTCAGATGTTGATGGTGTATGGTGATCCTTTTTCAAACCTAAGAGGGTGCTAGAGACGATGATGGTGATGTGTGAATCCAAGGATCGCAATCAGGAATTATCAGTGTTAATTCGAAGTCAAGTCAATGTTTGCGGAATCAACATTACCTTTGTTTAATTGTGTTTTAATAATTCATATCAACAATAATGATTAATGATTAGACGAACACAATGAGAAGAACCACAATTAATAATCAAACAAAAGATTTAATTCAAATTATTTCATTAAACATGTTAATGATTGCAGATGAATAAACAATGAATGAATAATATTGGGTTTGAATGTATTGATGTTGATGTGACAACGGTTAAAATTTTTTGTGTTTGTGTGATTTGATGTTATCTTGGTTTCGTTGTATTGATGCTTGGTTGTTTGTGATCGTGTGTCTTATTTTCGTCGTCGTCGTCTTCTTGATATGAAACCTAGGATCTATATTTATAGGCACGTGTGTTTATGTTAAGGAAACACCGGATCTCTTGGGATTCGGACAACTGTCTTGTTGACTTGTAACACTTGTATTATTAAATACAAGTGTTTGGACTCCGCAGGAATATAGTCTTCCGTAGATGTTTGTTCTTCTGAAGAAGTTTTGTTCTTCCCGAAGAGTCTTGTTCTTCCGAAGGTACTTTGTCCTTCCAAAGCTATCTTGTGCTTCGAAGGAATCTTCACTTCCAACTTCATAGTTGGTTTTCATCCGCAGAAGATCTTCGATGATTGATTTTGTAAGAAACATATCTACGGAAGAACAAAAATGTTCATCCGTAGATTTTCTTACACTTAGTCAACTTCAGTAATTGACCAAGTATATTTTTGCACCTGCAATCATACACAAATCAATACACATTGGATTAACCTATATATATGCATAAGACAATATAATGAATTAAAATTATTCATTACAAATATTGATTAAAGTTCTAAGCCTGTATAAATGATCTAGTCCTATATTTTCTAGATCTAACAACTCCCCCTAGGCTTAAACACTTATAATCACACTTCAAAACTAAAAGCTCCTTCATTCTAGACACCATCATCTTGTTGAAGTATGACACTGCATCCTTTTGATAATCGTACTTGTACTTGATCATCATTCTGCATATCCGTTGTGTGAGAGTTTCGATAACACTTTGATTATTGACAAGTTCAAGCTCATATTGTTCGACATCCTTAGTTCGGACACTTCCTTGATGTTAGCTCCTTTCAGTAATCCAACTTCATGCCTTCTTCTCTTATATGCCTTTGCATGCATTTATCAATTACTTGAATCATGTGCACATACATGCATAGATCATGTTGGGCTCTTTCATCAGTCAACTTTGGAAAGAATTTGTCATGCAAATATGAAGTGTAGCTGGGGATGAGTAGCTTGATTTCCACTAATCAAAGAGTGTGATACTTTTAGCTTTCTTTGTGTGTTCTTCATTCCTTAACACACCAGCTCTTTAGTTCTCTCACATAAACCCATTCAGTATGGAAATGTATATTGAGTACCTTCTATATGCTTGATTGGGCTATTGTTTTGTTTGAAAATCCAACTCTCCTCAGGAATTCATCATCAATCAATGCAGAGGAGTTGGATTTTGGATCTTCTTTTGCTTCTTTCTTGTGCTCATCATCTTCTCTTCTTGCTTCTTTCAGAACGTCATCCTGAATTTTGTTTTTAACTTTCCAACAACTACGGGAAATCTCTTCCTCGTGGGCTTACCGGATAGTTTGAGATGATTAACTTTGAAGATCTGTATATCAGCATCAGAAGCAGTAATATAGATTCAATCAAATGATAGAATTCAACTCTTTCAGATATCCTCTTGATTAAAGCATAGTCCCACTCTGGATCAAATTTCCAGGCCATAATCCTATTTTCCTTAGCAAAAGTGGGAGTTGTAATGTGATCAAACAACTAGATTAGAGATGATTTTCTTTCAGTAATCTCTCTCACAGTTGTGCCTAATGGCCCCACTTGTCCAGGATAACAACTCTTGGCTCTCTATTAATTTTCTATCCCTTTATGCTGATCTTTAGGTTCAACAGTATAGGATCAGTAGGGTAGTTTGGAGTGGAGCTTGCTTGTTGCTCATATGAAGGATTTGGAGCTTCTGTTATGATCTACTCCAATGTCAAGCAACACCATGACATGATCCATCATTCTTCTCAGCTCACCAATGGTCTTCCTTTAAGCTCATGTGCTTTGTATTTGTGACCCTGTAGCCAACAGACCATATTGTACTTGCTAGCTTAGCTGTATCATAGTGGCCTAGATCTTTCTTGATTTTCTAAATGGCTTGAAAAGTTGTGAAGCATCATAGTCACAATTTGGAATTATGAATCTTGCAAGCTCAAACTCTTTCAGCAGATCCTTCATTTCATTCATGTTCAGCTTTTTCACTGTAGGTCTATGATCAGTATATCTAATCAATTTTGTATAGGCTTAGTACTTGAATTAATATATGTAATGAATGGTTGTAATTCATTATTGTGTATGCATTATATATATAGGTTAACCCATTTATATGTGTGTTGATTTATGTATGGTTGCAGGTACGAACATTATACTTGGTCAATTTATGAATTTGACCAAGTGTAAGAAACATCTACGGATGAACATTTTGTTCTTTCGTAGATATGTTTCTTACAAGTAAAATTACGTCCGAAGATCCTCTGCAGATGAACAACCAGAACTAAAGAACAAGAATTCCTACGAAAGAACAAATCAGCTTCGGAAGAACAAGATTCCTACGGAAGAACAAATCATCTACGGAAGAACAAGACTTCTACGGAAGAACAAATTCCTACAGAAGACACTATTCCTGCGGAGTCCAAACACTTGTATAATATAAGTGTTACAAGTCAACAAGTCAACAAGGCAGTTATGCGAATCCCAAGAAATCCGATGATTCCTTAACTGAAACAAATCAAATCCCAAGAGATCCATGTTTCCTATAACGACATCATTATTGTCTATATATATGATCCTAGGTTTCGATTCATGGACGATTGATTAGACGATTGATTGAACGGCAACACCAATAGCAACCAACAAAAGCGAACATCACGTCAATTCACTCAATCAAACCCTTGCAGCCGTCATATCATTCATACCAAACTTTGATATCATTCATTCATTATTTTGTAATCATTACATATTTTAATGAATACATATCATTCACTTATTGTGTTTCTGTTAGTGTTTTCTTGAATCTTCATTGATATTGAAACTTATTACAAAACAATTAAACCAAGCCAACGTTGATTCCGCAAACATTGACTTGTCTTCGACCAACACTAATAATTCCTGTCTGCGATCCTTGGATTCACAGGTGGTATCAGAGCCAAGTGCTCATTGATTAGATCGATTGATCTATCAGTGTTAGTGTGTTTTTAAATTGCTTTGAATTATGTAGATTTGTCAGTTTTTACTGATTAGATCTACTGTTTTTTTAAAGAACTTTGTTTGAAACTTGTTTGTCGTTCAACAGTAGTCGATTAGATTAACTCGTATCTATATTCAAATAAATTGAATAGCAGATCCTGTTGATCATTCTCATCAATTAACATCATGAGCAACTTCAGTGGATCGTCTTACCAACCATCAAAGTTGGAAACAAAAGTAGATTTCAAATCCTGGAAAATCAAGTTCAGAAATCATGTGAACTACACAGATTCTGACTTGTGGGAGTCCATCACTGAAGGTCCTTATATTCCACCCACCCTTGGGCTGGATTATAATGATAAAATCAACCGATCAGTACCAAAGATCTATCACCTGATGATATCAAAAAGGTCAAAGTTGATATCAAAGCATACAGTTTGCTTAGTATGGCTTTACTTGAAGAGATATTGATCAGGTGTGAGAACTACAAAACAACAAACTCCTTGTGGAAGATACTTCATACTCTCTGCGAAGGGAGTGATGGGATCAGAAGCATAAGGAGAGACACCCTTAGATCACAATATGAAACATTTCATCATATTGAGGGTGAATCAATTCCTCAACAGCTTCATAGATTCATGCAATTGGTAACTAAGATGAATATTTGGAGTTGAAATATACAAATGAGGAATTAAACAAGAAAATGCTCCACAGTTTGCCAAAAGTTGGAAGCAAACAATATCCATATTCAAGAATACCATAGATCTCAAGTCAACTGGTCAAGATACACTGGTTGCAAAAGTAGAAGCTCTTGAAATGGATGAAAATCAAGAAACAAGAGTGTGAGAACCCATGTCTCACCTTATCACTTCGAAGAAACAAAAATGCTGGAAGTGCATTTATTTCAAACAATGAAAGTGATAACTCTTGTGCTTTGAGTGATAATGAGGAGGAAGTTAGATTTTATGCTTTTAAACCCTGAAAGAAATCATCTCAAAGCAAAAATCAAAAGGATAAAGGAAGAACTGCTGATAGAAAAGATACTACGCAGCAACAACAAAGTCTTCACAATCAAACAATCAGTCAGAACCAATGACTATGGTATTGGATTCTGAAGAACAAAAAGCAGCCTTTGCAGCTTTTAGTTCTAGTTTTCAAGCATATTTAGGAAGCTCTCTAACATCGGCAAATATCTGCCAACAAGACTTAGAAGAACTACATCCTAATGTAGTGGAAGAAATGGACCTACAATGGCATATGGCATGATTGCTTATAGAGCAAAGCAATATCTCAGGAGAAACAAGAACTTGGCAGTGGCCAATAAAACATCAAAGATTGGTGTTGACAAATCAAAGGTAAGATGCTTCAAGTGCAATCTCTATGGACATTTCTCTAGAGAATGTAATCAACAGTCATATCCAGAGATGAGACAACATCAGCAGCATCAACACATCAGACTGAACCTCATCAACAATCAAACTCTCAAAGATCTCTGCACAGACATCTCAACTGATCAATACATCCCCACAGCCACCAATGAATCAGCTGGACCAAGCAACTCAAAAGAGTCAGGGCTGATCATACTTCAAGATGGAACGTGTGACTGGAGTATGTATGAAAAGAAGTCTTGGAAAGAGAATCATGCATTGATGGCTCATATGGAACACAAAGTTCCTCCAATGGCTAGAGAGGTAAAGAAAGGTTGTGTTTATCAACATGTTTTGAGGAAGTTGAACGTATAGAGTCCATGCTCAACAGTTGGCTGACAAAGTAAAAGAAAATATGATTTTGAATGAATCCCATGTTAGAGAACATAAATTTTATCACAAAATTAACTCTTTGCAAAAGGATTTAGAAAAATTTGTTTTTGAAACTATAGCCTAAAAGCCCAAGTTGAGCATCTGACCACTTCCTTAACAAAATCCATGGCTGATCATGCGTCAACTGAAGTGAAATTTCAGAAGTTTCAATTATTATCTCATCAATATGATAAGCTGTTAAATTCTCATATTGAATAAAAAAACATGTATGGGTTGGGTTATAATACTGTTGCACCACCTATAAATGATAATTACACATCTCTACCTAAAACAATAACCAACACTCTGTCAAATCATTTTGTGCCTAGCACCAGGATTAAAACAGAATCAACTCAAATCACATTAACAATAAAGTTGAGGTGAGTGAAACTGAATCCTCTGAATCAGAATCTTTAAATCAAAATGATTCAGAATTTGATTATGATAATTGTGATGACTTGGATGATTTTAATGAACGTGATGTTGATCAAATGACCATTGGTAAGAATGTTCATATTAAAACCGGTATTCCAAAAGTTCTTGAAGAATCAAAGCTACAATATCCTCTAAAGCAGAGAAACATGCTAAAGACTATCTGCAAGAGGATTGCTGAACTCAATGATGGACTGCAAGAACTGAATCTTCAAAAAGAAGTTGATAGTTGCGGATCAACTGAAGAAGTACTTTTATCCCATGCAGATAAAGGTAAGAAGAAACAAGTATCAACTAAACAAAGAAAATTCTTCAGTAGAAGATCTGCGGAAAGCAAAGTCTGCTGAATCCGTAGAAATTCTGCGGAAGAAGAAAGCCGAATCTACGGATGAGGTACCAAAAAGAGAAGCTGTTAACAACAAAAGATGTTGAATTTGAAGCAACAAAAGTCATCAAAGGACAAGAAAGATTCAATTGTTGATACTCTCAAAGACCAGCAAGAACAAATCAGATTCTTCAAAAGAGGAAACGAAGGCTCCCAAACTGAACAAGAAAAAGAAGAAAGATGAGACTGAAGAAGAATTTGAAGAAATGTATTGCAAGTGGTGTGATATGACAAATCACAATACAGAAGACTACTACTTCAGCAGTTACTGTTCCATATGCAATATGAACAATCACATGACTTCAGAGTGTTACTTCCAACAAATTCTATGCTATTTGCAACAAAAATAACCATTCAACTTAAGAATGCTATTTTAATAAAAAGAACAAAAGCAAAAAGCAAAAGAAGTGAAAAACTTATTTGACAGAATCAGACTCTCAATCTACTAAAAGTCAAGATGATTCAAAGCAAAAAGAAGTAAATCAAAAGAAAAAGTCAAAACCAAAGTAGAAATCTTTTGAAGATGCTAATTAGTGAAAAAACAACATCAAGCCAATCCAAATCACCTCACAAAAGGTGGACTTGACTGAGAAGAAGTCAATCATAGTGATAATTTCTTTGATCATTTTGAAAAGGGATCACATGTGTCTCAAAAAAAGCAAAAGATGATGAAACCTTCAAAGTGTAGGTTCATTTCTAAATCAAAATATCAACCAAAGAAAGATAAGGTGAAGGAAGAATCAATTAAGAAAGAAGACTCCAAAGCTTCTGCATCAGCTTCAACAGAATCATCCTCACCACCATCAAATCAAAATGAATCAACCAGATATGAAATTAACTCTGAAACTTCAAGATTAAGTCATGAAGGAGTAAAAATTTTAGACACTGTTGACAAACACAAGATCATTCAGACTTATTGTCAATTCTAACTGATTTATTTCTGAATGCGGAACCATATTGGAGAGCTGACAACAAATGGTATGTTGACAGTGATTGTTCCAGGCATATGACAGGAAACCGTTCACTTCTCCATGACTTCAAACATAAAAATGCTTCTTATGTGGCATTTGGTGGGATAAAAAGGGAGGTAAAATTGTTGGTGAAGGAATGATAACAAATGGTGTGCTCAAATTTGAGAAAGTAAATTATTGTGAAAATCTACAGTATAATTTACTAAGTGTCTCTCAAATTTGTGATCAAAATTATACCACATTGTTTGATAATACTAATTGTTACATTCTTAAGCCGGGATTTAATGTTCCAGAAGAATGGATCCTCCTCAAAGCAGCAAGAAAAGGAAACAATTATGTTTTGGATATGAACAACAAATCTCTCACAAAACATGAAACATGCCTTCTATCTAAGCTATCAGAAGATGTATCTCAATTATGGCATAGAAGGCTTGTCCATTCTAATATGAAAAACATGAATAAATTGGTGAAAAATGACCTGGTCATTGGATTGCCAAACAAAGAGTTTCATTACTCAACTCACTGTTCTTCTTGTTACAAAGGAAAACAACATAGAGTGTCAAATAAATCCAAAATTATCAATACTAATACTACACCACTCAAATTGCTTCACATGGATCTGTTTGGTCCTACCAATGTGATGAGCATTGGAAAAAGGCAATATTGTTTGGTGATAGTTGATGATTTCACAAGATTCACATGGGTCTTTTTCTTAAAACAAAAAAGTGATACATCAGAAATATTAATGGGCTTTGTGATCAAGATTGAGAATCAACTTGATACAAAAGTTAAAATTTTTAGGAGTGACAATAGTACTGAATTTCAATTTGAACTGGATTCCTTTTGCAGGAGCAAAGGTATTGGAAGGTAATTCAGTGCACCAAGAACTCCACAACAAAATGGAGTTGCTGAAAGAAGAAATAGAACTCTCATTGAAGCAGCCAGAACAATGCTAGCGGATTCACAATTGCCCATCACATTTTGGGCTGAGGCTGTGAATACTGCATGCAATGTTCAAAACAAAACATTAATTGTCAAAGAACATAACGAAACTCCTTATGAGCTCTTGTTTAAAAGAAAACCATACATAGGATATCTTAAAGTCTTTGGATGTCATGTATCTGTTTTAAACATAAAAGAGTCATTAGGAAAATTTTCAGAAAAAACTTATGATGGTTTCTTTATTGGATACTCTTCAACATCTAAATCATATAGGGTTTATATTCCACAACATAACATTGTGGAAGAAACTCCTAATGTATCCTTTGATGAATCTGTATTTACTAAGTCTGTTAAAGGTTCATCATGGTTGTTTGACATAGATGCTCTAACTAAATCATTTAACTATGATCATTTGAACACTGCAGGATCTGATGAAGTATGCTATCCATTTTTTCCACCTTATATGAATGAATTAACATTATCTGCTGATCCTCCAAGGATTCGCCCATACTTGGGTGGAAACACATCAGCAGCAGCTGCAGACACTACATGTGACAATGAACATGGTGCATCCGGAGATGTGAATGTTGTCCCTTCAACAGATCCATGCTCTCAAGTGAATACAACAAATATTGAAAATGTTTTTGCAGAAGTTCATGTAACTCCTACTGAAGAGCAAAATGTTTTGCGGAGAAGTTCCTGTAACTCCTATTGAAGAGCAAAATGTTTCAGGAGAAGTTCCTGTAACTCCTATTGAAGAGCAAAATGTTTCAGGAGAAGTTCCTGTAACTCCTACTGAAGAGCAAAATGATTCCGGAGAAGTTCCTGTAACTCCTACGTAAGAGCAAACCAATACTGGAGATGCTTCTACAGCCCATACAGAAGACACTCATGATCCTTCACCTCATGTTGAACATTTTGACTATTTCTTAAACTCTCAACCTGGGTTAGATCAGTCTGAAGCAATAGAAATGACTAACCTGGAATCATCTATGCCAGTTGAATCAACTCCATCAATGAGAATCCATAAGACTTATCCAGTCAACAACATCATTGGAGATCCTACAAAGAGAACTACAAGGAGCCAAAGTGGTACTGCTAACCTTTGTCTCTTTAGTTGTTTTCTTTCTCAAGTAGTCCCTCCAAACATCACTGCTTCTTTAAAAGACAATAGTTGGATTGAAGCTATGCAAGAAGAGCTTTAACAATTTAGAAAGCTAAAGGTATGGTCCCTAGTTGATTTGCCTGAAGGTCAACATCCTATTGGAACAAGGTGGCTATACAAAAACAAACTGGATGATAGAGGGATTATTGTAAGAAACAAAGCAAGGTTGATTGCACAAGGATACACACAAGAAGAAGGAATAGATTATGATGAAGTTTTTGCACCAGTTGCAAGAATTGATGCAATAAGAGTGTTTCTAGCTTATGCATCATATAAGAAGTTCACTGTGTATCAGATGGATGTCAAGTGTGCATTCCTATACAGGAAGATTGATGATGAAGTTTATGTGTCATAACCCCCTGGTTTTGAAGATCCTCATTATCCCCATAGGGTATACAAACTAGATAGAGCCTTGTATGGTCTTCATCAAGCACCAAGAAAGTGGTATGAAACACTATCATCTTTCTTGCTCAAGCATGGCTACAAAAGAGGAACCATTGATCAGACACTCTTTCTCAAACAAGAACATCAAGATCTCTTAGTTGTTCAAATATATGTTGATGACATTATATTTGGCTCAACTAATAAAAGATTGTGTGTAAATTTCAAAGAGCTAATGAAATCTGAATTTCAGATGAGATCAATGGGTGAATTAACCTTCTTTCTTGGTCTTCAAGTTCATAAAAAACCAGATGGGATATTCATCAATCAAGAAAAATACATACATCAAATTCTGAAGAAATACAATCTTGCTGAAGTATCCTCATGCAAAACACCAGCGTCAACAATTGACAAGATTGTTCCTGATCCTTCAGGAAAATCTATTGATAAAAAATATATAGATCAATGATAGGTTCACTTATGTATCTAACTACCAGTAGACCTGACATTATGTTTGTTGTGTGTGTGTGTGTGCTAGGTACCAATCTGATCCAAAGGTGTCTCATCTGAATGCTGTAAAAGGATCTTCAGATACCTCAAAGGAAAACCAAGACTTGGTCTTTGGTATCCAAAGGATGGAGACTGTACACTCTACTCATACTCAGACAGTGACTATGGTGGATGTAACAGTAACAGAAAATCAACAACTGGTGGATGTCAATTCATCGGACCAAGGCTAGTATCATGGCAGTGCAAGAAGCAAATCTATCTATCTGTATCCACAACTGAGGCTAAGTACATAGTTGCTTCAGCTGGTTGCTCTCAAGTCCTTTGGTTGCAAAACCAATTGCTTGACTATGGTTACAACTTCCTTCAAACTTCAATTTATATAGACAATTCTGCTGCTATGTTTATAACTGCTAATACTGTGCAACATAGTGAAACAAAACATATTAAGATAAGATATCATTTTCTAAGAGATTGCTCAGAAAATGGTTTGATTAAGTTAGTCAAAGTGGATACAACAAATCAGCTTGCTAATTTATTCACTAAAGCCTTTGATTTAGTCATATTTAATTTTCTGGTTGAGTCATGATTAACTTAGATTAAGCAATTTGAACAAACAAAATACTATGTGTAATGGATGGTTGAAATTACTTATTATATTTTTTAGTTTTAGAGTTTTTTTTATTTAAACATGTTCCTAATAATAGTTATACACTTCAACTTTAGCTCTCTTTCTTTTCTTATTTTTTATTTTTTTTCTCTTCTGTTCTTTTTCTTTCAGTTTAAAATAGTTTATTTAGTCTATATTTTTCTTACACTTTCATTTTTCTGAACATAACTTTTTTATTTTCTTTTATTTCTTTTCATTTAGAAAAGCTCTAAAACACAACTAATTTTATATTTCCTTCAATTTCCCTTCTTTTCTCTAAAATGAAGTCATGAAGATAGCATTGGTTTTGATGGTCTTAATGAACTTATGAAGATAGCATGTTCTGACGGAAGTTAAGTTAAATATTGGATACGTCTTTTTGATAGCTCACTTGTATCTTTTGATTATGTAATCAACGATACTACTAGTTAACCAATAAAATTTAATCGATTAACTTAAAAACCATTTAACAATGTGACTAATTCTAATAATGTATTAATCATTAAAAAAACCTCAGATATTATCGTTATTTTTTAATACGGCATTTAGATATTAGAATATTTATATTGTTATGTAGTTATATGTGAACAACAAAAGATACATATTGCTTTCTTAAATAGAAAAAAAGAAAAATTATTAAACGAGTCAAAGTGCTTATTTTGTCCATGTTAATATATTTAAAATATGTTGTTTCTATACTAATTTCTTTGTTATTTTAATTATTGATTTTGTAAGATTTTAAGTTTTTAATCCCTCTAAACCTAACATTGTTAATAATAATTCTTTCGAGTGATGTTCTTTAGGTGGCGAGTCATGATTTAATTGATAGTTAGTTAACCGTCATTTGCAATAGACAGTAATATTACAGTAAATAAAGTTCAGAACAGATGGTGTCACAATGGTATTGTTTAGTTCGAGATGAATGTTAAGGAGCTCATAATTTTGGTCATATGATAGAGATGAGAGAGAGAGGGGGGGAGGGGTGGCGGTTCAGATGTTGATGGTGTATGGTGATCCTTTTTCAAACCTAAGAGGGTGCTAGAGACGATGATGGTTCAAACGATGAGTGAATCCATGGATCGCAATCAGGAATTATCATTGTTAATTCGGAGTCAAGTCAATGTTTGCGGAATCAACATTAACTTTGTTTAACTGTTTTTAATAAATTCAATATCAACAATAATGATTAATGATTAAGACGAACACAATGAGAAGAACACAATTAATAATCAAACAAAAAGATTTAAATCAAATGTATTTCATTAAAACATGTTAATGATTGCAGATGAATAAACAATGAATGAATAATATTGGGTTTGAATGTATTGATGTTGATGTGACAGCTGCTAAGGTTTGTGTTTGTGTGATTTGATGTGATGTTGGTTTTGTTGTATTGATGCTTGGTTGTTTGTGATCGTGTGTCTTATTGTCGTCGTCGCCGTCTTCTTGATATGAAACCTAGGATCTATATTTATAGGCACGTGTGTTTCTGTTAAGGAAACACTGGATCTCTTGGGATTCGCACAACTGTCTTGTTGACTTGTAACACTTGTATTATTAAATACAAGTGTTTGGACTCCGCAAGAATATGGTCTTCCGTAGATGTTTGTTCTTCTGAAGGAGTCTTGTTCTTCCGAAGGAGTCTTGTTCTTCCGAAGGTACTTTGTCCTTCCAAAGCTATCTTGTGCTTCCGAAGGGATCTTCACTTCCAACTTCATAGTTGGTTGTTCATCCGCAGAAGATCTTCGGATGATTGATTTTGTAAGAAACATATCTACGGAAGAACAAAAATGTTCATCCGTTGATGTTTCTTACACTTAGTCAACTTCAGTAATTGACCAAGTATTATATTTGCACCTGCAATCATACACAAATCAATACACATATGAATTAACCTATATATAATGCATAAGACATAATAATGAATTAAAATTGTTCATTACAAATATCGATTAAAGTTCTAAGCCTGTACAAAATGATCTAGTCCTATAGTTTCTAGATCTAACAACACTCCCCCTTAGGCTTAAACACTTATAATCAACACTTCAAAACTGAAAGCTCCTTCATTCTAGACACCATCTTCTTGTTGAAGTATGACACTGCATCCTTTTGATAATCGTACTTGTACTTGATCTTCATTCTGCATATCCGTTATGAGAGTTTCCATAACACTTTGATTATTGACAAGTTCAAGCTCATATTGTTCTAACATCCTTAGTTTGGACACTTCCTTGATGTTAGCTCCTTTCCGTAATCCAACTTCATGTCCTCTTCTCTTTTATGCCTTTGCATACAGTTTATCAATTACTTGAATCATGTGCACATACATGCATAGATCATGTTGGGCTCTTTCATCAGTCAACTTTGGAAAGAATTTGTCATGCAAATATGAAGTGTAGCTGGGGTGGAGTAGCTTGATTTCCACTAGATCAAAGAGTGTGATACTTTTAGCTTTCTTTGTTTCTTCATTCCTTAACAGCACCAGCTCTTTAGTTCTCTCAACATAAGCCCATTCAGTTATGGGAAATGTATATTGAGTACCTTCTATATACTTGATTGTGGCTATTGTTTGTTTGAAAATCCAACTCTCCTTAGGAATTCATCATTAATCAATGCAGAGGAGTTGGATTTTGATCTTCTTTTGCTTCTTTTCTTGTGCTCATCATCTTCTCTTCTTGCTTCTTTCAGAACGTCATCCTTGAATTTTGTTTTTAACTTTCCAACAACTACGGAGAAATCTCTTCCTCGTGGGCTTACCGGATAGTTTGAGATGATTAAGATCCGAAGATCATGTATATCAGCATCAGGAAGCAGTAATATAGATTCAATCAAATGATAGAATTCAACTCTTTCAGATATCCTCTTGATTAAAGCTCAGTCCCACTCTGGATCAAATTTCCAGGCCTTAATCCTGTTTTCCTTAGCAAAAGTGGGAGTTGTAATATGATCAAACAACTAGATTAGAGATGATTTTCTTTTAGTTATCTCTCTTACAGTTGTGCCTAATGGCCACACTTGTCCAGGGATAACAACTCTTGGCTCTCTAATTAGATTTTCTATCCCTTTATGCTGATCTTTAGGTTCAACAGTATAGGATCAGTAGGGAGCTTGCTTTGTTGCTCATATGAAGGATTTGGAGCTTCTGTTATGAATCTTACTCCAGTGTCAAGCTCAACAGCCATGACATGATCCATCATTCTTCTCAGGTCACCAACTGTTCTTCCTTTAAGCTCATGTGCTTTGTATTTGTGACCCTGTAGCCAACAGACCATATTGTACTTGCTAAGCTTAGCTGTATCATAGTGGCCTAGATCTTTTTTGATTTTCTAAATGGCTTGAAAAGTTGTGATGCATCATAGTCACAATTTGGAATTATGAATCTTGTAAGCTCAAACTCTTTCACCAGATCCTTCATTTCATTCATGTTCAGCTTTTTCATTGTTAGGTCTAGGATCAGTAGATCTAATCAATTTTGTATAGGCTTAGTACTTGAATTAATCTGTAATGAATGGTTGTAATTCATTATCGTGTATGCATTATATATATATAGGTTAACCCATTTATATGTGTGTTGATTTATGTATGGTTGCAGGTACGAACATTATACTTGGTCATTTCTGAATTTGACCAAGTGTAAGAAACATCTACGGATGAACATTTTGTTCTTCCGTAGATATGTTTCTTACAAGTAAAATTACGTCTGAAGATCCTCTACAGATGAACAGCCAGAACTAAAGAACAAGAATTCCTACGAAAGAACAAATCAGCTTCGGAAGAACAAGATTCCTACGGAAGAACAAATCATCTACGGAAGAACAAGACTTCTACTGAAGAACAAATTCCTACGGAAGACACTATTCCTGCAGAGTCCAAACACTTGTATAATACAAGTGTTACAAGTCAACAAGGCAGTTATGCAAATCCCAAGAAATCCGATGATTCCTTAACTGAAACAAATCAAATCCCAAGAGATCCGATGTTTCCTATAACAGAAACATCATTGTCTATATATATAGATCCTAGGTTTCAATTCATGGATGATTGATTAGACGATTGATTGAACGACAACACCAATACCAATACAACAAACAGCGAACATCACGTCAATTCACTCAATCAACCCTTGTAGCCGTCATATCATTCATAACAAACTTGATATCATTCATTCATTATTTTGTAATCATTAACATATTTTAATGAAATACATATTATTCACTTATTGTGTTTCTGTTAGTGTGCTTGAATCTTCATTGATATTGAAATTTATTACAAAACAATTAGACCAAGCGAACGTTGATTCCGCAAACGTTGACTTGTCTTCGACCAACACTGATAATTTGTTGATACATGTATGTCCCTAGATCATGATATGAAATATAATAGATCTTGTTTGCCTGATTCTGATATGTAATTGATATGATTAATGAAATGATATTGATTGTTTGTGATTTGTAATGACTAATATTTCATTAATGAGTTGATATTAAATTGGCTAATTAGGTTTGTGGTTGTTAGAATTGTTACACATAATGTTTATTAATTAATACATTCAAACTTAACTTAATGAAGTTCTCATGCTAATGGCCCATGCGAATGAACCATAGCATGAATACTTCATACGAATGACTCAGTCGCATGACTGAACCAGGAGACTGGATCAGTCGTATGATTATAACATAAGATTGGCTCAGTCGCACGACTGAACACTCAGTCGTGCGGATGAACAACCGCATGGTTCAATCGCACGACTGAACCATGCTAATGGTTCAGTCGCACGATTGAATAATACCAACCTATAAATACAACCCAATTCGTGAAAAATAAGAGCTTTTGATTCATTACGATTCCAGACGTACCCTAGCCGTCCAGAAGCCTCCCAATTCGTTCTCCAAGTTCATAGAACACATTAGATCGATTCCCAATCGATTTCTAACGTTAGTTTCAATTCTTGATTGATTCTTCGTGTTTTCTCACTGATTGGATCGCCAATCAAATAGTATTCCGCACTATTTGATCTGGTCTACACGCTAATCTCCAGGTATTTCGTTCAAATACAAGGTCCGAACAAGTGGTTTCAGAGCTTTGGCTCTTGATTACGTGTGATTCAATCAAGATTGATAAAAAGTTTGTGTTTTTGCACTAAAAACGCAATCTTTTGTGTCAAAAGTGATCTTGGACGTTCCCTGCTCATCAAAGTTTGGTTTCTATGGACTTAGGAAATTAGACCTTGCGAAATTTCGAATCTTTACGGCTAAAACATGTTTAACCTAGAAATTTTTGCAAAACAGCAGCTTCAGTCACACGAGTGAGCCATTCGCACGACTGGACCTCATTCGCATTGCTCAGACGCACGATTGGACATAGTCGCATCTCCATTCGTATGATTGAACCTTTCAGGCGTACTGCTCATACGCATCAGATTCATTCGCATGACTGAGCTAATCGCTTAGTTCAGCCGCACGATTGAACCAGTCGTAGAGTTCATACGCACGACTAGACCATTCGCACCTTCATTGCCCCAGTGACACTTTGTTTTATTAGACTTAAAGTTATTAGACTAAAGTTTTAGACTTAAAGTTATTCACAATGTAAGATCAAATGTCAGCCTTTACTGCTGGAAAGGACTCTAGGATACAGAACCTGCTGTTGCTTGAGAGTGAGGTGGGTAATCCTAATAAACCACCAAAGCTCTTGACGTTAGATGAGTTTCCCACTGTAAACAACGTTTTGAGAGCTACCTCAACGGAGTGGATCCGAATCTGTGGGAAGCCATCGAGATTGGATATAGTACACCGGTGGGAGCTGATGGAGTTAAGCTAACATTAGGAGGGATGACGGACATGCAGAAAGTCAAATACAATGCAGAAAAAAGAGTTTATGCATTGATTACACAATCTATTCCTAAAGACATATTCCACCGTACTCAGAAATAAGCAGTCCAAGAAACTTTGGGATGAGCTAGAAAAGAGGTACGACGGGAATGCTTCTTCGTTGAAGGCGATCAAGGCTAAGGAGTTATAGAAGGAATTCGATAACTTCTCATCGATGGGAAATGAGAGTTTGGACGATGTTATAGATAGATTCTACCATCTGATGAGTGAACTGCATACACATGGGGCTACTACCATGGAAGAGAAAGTTACTAATTTTGCAGACGGATTGCCTGAAAAGTGGGCTTCATTCGTGTCTAATCTTAGACAGAATGGAATGCTGGCAAAACTGGATATTAATGACTTCATCTTAAGTTGCGAGAGAAGAGTCACTTAGGATGAAGTACAGAGCTCAGAAGTCTTCATACAATCAAAATCCAGCTTTATACAATGCCACGCCTCAAGCTAAGACATCTGGAGCACCTCTCCAGACTGCATTTGTGTCTAGCTCATCGGGTCCTTCACATGCATCTCCTTCAGGATCAGTCACATCGGGACTTTCTTGTTCCCACTATATTGGATCCGAAGCAAGTGCTACTAAACTGAAGACCGAGAATCTCGGAAATGTGACAGTGGAAGTAGCTCGAGAACACATGGATCTTTTGGCTGCAATGGTCCATTCTTATGATGAACTTGTTGCTGGGAAGATTGTAAACTGCCATTTGGCAGACGAGGACTACGAGCAGGTGGACGAAATGGAGCTTGAGAGGATGGATATAATGTGGGCTTTAGCTAGTGCTGTCCGGAGGGCAAAGAAGTTTGTAAAACAAACCGGACAGAACTTGGTAGCTACAAAGGATACCACATTTGGCTTTGACAAGAGCAAAGTGACCTGCTTCAACTGTGGAGAGAAGGGGCACTTCAAAAGAGAATGTGTCAAGCCTAAGAAGACGGGTAACGGAAACCCAGTTCTCGTCCTTCACTCGTCAAGACAAGAAGCTACCAGTTCTACTTCATCAAGCAAGGATCCAAAGCCTTGACTGCTCATGATTTGAAGGACAGGATTGGAGCTTTAGGTTTGCTCACCAGGGGAATCAAACATTGCAAGTGTAGAAGATATTGACAGTGATTCCGCTAGTGAAGGAGATCTAGCAGTTGAGATAGCGATGTCACATAGTGAAGAAGCAACTGCAACCGAGGTCAGTTACCAGCCTAAAGAGGAGACTACCACGTCAGAGACATAAAAGAAGACAGAATCACCAGAACCAGAGACATCTGATGCTGTTTGATGGCTAACTCTACTGAATCAACTCAGGTAAGTACTACTGACCAAATGTTTATAATCATGCTTGTTCTGATTGTGATACTTTTAGGAATAGCATAGATGAAAATTTTGCTAGGTTATTAGATCATAATGATAACTTAGTAAAAGATTTGCAACTGTGCACTGAGGCTAATAGGGTATTAAAACAAAATGAGCATAGTTATAAAGAAAAGATAGACCTTTTGACTAAACAGCTTAGGGAAACCGAAGTAGTTGCCTTTAACCAAGCTAATGACATTAGGTATTATCTAAACTCCCTAGAAGACACTAAGAAGCAAAGGCAGTTCTAGAAGTAGAAGTAAATTCATTAAACAGAAACTGCACATTGGACTAGTTCTTCACACATAGTCCAACACTTAGTGAGAGAAAGGAACAACGGGGAGGGATTGGGTTATAAAGTGGTTCCACCACTACCTGAGACTTTGATGAACACTAAGACTAGACCATAAATAGTAATCCCATCAAGGATCATGTGGTGTCTACTCCTCTTGTTAGTGATCCAGATTCCTTATGTTCATCTATTGACTCTGGAAACAAACAAAAGAGGCCACTTCAAAGGCAAAGGATAAATTGTCTTGTGTTAATCTGGAAAGGAATTTGAAAAGGTTAACTTAAAGTCAGGTTCAAACAGAGTCAAATCAGAACCTAAAAGGACTTCTAAGGTTAATCTTTCACATACTCAAGTCAAAAACCTATTACCAAAAAGAAAAGGATGTTAAACAGGTAAAACAGTTAACTTTGTTAAACCAGAGAAAAAACCAAAGAACCAGAGTCAAACCTAGGGTGAGTAATGTTACTAGAGTGTCACACACTTCTCCACAAAGAAAGTTTTCATAGCAATCGTGCTACAACTGTGGTGAATATGGACACATTGCTTCCTATTGTCACTTCTATCATCTAGACACCCCGTAAGAAGATTGAACTTCAGGTTTCAAAGCCTAGGTCTTCTAAGAGGATCTCACTGACTCCACCTAGAAGAACTATGAACCTAAAATTCAACCTGTAAGTCAGTCGACTGTTTATCACAAACAGGCATTGCACAAATCTGGATTATGGAAGGAGAAGACATCCTCAGTGTCTGATAATAATGACAAGAAGGAACCTGAGCTACCCTCATCCTCTAAGGGTCAATGGGTATTTTTGATGTGTGATGCCTCTGGGAAACCCAAGCCAGTAAAGGCTTGGGTTCCTAACCCAAACTAATCCTTTACTTTGTATGTGTGCAGGGTGTTCGATACAGTGCTGAAACTAACACGTGGATAGTAGACAGCGGAGCATCCAGGCACATGACAGGAAACAGGGCTCTTTTATCAAACGTCAAGCAATAAAAGGAGGGCATGTTTCGTTTGCTGGAAACAAGGGTGGGTATATCACAGCACAAGGAGAAGTGGGGAATCAGAAAGTTAAGTTTGATAAAGTGAACTATGTTCAACAACTACAAAATAACTTACTTTCTGTTTCCCAAATATGTGATAAGGGATTTAAAGTCATCTTCGACAACAAGAAGTGTTACGTACTAAAGAAAGACTACGTGATCCCAGAGGACCAAGTTTTGATGACTGCTTCAAGATATAAAGATCTTTATGTCTTGGATCTGTCAACAACTTCTACAATGGATCATGAGGTTCAGTGTTTTCTATCTAAAGCTATGAAAAGGATTCCATCTCCTGGCATAGGAGAATGGGACACATTAGTCAAAGGAAGATGAATCACTTGATTCAGAAGGATTTGGTGAGAGGAGTTAATGTCAAGAACTTCCAGCTTCCTGACTTTTGTGTAGCTTGCAAGAAAGGCAAACAGACAAAGAAGTCTCATACGGAAAAGAAAGTTCATTCAATAGAACTACCTCTTGAACTTCTTCACATGGATCTGTTTGGTCCAGTCAGTACAAAGAGCATTGCAGGCGACTTGTACTGTTTTGTGGTCACTGATGACTACTCAAGGTTCACTTGGGTAATGTTTTTGAAATTCAAATCAGAAACATTTGAGTCATTCAAGGAGTTGGTAACCACACTGGAATCTCTCTACAAGCTGAAAGTTAGACAAGTACGCTCAGACAACGGAACGGAATTCAAGAACCAGTGGATGGAGACATACTGCAAGGAAAAGGGAATTGTGCATCAATTCACTTCTGCCTACACACCTCAGATGAATGGCGTTGCTGAGAGAAAGAACAGAAGCTTGATAGAGACAGCACGGACTATGCTGGCAGACTCGAAACTGCCTATCCAATTCTGGAATGAGGCAGTGGCGAATGCATGTTATACACTGAATCGAGTCCTGATAGTCAAGCGCCACGGAAAGACATGTTACGAGCTACTACAAAGACGCAAACCGAACTTGGAGTATCTCGAACCATTTGGCGCGCCGTGCACACTTCTGAAGAAGACACAAGAGAGTAAATTCAGCGAGAAGGCAGATGAAGGCATCTTTCTAGGATACAACATACCGAACAAGCGAGTTTACAACACTCAACGGGTCTAGTAGAAGTGTGGTGTAATGTGACGTTCAGCGATATACCACACCACCTACTGGCAAAGGACCCGCCTACTTTTTCGACTATGATGGATTCTTCAAGTCCTTCAACATCCCTCTCTCTCTCGAGTCCCTCGGATGACGAGTTATGATATCTTTACACCAACATCTAGCTCACAGGGAGAATCATCTACTCAGTCAGGGGAGTGGTCGACGACAGTGACTCCTCCTCTGAAGATGAAGCTGAAGAAGATAACCAGCACAGTCAGGAGGAACAGGTTCCAGTTCCTGAAACTCCACAAGCATCTACCAGTGCTGCACCTTCGACTTCAGAGCCTCAAACTCCAACTACCTCAGATGCAGAACCAAATTTTCATAATCTTGGCTCTGAGGTAGCTGTTCCTACCACTCCAGGATCACGACTAAACGTCTATCATCCCCTAAACAATGTCATTGGGGATGTCAGATCGGGAGTGCAAACCCGAAATCAGCTATACTCAGTTGATTACGCCTCAGTTATGGAAAAGGGATATATTCATGATGGTGCTTATCGGTGTTTTGTCTCACAGTTTGAGCCAAAATACGTCAGTGATGCACTAAATGATGAGGCGTGGGTGAGTGCCATGCAAGAAGAACTTCTTCAGTTCAAGAAGTTAGGTGTATGGACTCTGGTTGATAGACCTAAAGGTGCTAAGGTCATTGGCACCAAATGGGTTTTAAAATGCAAGAAAGATGACCAAGGGGTCATTATCAGGAACAAAGCTCGATTGGTAGTACAAGGTTTTCGCCAAGTCGAGGGAATTGACTACAATGAGGTGTTTGCACCTGTGGCAAGGATGGAAGCCATTCGTATCTTCCTTGCCTATGCATCGTACATGAAGATTAAAGTCTATCAATTAGATGTGAAGAGTGCATTCCTTCATGGGGAAATCAGAGAAACAGTCTATGTCAGTCAACCCGAGGGATTTGAAGATCCTTATCATCGGGATAGAGTCTACAAGCTCGACAAGGCTTTATACGGGCTTCATCAAGCTCCAAGAGCTTGGTATGAGAAACTCTCGACTCATCTTGTGAAACACGGCTTTCGCAGGGGAGTCATTGACTGCACGCTGTTCATTAAAGAAAAAGATGGCGACCTACTGCTCGTACAGATCTATGTTGATGACATAATTTTTGGTTCAAAGAACGAAGAGTTATGCAAAGAGTTTGAAGCAGTTATGAAGAAAGAGTTTGAGATGAGTGCTATGGGGGAGATGAAGTTCTTTCTCGGGCTACAGGTGGATCAAACACCAAATGGGATCTTTTTACATCAGACCAAGTACGTAGGAGACATTCTCAATCGCTTTGACATGGAGAATGCATCTGCTGCTGGTACTCCACTTGCTACGAATCACGACATAGCACCTGATGAAATGGAGATTTGTAGATGCCACGATGTACCGAGGAATGATTGGATCCCTCATGTATCTCACTGCCTCAAGACCTGATATCATGTATGCTACATGTTTATGTTCTAGATATCAGGCTAAACCTAAGGTCAATCATCTGATCGGGTCAAAAGGATTTTTCGCTATCTAAAGGGTACACCACACTTGGGTTGTGGTATCCTCATGATGATGATTTTGAGCTCACGGCGTATAGTGACTCGGATTACGGAGGCTGCAAGATGAACTACAAGTCTACATCCGCAGGGTGTCAATTCTTTGGGAGAAGACTAGTGACTTGGCAGTGTAAGAAACAGACATCGGTTGCATTGTCCACCTGTGAAGCCGAATATGTTGTTGCTGCAAGTTGCTGTTCACAAATCATCTGGATTCAACAGCAAATGCGGGATTACGGTTTAAAGTTCTCCTCTACTCCTATTTGTGTTGATAACTCTGCTGCAATTGCAGTAACTAAAAATCCGGTCCAACATCCTAAGACCAAACATATCGGTATTAAATACCATTTCATAAGAGACTGTTTTGAAAAGAACTTAATTGATGTGGTAAAAATAATACTGATTTTCAACGCGCTGACCTCTACACTAAAGCTTTGATAAACCACTTTTCAATATTTGCTAGAGGTCAACGGCGTAAAAAAAAAGTGATGTTATTCCTGATGATGATCATGTGTAGTCCGATGTAGGTTAGTTAATTTTTTTTCTTTTATTTTATTGATTTATTTCAGTCTGTTTAATTTAAACTCATGTTATTTTGCTGGTTATTAAAATCCTAAAATAATTAAACCAGTTATGATTTTAGCATTTTAGGGGAGAATAGTCAGCAAGTTAACTTAAAAAAAAAAAAAAGGGGTAGAAGGAGTGGAAAGCTGATAAAAGGTAGATCGTACTGATAGTACACAGGAACAAATCAAGAGGGACCTTGAAATTTTAATTTAGAAAGGTGCAAAAATTCAAAGTATAAGTCTGTGTTGTCTAAGCAATATAAAGGGAAGATGATAGAAAAACTGTAACTCTTAAGGTAACACAATGAGAGTAGACCTAGAGGTTGCTAGACCACAATGATATTCGGTAGATTCAACACAATAGATGATTAGACCTGACTGGTGATCTCAAGATCAAACTAAGTGGTTCAACTGACTGTGGGCTCCCATCTTATCACTGGTTAACACAATCAACTATATTCCAATAAGGGTAATGAGCATGTAAACGCCACAAATGTGTGCGGATGACCATAAATAGAGCAAAGCACGAAAAAATGAAATAAAATGCTATCAAGCTAATGACTTATGTTATTGGTGCATTTGGTGCAACATAAAATTAAGCTGCTCTAACAAGGAGATAGGTTGTGTGCCTCTCTGCTGTGCGATGGCACTGACCTGAGGATAAGCATAACCTAGATATTCTAGAATTCATTGTTGTTTGCCGCCTCTCTGCTGTGCGATGGCACTGACCTGAGGACTGGCTTCTCTTTGAAAGCTCTAAGAATAGTCTCTCCTTGTAATAATACCGTAGACCGCTCAAAAGCTCCTGAGGAATGTTGCTTACCATATAAGTGTGGGATCCACAAATGTTAGTTGAAATAATTAAACCTAAAACGATCACCAGTTTGGGTCAAAAGTCTGTGTATGGATTTAAGTGGACAAACATATTGACAATCATTGTGACTGCAATTCTTGAAAGTTTGATTCAATGTGGTAATCTAAGAGCTTCAGTATGATTTCCTAAAGTTGCAAATGACTCTGGATGAACACCAAGAATTGAGCATCAAAAGATTTTGATAACAAGTCCAAACTGATTTGAAATGCCTGTATGATTCCAAAATGGAATTGGTCCAGGTATGGTCAATCTAAGTTAAAGCTGTCTATTCCGGAACCAAATCCAGTAGATTTCCATCTCAGGACTTATCTCTCACAAAATCAAAAACAATTTTTATTTTTTATTTTATTTTCTAATTTAATTGTCAGTCGTTTTAGTTTGTTTGTTTGTCGGATTACATCAGGAAAATCAGTAAGGGATCAACTCACTAACAGGGTCATGTCTGAGATGACCACATATGATTTAAAAGTTAAATCAGTCACGTCTGAGGTGATAAAAAGGTTTTCAAGTCAAAACGATCATGTCTAAGATGATCAACTGCTCATAACGTAAATTTCTGCAATTAAAGGGATTTTAAAAGTAAATATTCAAATTGGCAGAAAAGTTAATAAATATGACCTATTCGCACGAATGGACCATCCATATGGACCAATCATACGAATGGAAGCTATTCGTTAATGGACAATGAATATGGACTATTCAACCGAATGGCCATACGATTGGCCCAGTCGGATGAGTAAGGGCGAATGATGAGTCAGTCGCACGACTGAGATTCAGTCGGACGACTGAAGAAGGACGATTGAACCAATCGCACGACTGAGTCCCACTCGCACGACTGAAAGGTGCGTATGAGCTCAGTCGCACGATTGAATCTAGGGTTAATATAAATAGAAGGGGAGTCGGTCGCAGAGACTCACCACCTTCAAAATCACCCTGAATCGCACGAATTAACCCAACTCTGCAAAAATTTCAATTGATCGCTAAACCCCTGTTTCTTGATTACTGACCATCGACATCGACTCTACAGGTAATTTACTGTATACATGCACTCCCATAACTTTAAATTTGATGAAAACACGGTACATTCGGACTCGCAAAGTAACCGAGACTTAAGTGACTAAATAACCCACCTAAATGACTCAAACAAACGAAAGTAACGATGTTAGGTGGTTTAAGAATGAATTGCGAGTCAAATGAACCAGATAACGATGTCTAAAACTCAAAAATGGTGAAAAAGTAATTTTGAATTGAACAGTCTGTACTTCATGCGAATGGACAGCGTGATGAACTTCAGTCGCACGACTGAAGGGCTCAAACTGCTTAAACGCATGACTGAACCATGCGTATGAAGTTCAGTCGCACGACTGGTGTAACCGCATGAGGGTATATACGTAGGAGCCCAGTCGTACACTCAGGTACGTATGGGTTCAATCGCACAACTGAATCCCATTCGTACGGTTCAATCGTACGACTGAACCCCTTTCGCACGGTTCAATCGCACGCCTGAACTCAGTCGCACAATGTCAATCGCATGACAGAAAGATTTTCTTCAAGCTTAAGGATTTCATGACTTTCTTAGTCAATGGTACTAATGTTTACTATCTTTGTGTAACAGATGGCGAGTAGATGGATTAGATGAGCACAAAGCACAATATATGTGCTCATCTGGACTTAACATCCAGAAACGCTGCTGATTTCTCTGGCATAATCACATTCCTACTGAGATCGAGGATTGCACATGCCATATCTACTCCCTGCACTCCGTATCGATCCATTCAACAAGCCTTCTGGGAAGGGGCTACAGTTGATAGATCGTCTGAGCCTCATTGCATCAGAAGTACCATATTTGGAGAGGCTATTACCATTTCAGAGGAGGATCTAAGGATTGTACTACAATTGGGGGATGACGCTGATTGTCCGACTCGTTTACACCCCCTCACTGTCAGAGGATGCTTTCTCAGAGCCAAATACTCTAGGGACATCAATTCTGGGGTACTCAACAAGAGTAACCTCTGTCCCCAGTTTAAATATCTTGCACACGTGCTGCTCAAGTGCATGGCTTCCAGAAAAGGTGGTTTTGATGAGCTGTCTGACCAGATGCAGAACGCATACGTTGCTTTGGTGCTGAACCATCCATTCAATCTTCTCCAAATGATCCTTCACCTATGTCCCCCAGGAGGTTGTTTGGTCATCTTGCCGAGATGACTACGTGGTTGGCGCCCGCAAAGCGAAAGTGGCGTCACGAGGATAGTGACTCTGATGTGGAACAAATAGCTCTACCCACTCATGACTCAGATGATGATGACAGTGGGGATGCTGGAGACGATATGCCTAGTCCACTCAGAGGCACTGTGTCTGATTCTGTACCTCCAGTGTCCGTCACACACGAGAAGTAACCGAGTCAGCGGGATTTCATCAGGATTTTGTTCTTGGCGCGGAGGAGGAGGATGAATCGGATGAGAGCCACTTACAAACTGTGGGAAGGAAAGTTGTTCCCACAGAACATGGGTTAAGGGTGGTTGGGAACACCCGAGAGACTCCGGAGATACTGATACTGACCCAAGCTATGCTCCGGGTCCACAGGCAGGGTTGTAGGGGGAGCTTCCACCTCAACTGGAACAAGGAGGAAGAGAATGGCTAAACCCCATGGCCAGAAGAAGAAGAAGCGTAGGGTGACCTTCCTCACACCACATCCACCACAGCCACCACATCCACCACTCCACCACATCCACCACATCACACACCACATCCACCACATCCACCACACCACCATCCACCACATCCACCACATCCACCACATCTACCACAGCCCCCCCACATACCTCCCACCACAGCACAGATTCCCTCCACCACCATATCCTTTACTCCCACATCACCTCCACCATTATACAGACCTATCTTCACTACAGCCACCTCCACCACCACGTCACACCAATCAATACCCTCAGCCCATCCCTCACACACTTATAGATCTCCTCTACCTCCAATCGGGGTAGAGGAACAGTTGTCAGCGCTTAACAGAATGGTGATGCGCTTACTGGCTGCTGATGAGGAAAAGGCAGCTCAGATTCGCCAGCTTACTGACCTGACTGCTGCACAATCTCACCAAATTGCAGAGCAGGCTCGGGTAATTGAGGAGCAGGCCCAACAGTTGGTTGCTCAGAGCACCAAGATGGACCAACTCCAAGCTCAAAGTGTCACATCAAGCAAGCAAATAGAGGAGCTGGAGAAGGCAAGGAAGATTATCCTGTTAAAACTGAAAGGATCTAAAGAGGAGCCATTGAAGATCAGGGAGGAGATAGAGATGATGATGATGAAGATAATGATAAGGATGATGAGAGTGATACTGAGGAGTATGAAGGTACAGAAAGAGATAGGACAGAGGAGAAGGACGATGATGAAGAAGCAAAAGGAGGGGATGCATCTGCATCGGCCTCTGCTACAGGTCAAGAGAAAAGGACAAAGAACAGACAAGATCAATCCGCTTCTACTCTGCTCCTCAAAGTGATGAAACAATGATACAAGATAAAAGTAAAGATTAGATGTTTATGTATTTATCTTCTTTTGTATTTGAATCCTGTAATTGAACACAATGTATTTAATGTTTATATTACTTTAATGCCTTTCTGTTTGGATTAATTACTA
The DNA here is from genome assembly GCA_025506515.1 of Flaveria trinervia. Classification (NCBI taxonomy): domain Eukaryota; kingdom Viridiplantae; phylum Streptophyta; class Magnoliopsida; order Asterales; family Asteraceae; genus Flaveria; species Flaveria trinervia. Next base: position 47,114,003 of record CM046450.1, read on the forward strand.
ATGATTTATGTGTGGAATGTTTAAATTAAACAGATCAAATTACCAAAGAGATGTTTGATGTTGCTCCCCTTCAGCAGGTTAAGTCTCAGCTAACAATGATTCTTGATCTGCAAGGGATTGTCAGGAGGTCAGTGATTATACCCCTGAAGAAGGGGAAATAATTCATGACCTATCAAATGAGCAACTCGCAGAGCTTTTCGAGCTAAATCCAGATGAGATAGTAAAAGATGCTCCGACATGCGATTCGACAAGTGACGAAGAGCTCAACGATGTTGATGATGTAGAGATCGAAGATGTCACTGCCGAGGATTACCTTCAGTACGCTGACAATAAGGGTAATGTGGTCCCCAATCTAGGTGAATCTCTTGTCAGCGATACTATTGAGTGTTGAACTATATGGAGCAGGAAACAGAGAAAGCAGAAGACACAACCCAAGCCTCAAATGATGATGTTGACATTCGAAAGGCTGAGTGGGCTGCATGTTTTTAAGAAGTTAGAGCCCCACATACTACGCCAAAGAAGGATTCCTACACCAAACTCTATAGAGTCAAGAAACATCACAAGGTGTCAGGAAGGATCATAGCATGGGCGTATTTTGAGGATCTTAACGTATATGCAGTTAAGAGAGAACAGGGCATAGAGTACTTCAGATTCCCACATGATTGAAGACTCTACTAGGTTTTGAGCTCAACCAGCTGGCCAAACTAAAACTTTTGTATGCTGACCCGAGAAGATGTCAGGCTGGTTCAAGGCTGCCCTAAAGGAGTACCACACCAGGTGGGTTAACTTCAGACCCCAACAGCCTACTAGATATATCAGAAGGTCTGAGGTTGATGCCATTACTGGCAAGCCTAAGATAGTGTTGAAGTTGAATCCTCCGCGCACAATGTCTGGAATCCCACTCAGGGAAATGCCACAGGATTTCACTCCACATTTTAAGTGGTGGTACTATGATTGGAGAATAGCTGAAGCGGTCATAGTCCTAAACAAAGGGACAAATGGATACTATCAGGGTATTCGACCCGATGTGGCTTACAAACTTGTCGGAAAGTGATGTCTATACGCTATACAAGTGGCCACTGTTCTATGATACGCAAGATATTGTACAAGCCCTCCAGTTCTAGAACGTTATCCGACTCTGCTTCGTGTTTGAGATTCACATGGGAGTCACAAAAGAGGAGAAGTACAAGAAATACAAGGAGCTTATGCAGAAAACAAGAGATTAGAGAGATCTAGGTCCAAGGGGGAGTTTGTTGATACATGTATGTCCCTAGATCATGATATGAAATGTAATAGATCTTTTGTCTGATTCTAATATGTAATTTGATATGATTAATGAAATGATATTGGTTGTTTGTGATTTGTAATGACTAATATTTCATTAAGGAGTTGATATTAAATTGGCTAATTAGGTTTGTGGTTGTTAGAATTGTTACACATAATGTTTTTAATTAATACATTCAAACTTACTTAATGAAGTTCTCATGCTAATGGCCCATGCGAATGAACCATAAGCATGAATAACTTCATACGAATGACTCAGTCGCATGACTGAACCAGGAGACTGGATCAGTCGTATGATTATAACATAAGATTGGCTCAGTCGCACGACTGAACACTCAGTCGTGCGGATAACCACCGCATGGTTCAATCGCACGACTGAACATGCTAATGGTTCAGTCGCACGATTGAATAATACCAACCTATAAATACAACCCAATTCGTGAAAAAAGAGCTTTTGATTCATTACGATTCAGACGTACCCTAGCCGTCCAGAAGCCTCCCAATTCGTTCTCCAAGTTCATAGAACACATAGATCGATTCCCAATCGATTTCTAACGTTAGTTTCAATTCTTGATTGATTCTTCGTGTTTTCTCACTGATTGGATCGCCAATCAAATAGTATTCCGCACTATTTGATCTGGTCTACACGCTAATCTCCAGGTATTTCGTTCAAATACAAGGTCCGAACAAGTGGTTTCAGAGCTTTGGCTCTTGATTACGTGTGATTCAATCAAGATTGATAAAATTTGTGTTTTTGCACTAAAAACGCAATCTTTTGTGTCAAAAGTGATCTTGGACGTTCCCTGCTCATCAAAGTTTGGTTTCTATGGACTTAGGCAATTAGACCTTGCGAAATTTCGAATCTTTACGGCTAAAACATGTTTAACCTAGAAATTTTTGCAAAACAGCAGCTTCACACACGAGTGAGCCATTCGCACGCTGGACCTCATTCGCATTGCTCAGACGCACGATTGGACATAGTCGCAATCTCCATTCGTATGATTGAACCTTTCAGGCGTACTGCTCATACGCATCAGATTCATTCGCATGACTGAGCTAATCGCTTAGTTCAGCCGCACGATTGAACCAGTCGTAGAGTTCATACGCACGACTAGACCATTCGCACCTTTCAGTTGCCCCAGTGACACTTGTTTTATTAGACTTAAAGTTATTAGACTTAAAGTTATTAGACTTAAAGTTATTCACAATGTAAGATCAAATGTCAGCCTTTACTGCTGGAAAGGACTCTAGGATACAGAACCTGCTGTTGCTTGAGAGTGAGGTGGGTAATCCTAATAAACCACCAAAGCTTTGACGTTAGATGAGTTTCCCCACTGTAAACAACGTTTTGAGAGCTACCTCAACAGAGTGGATCCGAATCTGTGGGAAGCCATCGAGATTGGATATAGTACACCGGTGGGAGCTGATGGAGTTAGCTAACATTAGGAGGGATGACGGACATGCAGAAAGTCAAATACAATGCAGAAAAAAGAGTTTATGCATTGATTACACAATCTATTCCTAAAGACATATTCCACCGGTACTCAGAAAATAAGCAGTCCAAGAAACTTTGGGATGAACTAGAAAAGAGGTACGACGGGAATGCTTCGTTGAAGGCGATCAAGGCTAAGGAGTTATAGAAGGAATTTCGATAACTTCTCATCGATGGGAAATGAGAGTTTGGACGATGTTATAGATAGATTCTACCATCTGATGAGTGAACTGCATACACATGGGGTGGCTACTACCATGGAAGAGAAAGTTACTAATTTTGCAGACGGATTGCCTGAAAAGTGGGCTTCATTCGTGTCTAATCTTAGACAGAATGGAATGCTGGAAAAACTGGATATTAATGACTTCATTCTTAAGTTGCAAGAAGAGTCACTTAGAATGAAGTACAGAGCTCAGAAGTCTTCATACAATCAAAATCCAGCTTTATACAATGCTACGCCTCAAGCTAAGACATCTGGAGCACCTCTCCAGACTGCATTTGTGTCTAGCTCATCGGGTCCTTCACATGCATCTCCTTCAGGATCAGTACTGCTGAGTCATGGTTTCACCTTTTTGAAGGTTAAGTTTTTAAACTGCTGCTTTAGGAGATCCTTCTTGTTCTCCTTGGCTTCAGAAGAACCCTCATACATCAGTTTCAGTGCATCCCACAACCTTGGCTATTTTGCACTTCTTGAAACCTCTATACACAGAGTTTGGAAGGGTAGTTTGAAGAGCTTTCATGGCTTTTCTGTCTATCTCTACTCTCTTCCTATCTTCATTAGAGTAGTTAGCCACATTTTTGGGGATCATACCAGCACTAGTAGCAGAAGGTGTGCTGGGTATGAAAGGTCATTCTTAATAGACTCCCATATTCTTAAATCAAGAGACCTGGTAAAACCTTCCATTCTTAAACACCAGGTGTCAAACTCATCAAGAGTGATCAATAGGGACTTGTTCATGGTTCCAGTTTCCATATCAGTTTTGGAAATGGCTGCCATTTGAAAGTTTAGTATTTGTGTGTGTGAGGGATCTAAAGATGGTGAGATCTTATATCAAGAGCCTGAAACGCTCTGATACCAATGCAGGATCGTTGAAGGGTGAAGAGTTACAACACAACAACACAAAGAGGAGATAAACTAAACTTGGATCAAACAGTAAACTAGATTAACCAAGTGGTGACACTAAGAACACACGTAATATATGAGACAGAACACAAAGAACACAAGTGTTTGGTTTTCAAGAATGCAGTATATTGCCTTCTCTATGTTTTATTACAAGTGTTACAAAAGCATATTCGAAAGATACAAGAACATGAGATACTTATACAACATCCTACAGCCGGCTATACTTTGAAAGCCAGCTGGATACAATTGACTTGTTAGGATCAGTGATCTACGTTTGATTGATTAGAGAGTATAGCAGCGGAATTCTAACAATGAATTAGCCAATTAACAAGAACGAAAAGATATTCAATGAAGAACAAAAACGGTTTTAGATAGAGAGAATTCTGCAAATATTTCATTCAATATTCGCTTTCGTGGTAACGGAATGTCAACTTACAATTAGGTCGACACCTCTTATATAAGAGATGTGACGTCTGCTGATGTCACTTGATAGTGACATCTAACAGAATTATTCCGACTGAAACACAACTACTGAAGATGTCAAAACAACTGACATCTTCTTACAAAAATACTAAGTGTTATCAGTTACCACAACTACTGAAAAACATAAAACTACTGATACTACAACGACTGAAGAACAAGCTCTTCAGTCATTTTACAAAACTACTGAAAGTAAAAACATAAAACTACTGATATCACAACTACTGAAGAAGTACTCTTCAGCTGTTGTGACAAACTACTGAAACTTCAGTACTTGGTCTTCAGACTTGAACTTCAGACGTTTCATCAGCTGATGACTTCAGTAGATATCATCAGCTGATGTCTTCAGTCTTTGTGTTCAGACTTTGTACACCAGTTGTTGATCTTCAGCACTTGTAGACTCTTCAGCTGTTGTACTTCATACTTTGGTCTTCAGCTTCAGCACTTGTTCTTCAGCTGTTGAGCTTCAGCACTTTAGTCTTCACTGTTGAAGTCTTCAGTACTTGATCTTCAGCTGTTGAAGTCTTCAGCACTTGTCGAACTGCTGATGAAGCCTTCAGCAGTTGTTGTGATATCATGTGGGACTTAGAGGTTTTCTGATCTTGGCTCATTGGTTCTTTTGGTCCAACAACTAGACACACACAAAATCAATTGTAGAGTCAAAAGGCAGATTGCCTTTGACTAGTGACTATGACATGCCATAGCTCACATCCTTATCTATTACAAAAAGGATAAAGTACATAAAGTAGAAAGTTACAGACTCAAGACCTCAATGTACAGTTACCAAAAGCATGGACCTTTTCACCAAACCATGTTAGTTGGTGACTTGCAGAGTTGCAGCAGAAAGGTGTCCAGCTTTATGGAACAGTACATCAGATAAAGCATGTTACTAAAAGTCTTCGGAAGAAATCTGTCTTCATGAACTTGAAGCTTCGGAAGACTTTGTTTCTGAGGCTTCGGAGACTTCATCTTTGGCTTTGGAAGATGTGGGTCTTTGCTTCGGAAGATTTCACACTTAGAGTATTTCTGTTGCACATGTGAAACTTCCGAAGCATTCCACTTCAATGCACTTATGCAGCATGCAGGAAAGACTAAAGATGTTTAGGTTGCATCAGCCTCTTCATTAATCTCTACAAACTCCACCTAGGCTGATGCTACCAAAACATTTAGAAAACTTTAGATATTAACAGTCCTTATTAGGATGATCACCATTCCTTTTTTTTCATAAGATGATCAGGATCCTTCAGGCTGTCAAAGTGTCTTCTCATGTCAAAGAGATCATGAGGCAACTGAAACATATCTTGCCATGTATAGATGTCTTCAATGCCTTGATCTCTAATAACATGCACTTTCTGGATTTGTGGTGTATGTCCAAGAGAAGATGGGTCTTCCTGATGCTAGAGGAGCTACTAAAGTTGGAGTTGATCGAGCTTCCTCTGGCTGCACATCCTCAGGCTGTTCTGATTCATCCTGAGGTTCAGAAGGGGATTCAGGCTTCTTCTTCTTCTTAGACTTTGTTTTAGAAGCCATTCTTTTCCTTCTCTTTCCAAATTTTAACTGAAAAGACTGGCCTGCAGCACCAGATTGATCTTCACTGTCTTTCTCAGTTGGGACTTCCTCTCTCTCAGGTTCAGACGGAGAAGGAGGTTGACCCTGCTGTGGATCAGAAGATGAAGCTTGCTGAGCATTAGTAGGAGGTCTAGGTTGTGTTGTGTATGTTTGTTCAACCTTAACCTCCACTTCAGGTGGGGCCTGCTTGGAGTGGAGTGTAAGTCAGTGAGCTCTCCACTCTTAATCTTCTGCTTGATTACCCTGATATGCTCATCCATAGTGGATAGAGACATGGGTCCAGTCTCCTTCCGGAGAATCCATACAGCTTCAAGAAGCTCATCATCCACTGCCTATCAGCAGACTTCTTCATGCTCTTTTGGATGATGGCTCTTGACTACAAAACAACAAACTCCTTGTGGAAGATACTTCATGGCTTTACCTGAAGAGATATTGATCAGGTCAAAGTTGATATCAAAGCATACAATTTCCTTAGTATGGCTTTACCTGAAGAGATATTGATCAGGTGTGAGAACTAAAAACAACAAAGTCCTTGTGGAAGATACTTCATACTCTCTTGCGAAGGGAGTGATGAGATCAAAGCATAAGGAGAGACACCCTCAGGTCACAATATGAAACATTTCATCATATTGAGGGTGAATCAATTCCTCAACAACTTCATAGATTCATGTAGTTGGTAACTGAGATGAATATTTTGGAGTTGAAATATACCAATGAGGAATTAAACAAGAAAATGCTCCATGGTTTGCCAAAAAGTTGGAAGCAAACAATATCCATGTTCAAGAATACCATAGATCTCAAGTCAACTAGTCTAGATACACTGGTTGCAAAAGTAGAAGCTCTTGAAATGGAGAAAATCAAGAAACAAGAGTGTGAGAACCCATGTCTCACCTTATCACTTCAAAGAAACAAATAATGCTGGAAGTGCATTTATTTCAAACAATGAAAGTGATAACTCTTGTGCTTTGAGTGATAATGAGGAGGAAGTTAGATTTTATGCTTCTAAACCCTGAAAGAAATCATCTCAAAGCAAAAATCAAAAGGATAAAGGAAGAACTGCTGATAGAAAAGATACTACTGCAGCAACAACAAAGTCTTCACAATCAAACAATAAGTCGGAACCAATCACCGTGATATTGGATTCTGAAGAACAAAAAGCAGCCTTTGCAGCATTTAGTTATAGTTTTCAAGCATATCTGGGAAGCTCTCTAATGACGGAAAATATCTGCCAACAAGACTTAGAAGAACTACATCCTGATGTAGTGGAAGAAATGGACCTACAATGGCAGATGGCAATGATATAGAGCAAAGCAATATCTCAGGAGAAACAAGAACTTGGCAGCAGCCAGTAAAACATCAAAGATTGGCGTTGACAAATAAAAGGTAAGATGCTTCAAGTGCAATCTCTATGGACATTTCTCTAGAGAATGTAATGAACAGTATATCCAGAGATGAGACAACATCACAGCATCAGCAACATCAGACTGAACCTCATCAATAATCAAACTCTCAAAGATCTTCGCATAGACAATCTCAACTGATCAATACATCCCCACCAGCCACCAATGAATCAGCTGGACCAAGCAACTCAAAAGAGTCAGGGCTGATCATACTTCAAGATGGAACGTGTGACTGGAGTATGTATGAAAAAGAAGTCTTGGAAGAGAATCATGCATTAATGGCTCATATGGAACACAAAGTTCTTCCAATGCTAGAGAGGTAAAAAAAAGGTTTGTGTTCATCAACATGTGTTGAGGAAGTTGAACGTTATAGAGTCCGTGCTCACAGTTGGCTGACAAAGTAAAAGAAACTATGATTTTGAATGAATCCCATGTTATAGAACATAATTTTATCAAATCAAAATTAATTCTTTGCAAAAGGATTTAGAAAATTTTGTTTCTGAAAACTATAGCCTAAAAGCCCAAGTTGAGCATTTGACCACTTCCTTAACAAAATCCATGGCTGATCATGCGTCAACTGAAGTGAAACTTCAGAAGTTTCAATTATCATCTCAGCAATATGATAAGCTGTAAATTCTCATATTGAATCAAAAAACATGTATGGGTTGGGTTATAATACTGTTGCACCACCTATAAATGATAATTACACATCTCTACCTGAAACAATGACCAACACTCTGTCAATCATTTTGTGCCTAGCACCAAGATTAAAACAGAATCAACTCAAATCAACATTAACAATAAAGCTGAGGTGAGTGAAACTGAATCCTCTGAATCAAACCTTAAATCAAATGATTCAGAATTTGATTATGATAATTGTGATGACTTGGATGATTCTGATGAACTTGATGTTGATCAAATGACCATTGGTAAGAATGTTCATATTAAAACCGTATTCTAACAGTTCTTGAAGAATCAAAGTTGTAATATCCTCCAAAACAGAGAAATATGCTGAAGACTATATGCAAGAGGATTGCTAAACTCAATGATGGACTTCAAGAACTGAATCTTCAAAAGAAGTTGATAGTTGCGGATCAACTGAAGAAGTACTTTTATCCCATGCAGATAAAGGTAAGAAGAGCAAGTATCAACTAAACAAAATAAAAATTCTTCAGTAGAAGATCTGCGGAAAGCAAAGTCTGCTGAATCCGTAGAACTTCTGCGGAAGAAGAAAGCCGAATCTACAGATGAGGTACCAAAAAGAGAAGTTGTTAACAAACAAAAGATGTTGAATTTGAAGCAACAAAAGTCATCATGTCACACCCCGACCAAAGCGGTGGAACATGCCAGGGCGCAACTAAGATTGTTCAAATGCACACGACACTATTAAAGTGACAATATTTAATCAACTCATTTATTTCATAACATTTCTTACAAATACAAGAAATAAATTGTTCTTAGCTAATAACCTAACGGTCCAAAATAAAGTAACGTCTTTAAATCTTCAATCAAGCGATAATCAACCTGTAGCATTGCATAAAATATGTTTTGTCAACATTATGTTGGTGAGCAATTCCATGACTTTATAAATATAATATAAGGCAAAAGTCCACAACTCAAATATGTGAAGCCGTAAATAAAAGTGACAATTGAGGTATATCAATCATAATAAACGAGTCTCCTTTCTAATTGATAAAACTACCATATTACAAGAAGGAGCGTATGATCATACTTATTGAGGATGAGGATGAGGCTAAACGATCAAAAGCAATAAACATGTAGCAATTAATCATATGAGGTATATAACATACAATTGGACAATTATTCTAAGCAACACATAACCTAGAGGTTGTGGGTTGAGGATCTAGATGTTAAATCATTTTTTGGTTGAGTAAGTATGCTTGCTACCCCCAATGTATAGAAGAGAAAACGGGGATGAAATTACTCACATGGAATAAAATGACGTTGATAAATAAATTTTGAATAAATCCTCAGGTAAGCGAGTCCGACGGTTTTAACGTGCGTGTCCTAGATTGAAAGATCTTGAGTAAGTATTAAGTCTTGATGATGAAATATAAATGGTATAAAAGTTCATAAAAATAAAGCTTGGGTTTTTGGGAGTTTTAGTTATATTTTACAAAGTGTGTTTAAATAACGTAAGTATAAAATGAGTTTTACAAGAAAACAGGTCCTTGATGTTTAGTTTTACTCAACCATTGTTAAGTTTTACATATGGAAATTGGTTTAGTGCTAGTATGCACAATCCCATTAGTGTAAGCATCAAGGTCCGACTTACACTCTCTTAAACCCGAGTTTGAGACTTTAATTAATAAATAAATTCGCTTAAACCCGATCTTAGCATAAAACCAGTTTGGTTCCGTCATACCATAATATTATTAATACAAATAACATAAAGTGAAACATAAGTTAAAAAAAGTTAGGAAAGAATTTTCTTTTGGCGTTTTGAACGGTGACTAGCTCGTTAAGACGATAAGTTTGACTTTTACTCGGGTTTATTTTTACCCGAAATTTGGTTTGAGCTAATATTTGTTCTAACACTTCCAAAATCTTACGTAATATAAAGTAAAACATAACTAAAAAGCTAGGTTGAACTTTTGGTGGTTTGAACATTGACTAACTCGTTAAAACGGGTGTTCGTTTTTACTCGTTTTTGCCCGAAACTTGGGTTCAAGCCAAGATTTGTTCTACACCTCCATATCAACCATATAATAACTACAATATCAAGAAAAACTCAAATCTAAAGTGTTTGATGTAACATGGTCACTAAAAAGTTATTTAAAGTGCTTAAACGAGCGTTCGGTTTGGTTCGGTCTTTGACTCAGTATGAACCTGAGGATGGTTACCACATGTCCAAAAACATTGAACTAAAAATAAGGTGAAACTTCTAGATCTAACTCAAACAAAAAAGTTAAGCGAGTAAACTTCCCGAAAACGACCCAAACGGGTCTAAAATGCATAAATATGAGTTTGAATGCCCACAAGACTTAAATAAAGATGAAAATGGTTTTGTGAACATAAAAAACTTAGAAAAATTGAAAATAACCAAAATTACATACCCGAAATGATTTGCGATGCAAGATTCGGTTCCGTTGACTTTTTAAAGTCAAACTTAAGCAAAACTACCTAGAACAACTTACAAGATCAAAATTTTTGGGAGAAGAAGATGAAAATGTGCAGGTGAAATGGTTGAGAATGAGTGGTATTTATAGAGAAAGATTAGGGTTTGAGGAAATGGGTAATGCGTTTGTTCGGTGGGTAAAAAGATGCACTTTAATTCTTTTATTTAAAATAAATTTTAATATAAATAAATTATGACCAGGTATCTACATGTTTGGAGGGTTCTAGAATAGTTATGGGTTAGGTCTTGGTTGGTATGGATGGTTAAAATACAATCCAGACCTTAAACGAACCAAAAACGTTAAAAAAACTGATTTTGCTGAAACGAACTGCGGGTCACACCACGACAAGTATGAAACATGATTAAAACATAAAATCCATCATTTTATTAATATTCAAAGATCCAAAGACCAAAATGAGTCGGGTTTACAATACAGGATAACAAATACAAAGCTAGTCGAAAATGACGAATGTCACACATCAAAGGACAAGAAAGATTCAATTGCTGAAACTTCAAAGACCAACAAGAACAAATCAAATTCTTCAAAAGAGGAAACGAAGGCTCCCAAACTGAACAAGAAAAAGAAGAAAGATGAGTCTGTAGAAGAATTTGAAGAATGTATTGCAAGTGGTGTGATATGAACAAATCACAATAAAGAAGACTGCTACTTCAGCGGTTACTGTTTCATATGCAATATGAACAATCACATGACTTCAGAGTGTTACTTCAACAAATTCTGTGCTATTTGCAACAAAAATAACCATTCAACTTAAGAATGCTATTTTAACAAAAAGAACAAAAGCAAAAACACAAAGAAGTGAAAAACTTATTTGACAGAATCAGACTCTCAATCTACTAAAAGTCAAGATGATTCAAAGCAAAAGAAGGTAAATCAAAAGAAAAAGTCAAAGCCAAAGCAAAAATCTTCTGAAGATGCTAAATTAGTGAAGAAAACAACATCAAGCCAATCCAAAACACCTCACAAAAAGGTGGACTTGACTGAGAAGAAGTCAATCATTAGTGATAATTTCTTTGATCATTTTGAAAAGGGATCACATGTGTCTCAATCAAAAGCAAAAGATGATGAAACCTTCAAAAGTGTAGGTTCATTTTCTAAATCAAAATATCAACCAAAGAAAGATAAGGTGGAGGAAGAATCAATTAAGAAAGAAGACTCCAAAGCTTCTGCATCAGCTTCAACAGAATCATCCTCACCACCATCAAATCAAAATGAATCAACCAGACATGAAATTAACACTGAAACTTCAAGATTAAGTCATGAAGGAGTAAAAATTTTAGACACTGTTGACAAACACAAGATCATTCAGACTTGGGTTGTCAATTCTAACTGATTTATTTCTGAATGCGGGAACCATATTGGAGAGCTGACAACAAATGGTATGTTGACAGTGATTGTTCCAGGCATATGACAGGAAACTGTTCACTTCTCCATGACTTCAAACATAAAAATGCTTCTTATGTGGCATTTGGTGGGGATAAAAAGGGAGGTAAAATTGTTGGTGAAGGAATGATAACAAATGGTGTGCTCAAATTTGAGAAAGTAAATTATTGTGAAAATCTACAGTATAATTTACTAAGTGTCTCTCAAATTTGTGATCAAAATTATAACACATTGTTTGATAATACTAATTGTTACATTCTTAAGCCAGGATTTAATGTTCCAGAAGAATGGATCCTCCTCAAAGCAGCAAGAAAAGGAAACACTTATGTTTTGGATATGAACAACAAATCTCTCACAAAACATGAAACATGCCTTCTATCTAAGCTATCAGAAGATGTATCTCAATTATGGCATAGAAGGCTTGTCCATTCTAACATGAAAAACATGAATAAATTGGTGAAAAATGACCTGGTCATTGGATTGCCAAACAAAGAGTTTCATTACTCAACTCACTGTTCTTCTTGTTACAAAGGAAAGAACATAGAGTGTCACATAAATCCAAAATTATCATACTAATACTACACCACTCAATTGCTTCACATGGATCTGTTTGGTCCTACCATGTGATGAGCATTGGAAAAAGGCAATATTGTTTGGTGATAGTTGATGATTTCACAAGATTCACATGGGTCTTTTTCTTAAAACAAAAAAGTGATACATCAGAAACATTAATGGCTTTGTGATCAAGATTGAGAATCAACTTGATACAAAAGTTAAAATCTTTAGGAGTGACAATGGTACTAATTTGTCAATTTTGAACTGGATTCCTTTTGCAGGAGCAAAGGTATTGGTGTACGATTTCATATGCCCAAAACACATAGAATATTGATGCGGTTAGTACGTCATGATCCAAGTCAGGTTATACCCAATAACAAGCTATACAAACACCAACAATTATTTATTTGTTGATAAGATCATACAATAAATATTGACACCTATTTAGTAAATTGGTTTTCTAAATATTGCTTTTGTGAAAGAATAATATTATTTGAATAATTTGTTCATGAGATATTTATTTGATACATTATTTAAGTTGGTTAAATAATGTCAAATAATAGTAGTCATGTTATAAAATTAAACTATGTTTTAATTTATAACTTAATATGCTTGGAAGTGTAGTTTTTATAAAACATTCAAAAGAGAGGGAAACCCTTTTGGGTTGAAAGTTTCGGCCGCCCTCATGGGCCATTAGGAGGACGTGTCTTGCTTCTTGTTCTTTGCAAGAGTTAACTCACATTATCACTCAACCCTCTTTGCCACGCTCTCTCTCTCACACACACACAAAGGCAACATTTTCTCTCTTTGAAGACAACAACATTTTCGGATTGAAGAAGCCAAAAACAAAGCTGAAAAATCGTTTTTCTTAGTTGTTTTGGCTGATTTGGATTGCTCTTCTAAGGGGTTTTTCTTGTGGTGTAAAGCTCCCTAACAAAGCAAGGTGTTTGGAAGAAGCTTGTGGGTATTACAACTTGAGGTTCTCTTCTTTGAGGGCTACATAAACAATATCATCATCATCTTCATCTCATCCTTCTTTCATTCGTTTTTGAAGGCTGCAGAAAGGTAGTTATGGCAGCCCCTTGTGGCTGTCATATTATGTTGTTTTATGTTCACATAGCATGCTCATTCACATACAATGATCCTTTGATATTTGGGTTTGTTTTATACATTTATATGGTCACCTAAAGAACATGTTTTACAGCTTATAAGTAAGTTTATAATATTGTCTTTCCGCTGCGATTTTAGAATGTTTAAGAGGTTAAACTATGATCTTGTGTTCAAACAAACCCATCAATGGCATCTAGAGCCGGTTATGTGGATAGCATGCTTGTTAGTATCCTTATAAAATTTGTTTTATGGGATTTTATAACCCTTTTAAGGGCTGAAATGTTCTTGTATGTTGAATCCCCAAGCTTTCAAGGTTATATCACACATGCTTGTGATTAAACCTTGAAAGATATGTATAATGATATGTATATTGTTTGGACTATGTTTGAAACCCGTATTTTCAGTTTATGTTGGCTGAAAATCGTGGGTTTTAATGGGGGATTCTTAGTTAATTTTGGATGATATGATGTATGTTCATGTTGGTGCATAACCTAGCTTAGACCTTATGTTGTTATGGTTTGGATTGAATGTTTTATTTGGTTGTATTCATTCAATGGGGTTGTATATAACTTGTGCTTTGTTTAAAATGTATTTTGTCTATTTATTCATTGGGATTAATAATAGATTAGGAGTAATTTCTTTTACTAGAAAATATGTATTAGGATATATATTTTGTAAAAGAAGATGCTAGGGAAGAAAGCACAAGAAGAAGACACAAAAGAAGGACTTGAAGCATATGGATGCAAGTTCAAGTGGGAGTCTATATTGACCTCATTTTGTGTTATTTTCAATCCTTAAGAAAGACCTAATGACCACACTTGTGATGGCAAACAAGTGTGGTCATAATAGTAGCTATGGTTATGCACATTATGGTTGTTTATATTATGCTTGTTTGATTGTGGTTTTATGAATGATTGTATGAATTTTGGATATGATTAACAATCTCAATAAAATGATCTTAACAAGCTAATATCAAAATGGTTCTTAATCATTAAGTGTTAATAAATGGTTATTAAAAGGATTAATGATTTTATAATAAAATGGGTTTTATTAAAAGGACCATAGGGTATCTTGTATTTGAAAGCATGCAAATACAAGTACATAGAGTTTTCTAAACTAGAATTATGAAATCTCTAAACTTTTGACCAACAAGTTTAACACCGTCCTTTTGCACAACACTTGAGTCATTTGGAAACTCTTAATGGGATAAAGGTCACCTAACCATTTAGAGGGAACTTGTGATTTAAGGTGGGGATACCACATTGGTGGGATAAAGGTCACCTAACCACTTATGTGGGTAAACTCACACGTGTGTGCAAGTAGGGTAACTTGATTTGCAAATCATGTTAAATGGATCACCTAAATATGGTTTCCAAATGGTGTTGATGGGATTAACATGCCGACTTTACATATGATGTTTAAGTCGATCCCATACCTCTAGAAGTTGCAAATGTTGCAACCGTCATCGTTGACCACCTTATTATTTAAATCGTGGGATAAAGGTCACCTAACCACAATTTAAATGTAATGTTGGGTTCTAGAATTTAATATAAAAATGACCTTAAAAGGCATTAATTATTAAAAAATAACAATATCGAAAATACTAAAATAGATCTTTGTTAAATTTTGTAGATGGCCACCAACAATGAAAATCACGATAACTCATCCGCGTCCAACCAATCATTACGAGCGATCCTCCAAAAGGAACGTCTAAATCATAACAACTTTATTGATTGGTATCGAAACTTGAGAATCGTTCTCAAGTAAGAGAGAAGATTATATGTTTTAGACGACCCTATCCCCGATCAACCTGCTGAGGATGATGAGGAGGCCTACAACGATAGGCTCAAGTACACTGAGGACTCTATCCAAGTGTCTTGTCTCATGCTAGCGAGCATGACTCCGGATCTCCAAAAGGAGTATGAACATCACGGAGCTTATGACATGATAACCCAGCTGAAAGAAACGTTCCAAACGCAAGCAAGGGTTGAGCGCTTCGAAACGGTTCGAGCACTCCATGCATGTCGTATGGACGACAACCAATCTGTTTCATCTTATGTACTTAAGATGAAAAGTCATATTGACCGCCTCGAGAGGCTTAATTGTCCTGTCTCGAAGGAATTGGCCACGGATTTGATCCTTAATGGCCTTACCAGAAGTTCGAGACATTCGTGTTGAACTACAACATGAATGCTTGGGACAAAAGCATTGGTGAGCTTCACTCAATGCTGAAAACGGCCGAGGCGGCCATGGGTAAAAGGGTTTTACCTGTTCTCACCATCAATGAGGGTGGGAACAAAAAAAGGCCTCATCCCGCACCCAAGGCAAAGGTTGCCAAGGGTAAGGGACCCGTATGGGGAAAAGGGAAAGGGGTGGCAAGGGTGCCACCCAAACCACAAGAGAAGAAGCAAAAGGTTGCTACCAATGACCCATGCTTCAAGTGTGGGGAGATTGGACATTGGGCAAGAAATTGTCCTGTTCATCTCTAAGAGTTAAAAGCCAAGAGGGATGCCGGGCAAACCTCAGGTACAATATACATGATTCATATTGATCTTAATGTTACATCTTCTAACACATGGGTATTGGATACCGGATGTGGAACTCACATTTGCAATTTGTTGCAGGGGTTCACAAGAAGTAGGGACTTCAATCAAGGGGATGTTAGTCTCTTCATGGGCAATGGAACCAAAGTCCAAGTTGAACTAACAAAAGGGCAAAAGATTTATTAGGAATCTTGTTTACAAGGTAAAATGACTAAGGCACCCTTTAGTGGAACTAACGAAAGGGAAAAAGATTTATTAGGAATCATACATTTGGATGTATGTGGTCCTTTCAAACCAATGACTAGGAATGGTGAAAGATACTTCATTACCTTTACCGACGATTATAGCCGCTATGGGTATGTGTACTTATTAAAGCACAAAGATGAAGCTTTTGAAATGTTCAAAATCTTCAAGAATGAAGTAGAAAATCAACTCAACAAGTCGATTAAAGTTCTCCGCACCGATAGAGGAGGTGAATACCTAAGTGATGCTTTTCAAGATCATCTTAGGAATTGTGGGATCGTCTCATAACTCACTTCACCTGGAACACCACAACATAATGGTGTGTCTGAGAGGAGGAATCGAACCTTATTGGATATGGTTCGATCTATGATGGCTAGAAGCACATTACCTCTATCATTTTGGGGTTTCGCTTTGCTCTCCGCGGCCCGTATTCTAAATATGGCCCCAACCATAAAGGTGGAAAGGACACCTTTTGAGATATGGCATGGAAGAGTTCCATCCCTATCATACTTAAGGGTCTGGGGTTGTGAGGCTTATGTTAAGACTCCCACCCCAAACAAATTGGAAGTCCGATCCACCAAGTGTATCTTTGTTGGATACCCTAGAGATTCTATGGGATATTATTTCTATGATCCACTGGAACAAAAGGTGTTTGTTGCCAGAAAGGGTGAGTTCTTAGAAGCAAAGTTCCTTATGGAAGGAACTAGCAGTAGAACAGTGGATCTTGAGGAGGATCAAGAACCACAGCCCGATGCACGTTTGGTTGAAACTAGCACTGAACATGAGGATGTTGAAGATGATCAAATGGTTGATCAATACACACAAAACGTTCGCAGAAGTGGTAGAACTAGTAATCCACCTGAAAGATACGGATTTTTCATGGATGGATGCTATATGGTAGATTCAGATGAACCAACCACATATCATGATGCAGTGTCCAATTCGGATTGTGACAAATGGCTCGAGGCCATGAGCATTGAGATGCAATCCATGCATGACAATCAAGTATGGGACTTGGTTGTTCCACCTCTTAACTCAAAAGTAGTTGGAAGCAAGTGGGTCTTCAAGAAGAAAACCAATATGCATGGAAACTTGGATACTTATAAAGCTAGACTTGTAGCAAAGGGTTTCACTCAAACTCAAGGGGTTGATTATGATGAAACCTTCTCACCTGTTGCGATGCTAAAGTCTATAAGGATATTGTTTGCCATAGCTGCTCATTATGATTATGAGATTTGGCAAATGGATGTCAAAACTGCTTTCCTAAATGGATATCTTGAGGAAGATGTCTATATGGTTCAGCCTGAAGGTTTTGTCGATCCAAAACATCCTAAAAAGGTATGCAAGTTAAAGAAATCAATCTATGGATTGAAGCAAGCGTCGAGAAGCTAGAATCATCGTTTTGATGAGGAGGTAAAGAAATTTGGCTTCATCAAAAACGCTGATGAGGCTTGTGTGTATAAGAAGGCTAGTGGGAGCACAGTAACTTTCCTAGTATTGTATGTTGATGACATACTACTATTTGGAAATGACATTCCAACCTTGGAAGGTGTTAAAACCTGGCTTGGAAGTTGTTTTTCCATTAAGGATCTTGGTGAAGCCGCCTATATTCTGGGAATAAAGATCTATAGGGATAGATCAAGGCGGTTGATTGGTTTAAATCAAAGTGCGTATATTGATAAAATCTTGAAAAGGTTCAAGATGGAGAACTCTAAGAAAGGTACTGTACCTATTCAAAGAGGAATGATATTGAGTACGACTCAATGTCCTAGCTCAAAGGATGAGCAAGATAAAATGAAAGCAATACCATACGCATCTGCTATTGGATCCATCATGTATGCGATGATATTCACTCGACCGGACGTGTCATGCG